>OY292483.1:14682556-15282556 GCA_958496325.1 Nomophila noctuella | reverse complement strand
AATTTATTGGAAAGGATGCCCATTAATGGGTGCCAGTGGAAACCTTTCGGAGATTCCGAAGTTTGGTTATGGGTTCTAGATGTGGCACCAATATTTTTTTTTTGATGTCGTAACAATTCAGAAAACAGAATAATTAGCAAAAAACTCAGAACTGTTTGTCTTTTGCATTTGCTTTTTCATATTTTAATTTATTTATCAATTTGATTCAAAACGTTTACCTGCTATAGGTATGTGTAGTTTTACTGTTTTCGATAAAATAAATGAAATTTTATTAGTTTGTTCTATAAAGTGACGTCACAATTATATAAAAACGATTTTACTACATAACAGTCATCTATACGTTTTATCTAAAGGCCTGTTGAAATGACGTCACACCTTTACTTAGTAGTAATATTATCATCTATTAATTTGTATGTACTGACTTTTTAACACTATCCTTAACTATGACACAGCTTATAATTTAACTAGGTAGTTCTTGATGGAATAAATCCGCTTTTCCTTTCAAATTTCACAGAAAATTGTCACATCTAGAAACTGTAGAATTACGTCACATACTCACATAGCTACAAACGAAAGAATCCAAAACGGTTGCTGAATTACAAACGAACTCGATTGTGTTAGTTTTTTAACGTTGCCTTGTTAAGAATCATCTTAATAATAAGCAAAGTGTAAAAACAGCGAAGACCGAAAGAACTTTTTGATATGTGTGAGTAAAACTTTCAATATGAGAGACCTACATAAAATTAAGAAAAATTTATACTAGCGAACGCGAGCGACTCCTTCCGCGTGAATTTCGTTTTCCGCACACATAGTATTTATCCTACTATATACATATGAGACGAACTTCTTAGCTATCCATGGATTCTCCGTGCGGGTGCCGGGTCCATCGCGTGGAACAGAGAGGAATGTCAGTCGGTGCCTGGGACTTTCGACCCAGCGTGTAGGTTTAAGGGGCCCCTTTATAGTATACTAACGATCACCTTCACCGATGACATTCCTCTCCCCTCCCAACCATATTTGGTATGAGCCGAGTAAAGCGGCTTTAGTTGCTCTTTCCAGTAACGAGCTAATATTAGATCTTGGTAATCCTAAGTCCTTCAGTAGGTTGTAGAGAGATTTCGCTGGTATACCTCTCGCACCCACTTCCACAGCATACAACCGTGCTATATAACCATTTTTAGTCATCTCGTTGGTTAGGTCATAATACATCATACTACATCCAACGTATTTGGATTTTGCGCTTCTCTCTTGAACCAGTAGTTCAAGAGAGTAGCGCATTCAAACGAACAAATATAACTCTTCAGCTTTCTTTAAAATGTAAAATCCTACTACTATTATAAAGGCGAAAGTTTGCATGTGTGGATGTATGGATGTGTGGATGTATGGATGTATGGATGTATGGATGTTTGTTACTCTTTCACGTAAAAACTACTGAATGGATTTGAATGAAACTTTACCACAATATAGCTTATACATCAGAAAAACACATAGGATATTGGAAATCGAAATCCACGCGGACGGAGTCGCGGGCGGCCGCTAGTATTAGTATAAATTGTGAGCCGTTTGAATATAGTAGGTATAATAAATCCTATGTATGTGCTACCAGTACTAAGTTATACAAGTAAGCAGGCTAGCACAGGTGCACCATAACTTCTCACACCTAAAACTCGGCTGAACAACAGTGAAACTATCTAAACATATCAGGCGTACCGTAGCTTTAACGACTTAACGTGTTTTCCAACTCATAATATAAGGTGAGCTAAATTCCTTATAACACAACTAGCTTGGTATTGGCAGATGTACTCACATCATTTAGATTAAATGGTCCAAAAAAGGCCTCTGCCCTGTGGGCTCTGGCCTCACGCATGCTTCAAAGCACCGGGTCCCTGTGGACGCGTGATCTCGAAAGAATACCTACAAATATGTATAATAAATAGTTATAATAAACATTTTACATACTTCACAATACATTGATCTGACTCCGTGCTAAGTAGCTTAAGCATTTGTGCTACGGATATCCGAATCATCAGTAGTATGAAGAATATACTTAATAGATACATATGTATATATTTATGTATTTTGTAATACCACTGTTGATTCTGATGTCTGTAACACAAGTGCTTAAGCGACTTAACACGGGGTCAAATGTATGTGATATTGTGAAAAATTTATTTATAAAAAAAAAACGTCGGGTTTTCCTGTAGAGATGAAGTTTAAAATCATACCGCGATTCTCTCCTTGTTAAACTAGTTTTATTTCATTGGTAACAGTTGCGTAAACATTACAATTAAGTCTTGCCGAACTAACAAAATAGTAATTGTGATATCAGTATTTATTCATAACCTTTACTCAAAGTTGCCAAATCAGGAATTCATAATACGTATCAATTAATTTAATTCTGCCTTTCGCCTATATTTAAACTGATACTGATAGTTAATTTAACTCAGCGTGGGATGTGTTTGTATAGATTAGTAATTAATTTTATCTATCGAAGGGTTCCTTAAGTGTAATGAAACCTATTGAAAGGGACGTGAACCACTTTCAATCTAATTTCAATTGCTTACGAAGTCAGTGGTAGAGTCAATCAGTATTAAGATAATTTATAACGATCCATGAGTGCATATCAATATCCTACATGCATCTAGAGTATTATGTATCTTTCTTTACCGTCGTACTTTCGTCTAGAACTGAGTTCTTCTCATTATCTTCCTTTCAATGTTATAACGTAATCATTTCGAGAAGGAAGTTTAAAAACAAAAATATCACAAAATATTTCTTTCAAAGGGCTTCAAGTAAAAACAAAAGCCCGTGATAAGAGCTAATAGCTTACTATAGAGCAAAAGTCTACGGCATTTTCTTATATGAACGACTTTAGAGGACTACATCGAAACTGGTTCATCTAAAGAGAAATAGCCTTGACTGGAAAGGAATAAAACAAGACATTTTATTATCATAAACAAAGGTCCCAACTTACATATTCATTTCCTGCCTGAAACCTATCTGAGAGTTGTTTACAAAAAGTGGAAGAAACTATGTGAAGTCCAGAAAAGGGTCGAAATAACGTTATTTTAGGGCTACCCGAGATGTTTGCTGAAGATACGGAAGTGGATTTACAAATATTACCAAAAATATCGAATTACTAAGAGACGGGATGTGCGAGTACAAACCTACCATTTTTGGTACCCTTTGAATGATAATACATACGTGCATAAAGATGTTGTATGTTAAATGTGTTTACGGACCGAGTACAGTGACGTAATATAGGTACATCATATAAGATTATGGGTGGCCACCCCATTTTTATCATTTATATATATTATTTATATTATTGAGGTACAATATACTTTTATTTATTTAAAGTCGACTAAATTATTTAGACATTAAGTCTCTTCCATAATTATTACCTATTCATAATAATTATGTGTTGCGCAACATTATTTTATTTGTTAGGGTCATGATTTAAGGCCATTAGCCTCCAAATATTTTCACGGAGAGAAACTCGTCTACGCCATGATCAAATAAAGGACCTGTTCCCTAAACTGTACCTCGTACCTATCTTTCTTTAATCTTCTTTTATTATTTTAACCACTACAACTACGGTTCAATGTTTTAAGACCCTACAGATCTCCAACCGTTTTCACAGAGAAATCTTTGTTTACACCATGATCAAACTGAAGGATTTGATACCGAGTTTTTCTTCTTCTTTGTCACATCCGAGATTACCAAATAATTTTTACATACTTCATACATTACCAACTCTATGTTTGCTACCAAAACCAACTAACATTCCTCCTTCACACTCCAACATCACTCCTCATGAATCCTTTAACCAAAAATAAATCGCTCGCTCTTGGGTGCGCTGACCAATTGCGAAAACAAAATATTTTTCCCAAAGTATTCCCAACATACTTCGTACACACTCTATCTAAACATCCATCCTAAGCATCCATACACTTTAATCAAACTTTCCGCTCACGTCATTCAATTTGTTTAAATGTTATTTGAAATGTAACTAATTGCACGAAGGAAACAAAAGCTATTTAAATACATTCCAATTCCAATACATTCATCCCAATTCATTTCTCAATCGTTTTTCCCAAATTCTTATCGTGATAATAATGCTCTTCTTACTTTTTAGCTTATTAGGCATTAACATTGTTAAATCCTTAAACTTTTTAATATGTAATTCTCTTTTATCTATTCTTCTATCAATAATCTTATTTCATTCTTAAATAATAACATCACATACCTAATAAGTGATTCGATAATCATGTTATGATAAGTCAAGGATTCAAATTGCAAACATAGGAATGTGCAATGTGCATGACTCAAGATGAAATTATATTCTCGTTGACTAAATTTCAAGTATCTATGCCGATATGAATCTGACGCCGAACCAAATACGTACTGCTGATGCGCAGGAACGTGTCGCTAGCTATTTGAAACCTACTATTCACCTACTTGTTGCATGTTTGTTTTAAATAACATAGTGTAAACTATTCATGTTCTACTTGAATTACTAATGATTAACAAAATTATGAACATTAGTTTGTACAATCCATAATGTTGAATAACTAAGATAAGAAATTGAACTCTATTACTAGTTTATTGATTCATTTACTTAATGGATTTCAATAAAAAAAAAACTTTACTTCAGAATTACTTTGATCATAGACGGTAATATAATGAGAATTAAATATAGAAGATTAACAATAAATCTTCGTAAAAGATATCTAAGCAACTAGACTAGCGGTAGTTAGCAAATTAATAATGATATTTAATAATTGAGAAATTAATGATGTTCAATTTTTAATCTTACCTTTTTGTTTGTAAACGTCAAAATCTGTTAAAAATTAAAATACTGTTAAAAATGTTTTAGATAAGAATAATAATATTACTGATACATTTATAATTTACATTCTCCAAATTTAAAATATATATTTTTTTTAATGAACTTGTACTTAATTTAAGTAAGTAATTAACAACTAACCCGTCTACGCATATTTTAACTTTTACTACAAAAGTGTATGTTATACATATAAAGACTAAAATAAACTGGTTACATTGACAGGCCGCCGCCTGTCCAAACAATATAAAATAAAATAAAATATATGAGCCCTTTTGGATACTCAAAAAAACCTAAAAATAACGCCTTCTTCCACCGTCTTCCGTCCTGGCACCATCATCGCGCGGCAGCCATCCACAGCAATTTCTTCTATTTGGCGCCTGCCCGAAGGCGCGCCCAGCATCCGACACTCCATAGCCTTCTTCAGCAATCTGGAGATCTTGCGAATAGCTTCGACAAAGAGCAGGCTTCAGGAACCACAAATTGCCGCTACTTTTCTTGGGTATACTAGTTCCCCATTTTCACGTTCGATAAAAAATCACTTTCACCAAATAGTTTGTCCATAATTTGCACAAAGTTCGTTCTATTTATTTACTTTTAATGCGCAGCACTGCCCTCAGGCAGCACTGGCAGGGTCGCCATGTAAGGATGGGACTTAGTGGACGAGTCAAAGAAACACAGGTTCTCTATGTTAGACGTTTAATGCATTGAATAACGGGACGCGAAGCCTTATATACCTATCATCGATACGTACATATGTGAGAGTAAGGTGACGCACACACTACAAAGACATAGCCTACTGCACTAATAAGTATAGATATCGAATTTAGGGCATCATAACTCAGTTCAAACTATGTCAAAGTGTACATTTGTAGCTTGTTTGTTTGTTTACATCCTTTATTATACGGAAAACTACACGAGCTCAATTCAAACAAAAGAAAATATGAGCGACGAATTAAAATTCCATTTTTGATTCCATCTGACAATTACTTCTTTATTCAAACTCTTGCCGCATTTCAAATTAACTTTATTATCGAATACACGATGCAATACTTAATATGATTACCCCCCCCCCCCCCTTAAAGCCTATTGAGGCAGTCAGGGGCGTAGGAAATCCCATCGCAGCGCGGGATAAGATCCAATTAAAGCAATCGCAGGCCAACTACGCTGCACACATTTACATTACTGAGCTGTCGGTACGTGGGGACGTATTACGTGTCGACATTTGGTTAATGGCAGTTGATAGTAATAAAGTATAGAAATAATAATCGAAAACTTAAATCCCTAGCTTTGGCCACATCGACGCTACAAGGGGGTAAATTAGCCGCGAACGCTTCCAGAAAAAGTTAATATTATTATAATGTTTTAAGTGTTTTGTCTTGTACTTGTTCATATTTCTTGTATGTTAACGTAAGATATACAATATCCATGTTAACGCGAGAGCTGCTGCCGACAAACTGTTGCACAGTTTGGCAGATGTTGCTTAAGTGTAAATTGATGTCTTTATGGAATAAATAAATAAAAAAATAAATAAAAAAAAAGATGGTTACGGCCGTGCCCGCTTTGCTCGAGACTTGGCTGGGGCACTGCCGTGCCTCCAGATTATTAACTACTATCATCATACGACTTTTTTATTTGACGGAAGGAACTTTATTTATAAATGTGTGGCTGATATGATTTAAGACAAATCTCATGGTCATCAGTCGTCATTAAAAAAAATATCTGAAAACATCTAACATATCGATGCGACTGTGATAAAGTTATTTTAAAGACGTGTGTTGCGAATACTAGTATTACTAGTTTAGTTGAAAAGGTACATAAACACCACCTTCCGGCCGTTTTCGACCATGGCGGCCGGTCTTACGATCAGCCAAGTACGCAGGTTAGTATTACAGAGCACAAGTGAGTGCGCAAGCACAGATATGCTCCCTATTCCCTGACACTCTCAATAGCTCGGTGGGACAGCAACCTTACACAACCGTAGAGAGATCAGGCGCAGGACCAACGACATTTTTTTCGCAGGAGAACGCTTTTACTCGCCATAGTGTGCAGGGTAGTTAGCCCTGCAGTCGAGTGTGGGGCTCAGAACTAGAGACGTTCGTCCCACTACCCACTAAACTCCTGCGGTTTTCTTCGCACCCTAGCAGTGAAGGATCGGTGTCCGCCTTGTAGAAATTCATGCCGAGATTTCAATCCATATCCTTCACCCTACATTCAATGCTGACACGTAATCGGTGACTGCACATGGCTTATTCAAATTAGTTTCGCATTTAGCTGTCTGCGCGATTAATGAATAGAATATACGTCCGTCCACCTAGCGATAAAGATGTCACTCGCCTCTCTGAGATGCTAATGTATGTGATGCATAGTTAATGGGAGCGTGCGTCTTCACAGTGGTGTAGAGCTTATTTTTATAAACTCCTATCTTAAGTCAGTTAGGTATTATCTATGGGCCTGTGTTTTAAGATAAAAAAATATTAATTAATATATATTTTATAAATTTTTCATCATCTATTTTATAGAGACTGTGGTAGCTATAAGCAAGCAAGAAATTTAACCTTTAAATATAATTTGCAAAGCAAAGTTAAGTATCAGCCTATTACATGCTAGGCTATGTTCGGAAAAACCGACACAAATTTTGCCTGATCTGGGAATTGAATCCAGGACCTAGAGATCAAGCTTTGGTGCTAAAACCAATAAATCATCGAAGCGAAGAAAAGATGGTAGACTCGCAAATTCGTAGTTCTAAGTTGTAATACGGATCATTAGGAAAAATAATATATGAATTACTTGGTTAGCTAGCTAACCTATTAAAACCTAATACGCGTTTCTAAGAAAGACCGTACCTGCCTTACTACACCGCTCTATTACCTCCACAACTCAACATATTTGTGTATAAATAATCTGTCCTGTTTCCCCCAGTAACTCAGGCGGCGGATACGTGTAATAAATAGGCCACGTCTCATAACGGTATTATTAAGTAAAATTTAGTGCGGCCGGCTCCTTGGGCCCCGGACGCGCCGCAATTAAACCTTAGTTACGACTCGGCCAACTACGTGGGAGCGTACTGCAGTACTGGACTTGGAGTTCAGTTGTGGAGCAAATGAATGTGGGAGGAACTTTTGATTATATGTGTTATCGCTACTAATATTATAAATGCGAAAGTACCTCTGTCTGTCTGTTACGTTTACCGCTTAAACCTTTCAACCGATTTTGATGAAATTTGGCACAGAAAATCTTTAGACCCTGAGATCTTATTATATATAGGCTACCTTTAATTGCGATAAAAAGGGAGCCACGCGGACGAAGTCGCGGGCGGCGGTGGCCTAGGGTGTAGCCACAGCTACGGCGACGAGCGGCGCGACGTGTGGTGCGGTGAGGCCGGCGACCGACGTGATTTGCGGCAATAGTCGCGCATCTCGCCGCCGATAGCTGTTTCGCTCACCACTTTCGCCGGCGCAAGACGCATCGCAAGTCGCACCGCTGTGGGCTGTGGCCAGGGTGTTAGTCAGGAAATAAGTATTGCTTGTCGACATGCAACAATAGGTAAAGAACACCAACTGGAGGTGGCGTATGGATAATATTCAAGTATGATTCAAGGTTACTGCGATAATTTATTATAACCATCATCAGCCTATAATTGCAGATATACGGTACGGTGGGACAACAATCGCTTTAAACAATGAGCCATCAAGGTCCTAAAAGAATCTTTAATAAAGTAAAAGGTGCTTTTTATTACATTATTCATTTTCCTTTCTCTTTATTTAGTTAGAAATCATCGAAACCAAATATTCACACATTTTCCAGTAACGGCTTTTAATTTAATAAAAGCACAATTCAATATGGCGCCCTCCCAGATTGAAATCACAGTCGGACACAAATGAAGCGTGCACGTTCCGCCGTCCGTCTTCGGCTGCCACAACACCCCCTAAGCCTTTTTCCCGCCAAATTAATCGCCCGAGGTGACGTCATGACTCATGGAAATATAGTGACGTTGGTTATTCAATAAGATGTATCGATATTTACGAGTTTGTAATTGTAAAGACAGAAAGTCCTGATAGTTTTTACTCAAATTTAATTCGAGTAATTTGAACTTGAATTTACATTTCTAATTAAGAGTTTTTGACTAAAATATATGAATGTACTTATCGCAAATAGCAACATTTTTTTGGTACTACCGTCTTTTTGGACTTCGTCCCCGTGTATTTCGTTTTCCGCACACATAGTGTTATTATGAGTGTTTATTTTTTCAATTAATTACGCTTTGTTGATGTTCTAACCAGCCAGATAGAAAACAAAAGCATAATCACCAGAATTATCACCACTATCTGGCAAGTCATGTTAATCTCAGTATTACTTACGAACCACAAACTATCACATCAATCGAGCCGGCCATAAATTATCCTATCGATACATCCACGTCACTACGTAGGGCCTAAATTGCCTTGTATGATTAAACGCACGCCCAAGACGAATGCTGAGCCCAGATAAATTGCTATATGCTCTAACGTTGAACATGATATGTGCCCAGCGTCTTTTGATGAGGGCGCCTAATTTATGTAAAGCGAGTTATTCTTGCAAGGAGAGATAACGGCTCAACTTTGTTTTGCTTTCAATCAAATTTAAAGTCGTTGCGTCATTATAGAGTAGAACAAAAGTGACTTGAAATCTTGAGTATATTACATTTTAAAGTGACTTACACTACATTTTAACGTGACCAAAAGCGATCTAAGGGTATTATGTAGTATGCAACTCGATAGGCCAAAAATCTTATATGGATTCAATTAAATAGAGACCATCGTCATCATCCTCCTGCCCTTATTCCACAATAGTTGCAAAATGAAATAGAGACCATAAGCACTAATGAATGTTTCTTTTATTTTTTATTTACTTTAAAACAACTAAACCAAACAAGTCATGTATAACCTTTGAAAAATTAATTAGTTCTTTGTGTTTTTTTTTCAATCTTTATTAGCAGGTACAAAAGGGTCTAGAGCCCACGGCTGTTAAGAAATATAGAGACATTTATATTCCTCTCATTATTTAGCTTAGATTTAAAATGTAGTTATATTCTTTTTGAATTTAAACCACCACAGCTACCAAGCTCATTGCAAAAGCACAAAGCTATCTGCGAAATATTTCCTCTACACACAACAAACACTTCAATAAACCAAATCCTTTTGAACCTCACACCTTTTACGGGCCACGTGCACCCCGAAATATTGTAAAAGTTATAACCATGTTACGTCAGGTACGGCATTCTAATGTCGTCGACTGAAATTGTATTTGGAGGGAAATATGAATAACTTTCGATCCATCCCAGTGTAGCCAGGAATAAAGAATTTCAAAATTGCATGCATCGACGTTTGTGTTGGTTTGAACGTGCTAGTAACTTGGTCGATTGGGTTGGAATACCAAGAAATTTGATAAGACCTACAGTATCGAATAGTGCATTTCATTGTATACATGAATCTATAGTGTATCGTGTCGTGGACTGTCAAAACTGTTAATAAAACACACATTAACAATTACTCTTAGATTAAAGATCATAGGAACCGAAACGACCCAGAGTATACTGGCTCTGCCTAATGGTAAGCAAAAGTGGAGCTCCAACATCCTTGACAATTGTTGCAGCACCTGCATGGCATCCTATCCGTTAGCAACGCCATACTGACCCGCGAGATACTCTTTACGCTTTGCTTGAAATAACCCATGTGAACTGATGAAGGAAGCAAGTAGTTAGCTGGCAACTAGATCAGGGCAAGCAAAGAGTTCCAGGAACTCAATCAAGCATGGCAAACGAGGCGTTGACCAGTCAAATGTCTTCCAAGTGATGCGGACAAACGAGACGGCCTCAGTCTAAGCTGTGCCTGCAAATAACCACATGTACTTCTTTGAAGCAAGTAACAAGCAAGCAAGTACATATTATGTAGTAAAGAGACACAGAGGCGAGCACATTGAACGAGGCACAGACGGTCCCATGTCTCCCAAGTGATGCGGGTGCCGCACGCGACGCAAATAAACTCGGCCCAAGAACGAGACCGCCTCAGTCTAAACTGTGCCCGTCGCAAATAACCGCTAGTACTTCTTTGTAACTTCAGATTCCCCGCGGTTGAATGGAAACAACTTTTCTTTGCAGTTTCGCCGCAGAAGGGGCTTCGATTTTCCGCATTCGTAGAACAATGGTGGGCTTGGTTAGGTTTTGGATTGCGTATTCAGATTATCTTGTGATGACATACTTAGATAAACTCTTAATAATCGGCATATTTATGCGTCTTATGTAGTGGTCTTCTAACTGTAAGAGAATTTAAGTACAATACCGATACGTTCCATAAGATCCATGAACAAGCTTCAAGGTTCGTTTGGAGCTAGGCAATGAAATTGGTGTGTTGGTGCAAGCTAGGGATTTTGTTAATTTACTGTATTCAATGTTCGCGAAAGTTTTAATGACAACTGAGATATCATTTACAGATCATCAATCGAATATTGTCATAGGGTCTAGCTGCTAAATGTCACCAAAATTTCATGCACTATCGAACTATAAAAGACATGGCCAACATTATATGGAACGTTTGCCTAGATACCAAATTCATTTCCCACAAACATGTCGTATTGCATTAGACTCGTTACTATCAGAACATTCAATATCATTAACAACTGAAGTCCAAGAACTTGAGGTTGTAATTATACAGACACACAAAGATTGCAAAAAACATATCAATCCCTTACTGTAGCATTGTTTTGATTGATGACATGATACATTGGTTACTAAGGTTACTCAACGGTGTACCGTGAAAAAAGTGTTGTCTCTTTTTCTCTAATCGTAAGTTTGCTAACGCCTACTCTGTCACGCATTGTATACTATTTCCATGGCAACGGATTTAAATATTTGACAATAACTGTCGAAATAATGACAATAATATTCATTCCTTTCTGCTGAAAGTAATATTCATTTTGGGAAAAATAATAAAATACTATGTTTAAAATAAGTTGTTTGTGATAAATAATACGTTAAATGATACAATTTCAAATATTTTTTAAAGTTAAAGCTATATTTTATTGTATGTCACTGTTTTTCATACAATATTATATTGTGTCTATTGAGGACAAGAGCAGACTATCCGTATTTACGTTGAAAGGAACGCATTTTTTCAAAATCAGTGTATAGCGGAAGTTAAATTACTAATTAATTTCTTTTAAATACTGACAAGTTCTACAAGATTGTAAAATATATGAAAATTCATATTTTAATTAAATACATTTTGTGCTTTTGTGCCATTCGTGGCCATCACTAGGCAGGAATGAGCCATGTCCTTTGGAATCACAATCTGCTCTGACATAATCGGATTTAGGCATTTCGCTAATAGTCCTAAGTTACAACGCTGCGCACCATGATAAAATCCAGCGATTCATTAATGATCGTTATGTGACATTGAATAATAACAACTGGAGTAGTAAATTTTGTCTCTTATGTGTAAATCAAAATTGTTTTTTGGTTAGAATAGGGAGCCGACCTCCTCAGACTGGAAAAGACCCCCTAAGAAACTGGGACAGACTACTGTTTTTCCTTAGCGTTACACTTTTTTCCCTACCAAAAAATCTTGAATTTAAATTAAACAATCAAACGAAGACGTTACATAAACATATTTTATAATTAAGTTTAATATGTAGTTGCTAAATGTTTATATTTTAGTTGAATTTATAGTGACTGATTGACCTGATCCAAGTTTTGCTTTTTATTGTATCTAGATTGGATACGATCCTTAAACACATGTTTACCCTGGTTTTCATCGGATTTTTCTCGGTACAAATGGCTTTCTTCCATAATGATAATAATATCCTCGATAATACTTCGCTTTAAAGGCCCATAAGCCCAGGTCCCCTAATACGTGAAATACGGCACAGTTCTTGGTTGAAACATCTCTTTTCTCTGACGTATTCGTCGTCGGTGTAATGACGTCACACGCGGCTGTAGGTCGCAGAGTTTTGCATAATCAGCGTCCGATGACAGCGGCTCAAGTGCTGAGCTAAGCCGCTCGTACATAATGTAAGCGGTGAATTGACGCTAATGCGCGATACTACACCCTAAGGGCGATAACTTATGTTGAATACTAATTGGAAGTGGAGAAGACAAACGACTTGTACAAATGTCTTTTATTTCTTTTATCACATAAAAAGCAGAGGAACTGTAAAAGTGGAAGGCGTGTCCGCGTAGCTAAAGGCGTTCTTGGGCGATCTGCACCACGGTGCGAACCGCTTGCGTAGCTGGGTCTTATGTAAATAAATTATTCAACAATATCAAGACCATAATGTTGATATGATGGATGCTGAAATTGCCTGATCAATCGGTTACAAAGAAAAAAATAATACTACGCCATTTCGTAGGTATATACTCTTATGTACTCTGTGTTTTTCTATTGCTAAATGTAACAGCATTAAAATATGCCATTTACATTTAGACATTCTTTGTTTACACAAAAATCAGAACGAACGCAACTCAAAACTGGAACAAAGTTGAAAACGCTGTGGACGCAGAAAATAAACTAAATGCATTAAAAAGTTCTGGCCACACATTCAATAGTCTGCATAAACAGAACCGAACGTTTCCAATCGCGAACTCGGCCTCAGCTAGAAAAGTAACAGTGCAGTGTTTACAAACTAGTGCTAGCGGTCGCATCGGACATAATACAATATGTCGGCTAAAGTGTCAAACCTCGCAACTCTATCAGATAAAAATTACCAGGGGACACAAAAAACTTTACCACGAAAAACTTTTAGTCCAATAATTTTAGCAATTTTGATCCACGATCTGCGGAATAATTCCTAGTGAGCTAAATTTTTGTATACACCTCTATTATGATATTGTAATGATGATGTGAAAAATCGACATTGATATCGTGCCGGCTAAAAAAGTTATAGGGGTCCAAACGTCACGAAAATCAGTTTTTCGCAAATATCTCGCGATCTATTGCTCAGAGGTCAATAATGGTTTCATAAAAGTTGTTCGTCGTAAAATTATCTACAAAAAAGGTCTCTTGCAATTTTCTGTAGAATTAACCGTTTTTGAAATAGAGACTAGAATGCACTCCCATATGGTATTGTATACCGTACGCCGCATACCAAGGCATAAACCCTATTGTTTGTTTTTTTCCCTTTTTTGTTTGTGTGTTTTTTGTTAGTATGATGTTCTACATATAGAAATGTAAAGGACTAGTACAGTAAGGAAAATAGGAATATCAACTATAAAAAACTAGGAGGCAATTTATTTTGTCACTTAATAACTCAAGAACGGGCTCACCGATCCAAACCAAATTTTCAGGGTTTGTACAAACTATTTAGTATATGTTTTATGTGAAGTTTGAACAAAATCGGTCGCTTCACTTTATACGTAGCGAAGCACGTACCGGGCCGCTAGTAATGATATAGATATGCTATGTCCAGTGACGTTTGGACCCCTACAACTTTTTAGCCGGCACGATATCAATGTCGATTTTTCACATAATCATTACAATATCATAATTAAGGTGTGTACAAAAATTCAGCTCACTAGGAATTATTCCGCAGATAAAATCTTAAATTCCTGGACTATTTATGAAACAAAAGTATAATTATTGTCGTCTGACACTTTAGCCGATGTAAGTATCTTTTACCTAAGATGATTACTATGACAGACAGGTGTACTACATATTTATACGAATAAGTTCCACGAGCTATTCATATTATTTTCCAAATGATTCTAAATAGTAGTGTTAATTTTTTTAGTGTTAAAACTGATACATAAGGCAGGAGCTAGTTTACTAAAATCATACACCTCACTAACTATAAATCAATCCCTCTTTGGCCAAATCATAAAACCAAGGCTACAACGTGCACACTTGCATAAAAAAACAAACGTCAAAAACCAATTGACAACCGGAATCCTTCGCAAACCCAAAAAAATCTTCGAAACTCAACGCCAATCGCTGTTCTAAAAACAACGCTTTAATTCGTACATCCGGTGTTGAAACTTATTTGCATAAGTAAAACCGTGAAGTGGAGTGAAAAATGTACGGGACAGAATTCGTTTGCGCGGGAACATACAGTGATCTCATTGTAATTTCTCCCTCCTCATTAATTCTTTTCTGTTCATGTTGAATGAGGTTCGTCGCATTAAAAGTTTCGACGTTGAAAAATGCGAAGTGGATTGTGAAGTCGGTTTGAAAGATAGTCTATAGATACCGCATCCGTGGAAAAATGTCTTAATCTCATATTGAATAGTGATAAAACTAAAATGGAACTTTAATTATGTTTGCCTTTATGCTTACAAGTATCATACTACTTTATATTAAAGTTTGTTTGTTTGGATGTTTGTCCGTCAATCACGCTGAAACTACTTTAATGAAATTTGGTTGACAGGCAGGTTATAATAATAATAATAATAAAATAGTTTATTTCAGACTCTGGGTCCATACACATTATTTTAAAAGGTACACAATAAGTCAGCTTACAAATAAAAAATTACACTTATAATAAAAAAAAAAAAACCGGCCAAGAGCGTGTCGGACACGCCCATGAAAGGGTTCCGTAGCTAAAAGATAGCCCAACCGCTTAAGACAACATTTAGTAAGGGCAACTGCACGTCATAAGTTGGTCGAGTTGTATAAAAATAACTATGTATGATATAGGATTCGCTATAGTTTTCGTTGAAAGTACTTACTTGGAGGTATACAGGACATTTTTTTTAAGTTAAGGGGGGGGGACGCTCTAATTTTAACTTTGTATTAATATATCTCGAGACTGGGGTGTTTGATACACATGGTTTCAAGGCGAGTTTTATTGTATTTAAAATACCTGTTTAACGATACCCTACACGATGGGTTAAGTCGAATTTTTTTTTTAGAATTAACTTTTCGCTGTATGGGAGGGGGGGTAAAAAATGATTATTTTTCGATAATTTTAAAAACCGATTCTTGAATTATCGCTATACATCTCTCCACCAATTTTCGTGGCAATCGGTTCAGAAACGGCGGAGAACGAACCAGGACAGACAGACAGACAGACAGACAGACAGACAGACAGACAGACAGACAGACATGACGAAACTATAAGGGTTCCGTTTTTGCCATTTGGCTACGGAACCCTAAAAACATCACAATCAAAAACTTATCATTTAGTAGGAACATGCAAGGAGCTCCAATGCCTTTGTAGAGGACAATCGAACCTATTGGCTATTACCTATTGGTTATGTGCTGACTCAGGTAGGTTAAAGGTTTTTTCTTTACTCGATTACATTCTCCCATGGTACGAATCCCGCTAGGGGCAATTTTTTGTGAGGTGAACATCCGCATTTGTACTCGAGTCATGGATGTTTACTCATAGTACAAGGTTCGAGCTTAGATTGGGGCTAGGCATTAGGTGTGTAAATCCCAGCAGTTTATTTATTTATATTTATTCACTTGTGATAGTTTTTCAACATATAGTATATCTCGCCTACATAAAACGAACAGAAGTAAACAATTCAGTACACTAGTGGGTACACTACACACGACTTTTGTGCCTATGCAAATCAAGATTTGTTTGATATTCGAATGTCCAAAGGCGAGCCTATTCCCGGGAATTTGTCCTTCCGTGGACAACGGCTATTCAAATACAGGCTGCGAAGTAATAACTCATACTGTGCCTCGCCGCACCGGATTATATTCCTATGCATTCTGTTATAATGTAGGAATTTTCGTGTTTTGGAATTAATATTGGGTAGATTACGTAAGTTTGGTAAATGTTCACCAATCCTTACCTACTAATATTATAAATCGGAAAGTTAGTTTGTTTGTTCCGCTTTAACGTCGTAACTACTGAACCGATTGCTTTGAAATATTGCCAACGTAAAGATATAAGTCCGGATTAAATAATAGAGTACTTTTTATCCGGAAAAAATTATATTCCCGAGGGAATACAAAAATATTTGCAATATTAACCGAAATCCACGTAGGCGAAGCCGCAGGCGGAAAGCTATTAAATAATGAAGCTGAAGAGTTTGTTCACCACTATTACCACCACCCCATTAGAAAAGTCCGCCGAGAAACTCCGAGGCACGTAGAGAGCTATTGAAATAACCATGTTCGGCATCTCCCTCATGGACCCTCAACGAGGAGATACAAGCTGGCATCAACTGGATGCTTGTGGCAGCCGATCGTCACGTGTGGAGAAGTAGAGAGGAGGCCGATGTCTGAAGACGGACTCTGCAATGACTGCAATGATGATGAATAATCTAGTTGCCTACATTTGTAAAGTGTGACTATAATTTTATGTTTGCAGTATACCTTTTATTGTTTCTTGCATGTTTATAATTATGTATGTAAGAGCAATGTACCACAATGATAATTTTCCCTGCATACTTGATAGGTACTTTAAGAATCAAGTTAGTCTACTTATTCTCACGGTGGCAAAGTTTTTATACTATTCGTCGCGGACTGAGATTTACGCAAGCAAAAAGATTTAAGTCAATCTCGAAAAAAGACTACAAAATCCGCGGAGCCGAGAAGAAAATTCTTTTATTCATAAACTGGGGGGCAGAACTTTGAGGGCTTCGAAAGAAGTCGAAGCAAAAAGTCGATCAATCAGTTTCAATTGGTTTAGTGAGGACGTCGTGATTGGACTAAAATGTTTTAAAAACTTATATTTAAAGAGAAACGCTGTTTTGCAGACAATTCATCATCTTAATACACCTGTCTCATCGAGGAGTTTACTGCTTAGTTGATTTATAACACTTTTGCAGAGGTGTCTGACAGATTTAGGGCCGGTTTAACGACTCTCAGCCATCTCCAAGGAATTATTGTTTTAGTCTAAAGAGTTTATTATTGTTGTGTTGATAATATATTAGAAGGCATCTGACAGATGGATCTCTATCTGCAGTGTAAATACTCGTAGAAGTCTCAGTTGAAACAGTTCATTCGACGAGATATAATTAAAACGTACTACGTGCGTTTTTACCAGGCAGATCATAAAAAAATTGTACAATAAACTGCTACCATAGCATTTGGTATAAACTGTGCTCAAATCACGACCGAATATTATCTTAGTGCCGTGATTTTATAGTGCCAATAAAACTGTTATATAAATAAACTGTTACATAAAGCGTTCTCAAGACACTTACATATGTGATGACCCTAGAGTCAGGCATCATTGTGTGATGCCCTAATTATCACGAATAAATCAGTTTGTATTTGTAGTTTAGCCACCATTCCGTCAGACTCTTTGAAATTGTACCGCCCTTATGCCAATGGTATAAGCGCTACTATTGAACTGCAGTATTCAATGACGTGCGGCTGACCGTACATCATTCGTACCATCAAGTATTCCACAAGTTCGTTCTGGCCTATAAATCGTCGGATTCCACTGACGCGTTGGAGCCATTAAGCCAATCTGCGGCCGCGTGCCCCGCGCTTTCTAATGAGCACACAGCTCAATAATAATTACAGTTCTGCTTTTAGCAAAGCAATTTGGTACAGTTCTGTTGTGCTAGTGCAGTTCTGATATCATCGATTGCAATGATTTTCTGCCGTGAATTGGCCAAGAGTAGTAGCAGACGCCAATACATTGTTTATGATTATGAATGGAATTATCTGCTCCTGAGTATCGATAAAAATGGAAGATCCCCCTCTCCCTGCCTCTCGGTCAAAGACCGAGATATTTTTCCGAAATTTTCTAGTTCGATGTAGGATTCAAATAATAACCTTAATCGCCATCTGTTGGGGTAAACGAGTTCTGGAGTGGATACCGCGTTTTAGCAAGAGTCCCAAAAAGCGCAGTGTAGGACGCCCTCAGGCCAGGTGGAGTGACGATCTGCGCAAGATGGCTGGCAGGAGCTGGATGCGAGTTGCTGAGGATCGGGCTGAGTGGAGAGCCCTAGGAGAGGCCTATGTCGAGCAGTGGACTGCGATAGGCTGTTGATGATGCTATCTGTAATCAGTTAACTCCTCATGTTTTTTCAATCCAAACATAGCTATGTACAAGCCGTTTCATCACTTAGGAATTTCAGTAGACAAACAACTTCTTATGTCCTGTCATGTAGTATTTCGTATTGATGCACCTAGTCGATTGCTTACACGGTAGTTGTATCAGAAACAGGATGTCACTCGTGTAAATGTTGTTATCGAACACGAACACAGCGGACGATTGAAAACTTAGTTGTAAACGTGCTACAGAGAAACGACCACAAGTAACACGGTTTTAGTTTAAAGTCCGTTGTGTAAGGAAAAGGAAAAGAGGAAAATCGAGTAAGGATTTCTGTTTGTTGGTTCATTTTAACGTGTGTGAATTGAATTGTTAGTTTTAGTGTGTGATTTTCTTTAAAACTTTTTGTTTTATGTTGTAGGGAGTCAAACTAAATAAAGGGTCACCTAATGGTTAGTGATCACCGCTGCCCATGGACATCAACAACTGCACAAGGGTCGCAGATGCGTTGCTTGCCTTTAAGACCCCATGCCCTCCCCATCTGCGTTTTGGCGACCTTACTCACCAGCACAAACATAGCACAACAGTCTCGAAGTGCTACTTTACTGTGGTCTTCTGTTAAGTGAAGGTTCTTTCCAGACGAGCCTCTAATTCGATAAGATGTTCCACCTCTCTTTTTTTTATGTCAGAGGCGGCAAACGAGCTAGCGGGTCGTCTGATGGTAAGCAATCACCGCCGCCTATGGACATCCGCGACACCAGAGGTATCGTTGATGTGTTGCCGGCCATAACCCCATACCCTCCCCAACTGAGCTCTGGCAACCTTACTCACCAGCAGAAACATAGCACAACATTATCATATCTCTAATAACATTTTCAGCGATCGATGCTACTTTTAAAATATTAGTTTTTTTAACTTTTTTAACAGAGGGGAACTCATTTCCACGCCGTAGCTGCACGCTAGCTTCACCTGTAGCCTTGTGTGTATAGGGTCTTCGTTCCTTTGGTTACCTTCACACAAGAGAAGAGACAAACCTATGCCATTCTTACATTGATTTAACCACACTATTATACAAAGCTTTTAGTTTTTTTAGTGCACTCAACAATACTATAATTTATTTTGATAATAAATAGTCGTCGAAGAATAACAAACAACAATACATTATGCATATTCTGGCACCTTCTAATGGACTCTCACATTTAGTCTAGACTGTAATATATTTTAAAAGGACATCGTATTTCGGATCATTTTATCTCCAGCGAAACATAAACTGTTGACTACCAAATAAATTTAGACAAGGTAGTTCTTAAACTGTTTTTAAAAAAAAAATGTTGTACTAGTGACAACTTTTCATAATCGGTTTATGTTATTTGAAAACAAAATTCTACATAGGTACATGCAAGCACACACTTTTTCCCATACTGAGGCTCACTGTACAAGTTAAAATAACGAAAACACGATATTTCATATTTCAATCAATTATTTATACATTTAATTGTGATATTTTTATACTTCTGAAATAAACAATTTCCTAGAGTTTTAAATATTGAATTTTTTTTCTGTTAAAACAGATTTTTGAATGAAAGGATACAACTATCGATTTTTTAATGAAAGGAAACAACTGTATTTGTATGTCTCCACAATGTTACGTAAATATGTAGTTGTAAGCCATTACAAAGAACCACGAGCTTTAGTTGACGCGACAAAACTCTTTGAGGTCCTGTCTCTTGCAAATTAATATTACTACAAACAGTCGTTTGCGAGTAATCAGCAACTGAATTAGCGGACTTGTCTCTTAACAAATTAAATAAGTCACAGAACAACTGCTATTTAAACTTTCACTTAATAGTTTCAACACGTTGGAACACTAGTGTATGCATAATGGAAAATCGTGTTTAATGCATAATTGCTTGTATTTAGAATTAATAAACATGCAAGCTTTTAGCTGCTCGGGCTAAATTCGACGTAGAAGTTTGTTAGATATACTCCTCATATATCAAAATATAGGAGTACCTACTGGCTAATTGAACATCGACGCCTCGATGGTCGAGTGGTTTAAGTACCGGGCCGTGGTTCGGGGTCCTGAGTTCAATTTCCGGGTCGGCTAAAATTATGACGGTTTTCCGAACACGGATACGGATGGTGGTGGGTGACTAAGCCAATACCCATGTATGTATCGAAAACATGATATGAAATGATGAAGGCCCTGCAAAGAGACGTTAATACGCTGATACCACAGATACTTTACTTTACTTACTGGCTAATTGCCTAGTCAGTGGGCTATTTATGGTTGAATATGATACCATGCAAAAACTTTATGTTTGGACTATATTATAAGAAATATTTTTAACTACTTTCATGTTTTTTTTTCTTCAATAGAAAAACTACCAAATGGTTGGGAAAATGAGCACCAGTTACAACTGTCTCTTGTGCTTGCTGATTTTATACATCAAAAGTAAGTTTTTAACCGTAACTTGCTTTTTAGTTTAAGTAAGTGCTTAATATTGTATAAGTCAAAAAGACAATATTGCTTGTTAACTTACTCACAAAGAAAGATAAAATGCTATTTTAAAATATAAAATAGTTTTGTACATAGAGTTCATTATTGCACAACTTTACTCCAGCATCAAACAACCAATTCATGCCCGTTGGTAAGAAGCCGAGCAAGACAAGTGCATGTGAAGGCGCAAGCAAGACTGCTTTGGTGGAACACTTCTTCAATGTCATCTTCACTGAGTTTCACAACAACCCACCGGTTTGCGTGTGCGTTCAAATGTGCCCGGACCAGCCTACTTACTGCTACCCCAATGGATGTTTGAAAAAGGTAATGTTGATTTATATTTATCCATATAACTTACAAAAGACAGTTGCTGGACAGTGCTTAACTATACTATAGTATATTTTGTTCACCTAATCTATATATTTTTTATCATAAATATATTCAGCATAATATCCGAGTTGCCCCCTCAGCCTCTGCTGATTTCCATATTCTGTTAATTTTGAGTGAATCGGGTCATTGCTTAGTAAAAACAAAATGAGAAATATGTATGTACGTTTAAGCCTTACCCGGACCTCGTCACACATTAACGCATTTTTTTCCCGCGGGAATAAGATATATTTTTCGTAGTTAAACGTTGATTGTACCAAAAATATTAAACAAACATTCCATTGGGTTTTGGAGGGTCTCAATAAAAACGAAGAAATCATCTTTCCTCTTTTATATACAATTAATATGAGTTTATGAGTAACGTACATTGACAAAGAAAAAATGTAGAGAGTTTGCATTAAAATTATTTTGTTTAAAGGTTGATAGTAAGAAAAAGCCTACCGATGACAACCGACCAGCTCCTGTAACGAACATTCATAACTCTGAATCTAGTAACACGCTCTTCTTAATCGATGACAAGAATGACTTCATAAACGTTTTAAATGAACATGCTGATGGTGGTAAAAATGGTGAGCATGCATTTAATAATTTTAATAAAGTTATAGACAGTAATTTTTTTGAAAGTCTTTTTTTATAAGAGTTACGGTCTCCTTTAAAGAATAAATAAATAATGATATGTAATACAGTTTTAGCTTAGTAATAGTAAAAAGTTATTGAAACGAATGTTTTATCTTAAAGTATCATGAACAAAATTTTTGTAGAATATTAGAGAAGTAACCAATATCAAAGTCAATTTACATTTTAGCGGCAACAGAAAGATCAGCAGCTAAAGATATGCGTCCAGATCCCTTCAAAGATAGATATAAATTTTTATTCAAATACAAGAAAATACCCGTAGTTGAGCTTCGGTACAATCTCAGAGAACAAGTCAAGCATATGAAATCTGATTTACTTAAAATTGAAACAAAAGATGTGTCTAAAACGAGATGGCCTAATGGCAATCACATGTTTAATGAACAGCAGATTTTTAAGGCAAAAGAAAAGAAAAATAAGAATAAACAAACACACACTGAACCTGAGAATACTAAAAGTCCTGCAGTTGATGGTAATGCTTATATATCTAAATATTTCAAAAGAGATTTAAGAAGAAATCTCAAAGAAGACGTTAGTGATGAAGCTGAAGATGTAAATGACAATCCTGACCCTTTAGACAATAAAAACTTTTCGATAGAAACTCTCATTGAAAATTTGATAGGAAAGAACTTTGGAGGGAAACGTGATACTGATACGGATAATGCAATTAATATTACAACAAGTGATGAAAATAGTACCTTAACAACTCAAGTCGAAGAAACACCCACTGAAAATGAGAACAAAACAAAAGATGAAGTAACATGCGTCGTTTCCATGAACATGACCAATCAGAATTTAGACGAGAACAAATATACGGAAGACAATCAACTTGTAAAAGACCGTATAGATAAATGGAAAAATTATACTTTCAATGAAATGATAGCTGTTCTCGCTAAACGTATAGAAAAACAAAATAATACAAGTTTGGAAATGATGAGACAAGCAACGAGACACAACATTGTAGCAACACTAAATACCACAGTACCTATCCAAATAACGGATAATTTGAAAACTGCTGAAAATACTTCATTACATAAAAGTTTGCTAGATGAAATACAAACAGTAATTATTACTAGAAATCAACCACAAAACGCTACGCAAGAGGGCAACAGAATAAAGAAAACAGATGATTGAAAATGTATTAAAAGAAGACTCTGTTGTTCTTCTTCATTTCCTCTATTTAAAAATAAATGATTAATACATATACCGTCATTCCTATTCTTCAGATTAGCAGAGTTGAAAACCATTTTTGAATTAAATTTGCTATCAACATCCCCACTCTTTTCAGGAACGGGACGTTCGTTGGGTTCAATAAATATACTGAAGACAATTATCTTCTAACAGAACGTATAAATCAATGGAAAAATTACACATACAATTAAATTATAGCTGTTCTTGCTAAACGTAATACGAGTAGTAGAACGACATGACAAAGTTGCTTTCTGACAAAGGAAGAAAATATTTGAACTTTATTGTCATAACAAAAAGCAAGCGGCAGTTCCCTTTTTATTTATCCCTTATTGTTTGATCTGATATTTGTCAACAAAATATTCACATTACCCGCTCCAGCCATTAAATAAATTAAATATAACCAAGTCAACAGTTATTAAACAAACAAGAGGAAATAAATCAGTTGGAGACAAAAGAAAATGTAATTTCGTTCGGTACTTCGAGCAAACTGAGAACAGAAAGTAATATCACGACTCACAAATTAAATTCTCGGTATAATCACGGCTAATAAATTATGTGAGATTAGGAAGGATATTTCCAATCACATAAGAAGGTTCGGCATGTCAGAGACATGAATAATCCGATTAATTTATGTTTTAGGGATGAAAACGAATATTATAAAATTATTGCTCGTTTGATTTGAGATATCAATCTATGAAAGACACGACATTAGACATCTTTCCTTTATTTAGTAAGTAGCTTTCCGTCCGCGGCTTCGCCCGCGTGATGTTCGGTTATATCGCAAACAATATTTTTTTATAATTAAAAAAGATTTTACAGTAACCCGAAGAGATGAAGTGAGGCTACTTGATGGCTTCACCGGGCAAAATTATTCTGCTTCCATACTTGTCGCTCAAGTAAAAAAAAACCTAAACATTAGAAAGTGTGAGTAAAACTAATTTCACCAAGACAAAGCACTAGTATTAGAACGGGCATTTCTATTAGGTTTCCGCGGAAAGTTTTTCCATCCGAGTCATTTAGCAGACGCGGTGCCCGCTCGTTTATGGAAATAAAACTGCAAACTCAATTGTATGCATAGTTAGATTATCCTTTTTATTATTATTATGGCGAAGCACTGCTTTTACTTTAGCTGTAGAATTAGCCAGCTCTAACGGAGAGATACCGCGAACAGAAATTGGAGAAAGTTCCAATTCGTATGTGTACAAAAAGTCAGTTACCGATGATTTTTCAGCCTTTTGTCGACCACTGCTGCACAGCTGAACAAAGGACGTTTTTTTTCCGCGGGAAATGCGTTTCGCTCCCTACCCTAGTCCTGGGGGAGTGGAAAGGCCGTGTGTGGCACTCCTGGTGCTTTAAGGTAGCACTGCCCTTGGGACTGTGTCCTAGGGGTTTGTTTACCCACTATAACCCGCGGTGCCTTCCGTTGCATTGTGGGATCGCCACGGGCATCAGCAAGCTTGGCTCCGTGAATATCGAACCAAGGGCTGTCCCAAGGTGCGCCAGATGTCATAAAGATTTATTAATTTATACCGTAAAATAAAACAAAAGTGTTTTATATAAACTGACAGTGAATAAAAGTAAAAGAATGAAAATAATTCCGCAACCTGAATTGT
Organism: Nomophila noctuella; assembly: GCA_958496325.1. Lineage (NCBI taxonomy): Eukaryota > Metazoa > Arthropoda > Insecta > Lepidoptera > Crambidae > Nomophila > Nomophila noctuella. Next base: position 15,257,454 of record OY292483.1, on the reverse strand, counting down.
TTTATTCCAAAATCATAACTGTTTTATCACATAAATGTTTTATGAACGAATGTTCTTTTTACAAACGTCATATAGTCAGTTTTATTTTACAATTCCATTTCCATGTTCTAGTGTCTCTGTCATTTAAGAATACGGCGTATTTATATTCATATCTTCTATCCAAATAAAAATGAATTGCTGTTTGTTAGTCTGCTTAAAACTGGAGAACGGATCATAAAATATGATCTTGAAGACCAGGGAAGGATTAAAAGGTAAGAATGATGGAAAATTGCTAGGGAATCTATGAAAAACAATAAATTAATTTTCATATACAATCTGTCAAACGTTATGACACTGACAGTGATACGAAGTTTACATAAAGTTACTCTGTTTGAAGTTATGTACATTTGTCGGATAAAATAAGGTAAGCCTATAGGCACCGTGCAGAAACTATAGAGGGCGCTAAAATCCCGATTTTTTTTTTGTGGTTTGACACTAAAATTTGACATTTACCTTGGTCAGTTCGAATTCGAGTCACTAGATGGCAGAATAAGGCACGGTGTTTTCCGTGGTTTGACAGTAGAATTACCGACATTGTGATTGACATTTAGCTTGGTCAGTTCGAATATGAGTCACAAGATGGCAGAGTCATCGCTACGCACGGTGCCTATAGTGTGGGCAAGAATTACAATTCTTTTAATGTGATAAATATAGTTCTTTTAAAATAGAAATATTTTAATGTGAGAAACAACAAACGATTCTAGAGCCTGTCGTACTCAAGTTAGTACTCGTAGTTGGCTCTCAATCTGTTTGCAGACGGCGACCTCACCTCGCCTAATTCAAGAGCCCTAGCAATTAAAGTTGAAGTTCCCTCCTGCCGGCAGTTTGCTAGCTGTTTAACTCGTATTAAGCCGGCGATATTCACAAACGTACACTAAACGCGTTATTGAATTAACGCTTAGAATTAGAATGGTTATGGATAATTAAATTTAATGCGGAATAAATGTTTTGCGGCACAAACTGAAATGCATAGTAAAAAATGTAAAAATGTAGTTTCAAACAAATAAGTGGAACTATTTCAGTCTATGAATGACCTAATAACACTGCATAGACTCTATTTATTGTAATCAAGTTATAATTACAAAAATGGGATTTTGATTTTTCACCACGTTCGCCACATTAATGCAGATTGTACCTCGAGAACTAGACTCAATATTTAAACCACTATAAAACGTGTTCGTCTAGTGACCTATGTATTCTTTTTTATTTATTTCCTTTCTGTATCGTACCTCTTAATTGAGCCTTAGGCAAAACTTCATCTTTCACCTAAATGCTATAGTCAAAGGTTAATAAGTTGTTCTCTAGCTTGAAATATAATTTCACAATTCTGCTTGCAATTAAAGTTGAAGTTAGTAAATTAGCTGAGAAACAAGTGTCAGTGGAGTTTGCGTCCCATTCTCTGCTTTTGCGACTCAATTATATTATATTTTAACTTTATAGGGTGTTTCCTGTTAAAGACAATTTCATAATTTCCGCTTGTTATATATTTCTGCGCATAATATCGTACCGTTAACGTTTCGTTAGTTTGTTTACGCTTTCGCAAAGACTTTGGTTTTCTTCTTAGTAGTTTTTTTTTCATTGTATGCTCAATTTACAAAAGAGAATATGATAAGTTATTCCGACATTACTTTCGTTAACTTTTTCTCTGCCGAAATATCTGCGTGTATTTCCTCACACCCTAAAAATAATATCGTCTCCACTTAACATCACTCCAATTCACGAAAGAATCCCCGTTTAAAATTAATCGTCTATCAACAGATAAAAGCCCATTTACGCACATAATACAATCTATGTAGGTATAATTTAAACAGCAAATTCCACTCACATTCCTGTTACATCACGCGACTTGAGAAAACAGCAACAATTTAGCATCCTTATTAGGTATCCCGTTCCCCACTCTCGACAAATGGGGACGGATGGGCGCCATTTTTACAAATGGCCGCCGAAACGCTCTTTATCTGCGGGAACGAAACGCAACACTAAATCATGGCGAGACTAAAAAGAGTTATCAAGATGTGTCCGAGAAAAATGTCGTGGTAGGAAAGTTTCGTCGCCAAGAGTTTTGCTGTGATGGCTTATTCTTTGAAAGAAGAAAAAGCGCTGTACTGTAATCTTATAATTATACTAGCGGCCGCCCGCGACTCCGTCCGCGTGGATTTCGGTTTCCGCACACATAGTGTTATGCTATAGCTCAAAGCCTTGCTCGACAAATGCACTTACCAAAACAAAACCATTTTTTTAATTTTTCAAGAAGAATACCACTATTCTTGTACCATATGTACGTAGTAATTTAATTTTGATCGTAAAAAAATTTCAAAGTTGAAAGTAATAGGAGAACATTAACATAAAAATTAACCATTGGATCGTTATCAGGCCAAAACCGACTAACAACAATTAGTTAAACCGCAGTAAAAAGCCATGTCCGTTTTAACTACAAATATTTACTTTACAAACTAAACCAGACGAATGCAATTACATTCAGTTTTATTAAAGAGCTCGTTAAACTAAGCGGCAGGCTTGGGCGGCGTCTGGCGAAATAAAATGTTTAATCTATATCTATACTTATAATAAATCTGTAGAGAGGTCAATTCTGTACATGAAATATATTTTCAAAATAACTATCAGGGGGTGATTAGTGATCGATACTGATGCCAAAAATGCAATCAGTAAAATTTTTGTCTGTCTGTCTGTCTGTCTGTCTGTCTGTATGTTCCTTATAGAAAAAAAAACTACTCGACGGATTTTGACGAAACTTGATATAATTATTCTTTATACTCCTGGGCATATTATAGGATACTTTTCATCATGCTACAATCAATAGGAGCAGAGTAGTGAAGAAAAATGTTGGGAAAACGGGAGAAATTCCTTCATTTTTAAAGCTTCTGTCGCGTGTGCAGCCTTAATGGTTAATGTTACATAGAAATGTAAGACGGAAATATTCTAAATAAAATTGCCTAAAAAATATCGCTTGACAGCATATATCTATCTTTTACGGTTTACTCACAATATCCCGTGTAACTGATCCAGATAGGTTTGAACGCGCTAATCTCAGGGATTACGTTTGTGCCACTTTGACGAATTCGCCATACGCTTTCGTCGCGACTTATAATATGTATTGACACCCCGCACACGAACTGCATATTTATGTGAGCGGGATGGAGATAATTATAAGTCGCTACGAAAGCGGATGGCGAATTCGTCAAAGTGGCTAGCCTATAAGGTTCGAATTGACAAAATCTTTTGAGTTGGATAGTCCACTTACCGTTTGTCAAGGAAGGCTTTAAGCTATCTATAGTAACACTGTGTGCGGAAACCGAAACCCACGCGGACGGAGTCGCTGGCGGCCGCTAGTTAAACAAATAAAACGCTTAGTTCACGGTCAGAGTGAGCGAATTTTGCTTTCGCACTTTTACTGGTCGAGTTGCGACAGTAAAATGAAATATTGGTCAAGCGGGCCACGTTTTTATGAGTATGGTTTCTTTTGAGAAGAAGAATGTGCGGAAAAATGTCTATAAACGCAAACCTATAATAATAATAAGAGCGTAGGGATGTGACGACCCCATCGCCCGTTGGTGGTAGTTGGAGCTCCTCCTTGTGGAATTACAACTTCCATCAATGCAATTAGTCTCCGCAGTCCGGCGTGTGGCAAGCTGTTGGTGTGTGGCGACACCACGGACCCGAGACCTCCCGGAGGAACTTTACCATCTTCTCACCCACCTCTGGCTTGCCTTAATTGGCCATCCAAAGTGTAGCGCAAGTGCTCGCAGGGTGGAAGTGAAATATGGGTAAGACGCGAGTTGGTGAGGTGGGCAACCACCGGTGAGGTGGTAAACCATCGAGCTGCACCCAATAGACCTGGATTTTGTTTTAGTTTCATTTTTGCAATAGTTCTTGCATTTGCCGGGTCTTGTCTTTGCAGATGTACACATTCCATTTGGATAAAATGGTACAAAAAAGCCTCTGCGCTGTTGGCTTCGGCCCCACGCATGCTTTACTAGTAATAATATTCGTCATACAAAATAATGTATTTATCTGTGAGTTTGGAAATGAAGTGAAAATATATTAACAAAAAGTTGTCAATATTATTGAAAAACATATTTGAGTCTTACTATTACTCGTAAAGATAATGCTCTACTGCGGTTTGAGGCGAAATATTCGCACAGAATTAAAACAAACCACCCAGAATTAAAGAGCTTGCAGCCTGCACGCTAGCGCCGCAATTAGTTTTTCACTAATTGTATTAAATTTCAGATATTAAGACAATATAACTCTCTTTAGAGCTCTAAAGAATAACTATTACGATTTTTGTGAGTTTAAAGTGACTTTTATTACATAGTTCATCTTTAAGTATCCAAAAGTTACCACTTTTAGCAAAATTTTTAATGCAAAGTGGATTTCAAAAAATCATAAATTTAAATCTTTAGTGCCCTACACAGCGTTTTTTATTTATATATCTTAATATTATTACAGTTAAAGAAAACCTAATGGCGGCGCTAGTATGCGGACTGCACGCCCTTAAACGTAGACCTACCTACAACGTACCTACGTATTTGCATATGAGTGCAAACACAGATGCATTCCACATTCTCCCAGCTTAGTGAGATAGCAACCTTACCTGCCTTCTGAGAAATTAGGAACAGGATCAACGGCTTTACGTGCTATCAACATAGAAGGTATAAAGGCACAGACTTCTTGCCAGCGGACTGTAATTGAGTAATTTTCGAACAGAAATAGCCAACTACGAAAATTCTGTTTACCCAAAACATTCCAAAGGATTAATTTTTTAATCTAATTTTAATTCAATTATACAAAGATAAATGTTACTATGTCTGACCATAGATTTAAAACGTTTTATATACCACTCAACTCGCTCTGAAACTGGCCCTCTAATGTGGAGCGACAGTCGCTTCACAACGCGTAGTATTAGCAACCTACACGTCAAATATGTCAATCAAAATAATGCCACAGTTTTTTTGTCAGGGCATATCTTACGAGTTACACAGACGTCTCCCAACAAACATTACACAAAAAAACGGCCAAGAGCGTGTCGGACACGCCCATAAAAGGGTTCCGTAGCCATAAGATGGGCCGACCGCTTGACACACCATTTAGTAAGGGCAACTGCACGTCATAAGTTGGTCGAGTTGTATAAAAATAACTATGTATGATACAGAGTTCGCTATAATTTTCGTTGAAAGTACTTACTTTGAGGTATACAGCACATTTTTTTCAGAATTTTTGTAATAGTATTTAAAAAGTTAAGGGGGGGGACGCTCTATTTTTAACTTTGTTTTAATATCTCTCGAGACTGGCGGGTTGGATCTACATGGCTTCAAGGCAATTTTCGTTGCATTTAAAAATACCTTTTTAACGATACCCCACACGAGAGGTAAGTCGTTTTTTTTCGAATTTACTTTTTTTCGTGCCAATCGATGCAGAAACGGCGGAGAACGAGCCAAAAAGGACAGACAGACAGACAGACAGACAGACAGACAGACAGACAGACATGACGAAACTACAAGGGTTCCTAGTAGACTACGGAACCCTAAAAAGGTAAGACCTTTCACTATAAGGCCATGTAGAGCATTCGCCAATGTAACAGGGAACAGTGATTTCCATTTTTCCGTATCGTTAAATGTAAAGTAACAAAGGGTAATCTAAACAAAACAAAATACAAAAACGCCACGGATTCCTGAATACGCGAGGATTTTACAACCGAGGAAATTGCACCGCAAAAATATTAGATTTCCCCGGCTTAAATGTACGCATTTACTTATGACCCCCTAAGGTGGGATAACCTTATCCTTGAAATAAGAAAGTTTTTGTGTGTTCAGAAAATTTGTTCAAGACTGTTTTTTATTATTGTGGAAATATGGATGATTTTATTAATCTAAGCAAATATGTAATCATTTGTGTTTTGGAGGTGTTTTTGTTTACGACGCGGTGACGTTTCGTAAGGATGAGACTATAAAATATAAACGCTATGTCGGCCTTTGTTACAAAAGAAACTATTTTCCGGAATATGAATCACAAAAAAGCAATACTTCAAGATAATGTTCATCGGAGAAAAAAACATTTACATCCGCCTACTTCTTGAAACGTATGGGCCACCAATCGGCAAAATTGCTCTGATAATATTATAAATGCGGTATCATATTATTAATATTTCGCCAACATTCTTCGTCAGGAAAAAGGTTACTTATGAGCAGGCGCTAACATAGCGAGCGCATTCACATAATGTACAACAAAATACCGTTGTATGGATATACAACAATATCTTAAAACTAAAGAATTTGTTTGTTTGTTTGATCGTGCTCATCTCTGGAAAACTGGTTCGAATTTATTTATTTATTTATTTATTTATTTAGGTACACAGACAGATTATCATCAAAATTGCACAAACATGAAAAAGTTACATAAAATTAGCTAGAAAATAATCCACAAGTAGTGTACACAACCTGATTAATTTTCAACTTATCATTCACACTTAAATAATATATATTATGCTATACAATTCCATAAAAATCCTTATAGATTCACAACCGTATTTGATTTACTTAAAATTGTTTAGGACCATAGAGGAAAGTTGGCTCTTGAAAAGATCAGTTACCTGCCTTTTGTATTTTGCAAAATTGGGATCAAAAATGTCAATATCGATGTCTTTGCTACCTCGCACCAGTTCGTTATAGGAACGACACATTCTAACTAGAGGATTAAAGTAAGAAGTGTTATTTTTGAAAACTTGAATTGCAAAAGTAGTAGGACAGCGAGATATGTGTCTAGTATTGATACTTAGCAATGCAAGCAATTCAGGTGCATCGACGGCCGCGTGAAGTACCTTGTGCAGATAGAGAAGGTCATATCTTTTGCGTCGTGCTTCTAAAGAAATTACCCCAAACTTAGTCAACCTTTGATTGTAGTCCCCAAAAGATCTACCAAGACCACTCCTATAAGCTAATATTTTTAAGCACCGCTTCTGTACTCTTTCTAAGTTGTTAATATGGACTTCATAGTAAGGAGACCATATAGGACAGCAGTACTCTAGCGAGCTTCTCACGAAACTATAATAGAGACACAGAGCGCTTTGTGGTTTTTTGAATTCCTTGGTCATCCTCAATATAAAGCCCAGGAGTTTGTGACTTTTCCCCGTGATATGTTCATAATGTTGGCGAAATGACAGACCCTCGTCAAATATCACCCCCAAGTCCCTCACAGAATCGACTCTCTTTAAGACTTGGCTATTTATACTGTATGAATGGTAGATCCTGTCCTTTTTCCTGGTAAACGAGATCACACAGCATTTATCCACATTAAGAGTCATTTCATTCAAGTGACACCACCGCGAAACAACCTCAAGATCATTTTGCAGGGCTGTTCTTTGAATGGTATCTTTTATGTTGGTGAATATCTTGAGGTCATCGGCGTAAAGGAGACTATTACACGAAAGACGACCAGCCAAGTCATTAATGAACACAACGAAGAGCAGTGGTCCAAGATGTGATCCCTGGGGGACCCCTGATGAAGCGGATAAAGGTGAAGAAGAATAGCCTTTGACTGTTACTAATTGAGACCGGTTACTTAAGTACGAGTCTATCCATCTCAAGAGGGAACCGTGAATACCATATTTAGCCAGTTTGACAAGCAGTAGACAGTGGTTTACTTTGTCAAAGGCTTTACTGAAATCTAAGTATACAGAATCCACTTGACCTCCGGTAGCAAAAGCTCTGCATAGGTAATTTTTATACTCGAGTAAATTACTTAGAGTAGATCTTTTCTTCACAAATCCATGCTGATTGTCAGATAAAATTTTTATAAAGTGATAATAAAGGTATGGATATACAAGTGATTCAAAAAGTTTAGCCAGACATGAGAGGATACTTATAGGGCGATAATTGGCACACTGATTTCTTTCCCCAGCTTTAAAAATCGGTACGATGTAGGCATTCTTCCAACGGGTTGGAAAAATTCCCGAACATAACGATTTATTGTATATTATAGCTAGTGGTGTACACAGCTCTTTTCCACAAAGTTTAATGAATTTAGGCGGTAATTCATCTGGACCAGCACCTTTTGTAACATTTATCTGTTTAATTTTGAGACAGATATCATCTTCACTTATATGAAAACTTTGCAAAGGAAAATAATGAGCTTGTAGTTCATATGTATATTTTTTTCCGTTCTCGGGCAAGCTATAAACCGAACCAAAGTACTCGGAGAATAACTCACATATTCCCTGACCATCGTAGCAAGTTTTATCATTGTAAGTCATGGCGTTTGGTATGGAAGCACTGCCTTTCTTTCCATTAACATAACGCCAGAATGCTTTGGGATTATCTAATAAAGCATCCTCAACAGATGACATATACATTTTATGACATTCGGCTGCAAGCGATTTACATCTTTTACGGAGCAGGGCAAAAGCGTCGTAGTCTCTAGGGTTTCCATACGCTTTGTACCGCTTGTGTATCTTATTTTTTTCTTTGATACAACGAATCAGGCCTGAACTGTACCAAGAAGGATAGCTTTTTGGTTTGGGTCTACTATAAGGAGTATGGGAGGAAACTATTTTATCTATTTTATTGTAGAAGATATCGACACATTCATTAACATCTGCTGGCGAAAGCAATTCGTCCCAATCTACCCCAGCCAAATCTGATCTCACCTGATGGTAGTTGGTTTTATTAAAATTTAACCGCTTTCTGTATATGGGTTTTATTGGCGATGCTGCTTTTACACTGAGAATATCTACTTCATATGCTAAATGGTGGCCATCCAAACGACATAGTGGCTCAGCTATTTTCACCGAGACAGAAGCAGCAGGTAATGTAGATAGCACTAAATCTAGGTACCTAACGTTATTATTGGGAAATGTGTTAACTTGTGATAAATTACAGATATGCATTGTTTCCATTAGTAAAGCTGCTCTCCTATCCCGAGGGTTTGATGGTATAAGAAAAGTTGCTGTGTCACTCATTTCCCAGGTCAAATTCGCAGAATTGAAATCTCCCAAGATAAGAAAATTGTCTTCGCTTGCTGAACCGAAAATCACTCTCTGGCAGTTATTATAAAAGGCGGCCATATTTTCATTAGGCAAGTCTGGTGGTAAATAGCAAAGACAGACGTGCAATGATGGTTCACCTGGTTTAAAAGGAAGTATTGTAAGCCAAACATCCTCAACACTACTTTCCCAAGAGGTCTGACGTATTACATTAAAACTAGTCTTAGTAGCAATTAAAACACCTCCACCTAGTTTTTTCAAAGAACAAGATTGTTCACGGTCACGTCTAAAAACATTATACCTATTATCCAAAGACTCTCCATCAAAAATGCCACTATCGAAGTTGGTTTCAGTTAGACAAATAAGATCATATTCATTATTAAGACTATTAAAAAATATATCCTTTAATTTAGATTTTGCTCTTCCTACGTTTTGATATAAAATAGTATACATAATTGGGACAAAAGGTTCCAGATATTTGAATCCAATAAACAAGGGAAAAAAAGAAAAAAAATCTAACTAGTCTTATTGACGCAGTTTGTTAAGAGAGTCAATATTTTTTATAGTAATAGCATTAGCAGAATCATCCTTGCGAACGTAGATGCGACCGTATTTTACCCATACGTATTTGAAACTCTTCTCTGTGGCTACTTTTCTTGCTTCAGCGTGCAAAAACTTTTGTTCTGGCGACAGATGCTCCGTGACATATATATTTTGCGGTTCTCCGGGGATGCCGAGATCAGCGGAATTCAAGACTTTACCAGTCTGGGATTTCCTATACCTGTGTACTGCCGATAATACCACGTCTCTAACACGTGGTGTGGTGAATGTTACCACAATGTTCCTTGGTCTATTAGAGGCAGCATCTTGTTTAGCAACCCTCCGGCAGGCGCTGATATGTCCTTCTTCCAGAGGCACATTTACAATGTCACAGAGTGTTTTCAGGATGGCTAAAATGTTCTCATTCTTCCGCTCCGGAACTGCTTGCAACTCAATATTGTAGCTTCGTGAGATATTCTCAATTCCAGCTAAGCGGCTATTTAGCTTCGCTAAATCAACCTGGAGATTAAGTTTTTCATTTTCAAGTTGTTTTATAGTATCAGCATATTTTTCAATGTCCGATTTCATAGTTTTCTGTTCCTCACATATAAAATCTGTGGTTTCAGTAAAATCTTCTTTCATACTATTTAAAGCAGATTCAACTTCATTTCTGACCATTTCCTGAATATCGTCTCTTAACGCTTTACGAAAATTTTCCATAAAAGTAGTCAACGATGTACTTAGCTTTTCCTCCAGAAGAGAACTAATTTTCTCCATCGTAATATTTGTGGAAATCTCTCCAATAGTAGGTGAGGACGTGGTTAAATTCTGGTCAGCAACGACGTCACATGACATGTTCAGGGTATCATCGATGTCCACTTGATGGCTTCGACGTACGGGTGTATTGTCGTTGGAGCGTACGCGTCGTGTGATGTTAAAACACGATGGACATACCCAATTCGCCACTCGGTCTTTCGTCATACCCAAAAAATCCTGCTTGCCTAAATTGAGGCACTCATGATGAAATGTCGCCATACATAATCGGCACTTTAAGGACTGTCCCTTTTCCAACACATCTTTGCATGCACCGCAGTTCATTTTGTTAATGGTCTACTTTTCCAATAATTCTACCAAAACGGGGAAAAATCTTTGTAACTGGCAACACCGTCAAGTGTCACCTTCAAATTTGATGTTGTCAAATTGAATCTGACAGTAGTTTCGCCGGGAATATGTAGGTATTCTTAAGTTTTATTTTGACAGTGTCCATAAATTATTATATGCGGGTATATAATTTAAGACTTATCTTTTCAATTATCTAAGTTTGTAGCTGGAGATACTGCTAGATAACAATAATACAGGATCCACCAACAACACAGCACAGTTATAACACACTTCTGTTGTGAACCCGTAAGTTTTTACAAAGATATACAATAAGATTGAAAGCGCAGTGGTTACTTGCACATGGGGTTGCCATGCAACTCTATTTGATTGAAAATGATGTGTTGGATAGGCTTCAGTATAACTCTGTGTGCGGAAACCGTAGTCCACGCGGACGGAGTCGCGCGCGGCCGCTAGTAATATAAATAAACCAGTTAAGGTTTTACACGATGTACACCACAGGGGATGAAATAGGTCGTAATATTTTAGATGAATTGCGCACGGTAGATCAGTGCGATACTAAAAATAACAGCTTATCTGGCTTATAAATATTTGCCCCTTTATAGTTCATAAAGAAATTTTGAGGAACAGATTTTGTTAATTTTTTTCGGCCCACGATTATTTCGCGCAACGATTTACGAGGGGTTGGCTAGAGACTTGGGGTTGTATTAATTTACATCATCATGAGGTTGCTGTCCACTGATGGACATAAGCCTTTCCTAGATGGAATAATATGCCCATAGCCTTCGGTGACTTAAAGACTCCATCTTACTTACTTACTTCTCCATCAATTTGACGACCCGCTTGGTGTAATGGTCAGGAAGATGCCTATAAGAACCAGAGGTCGCGGGTTCGATCCAAGCACAGGACAAACATTTGTGTGCGTAAACATGTCTGTTTGTCCTGCACAAGTACGAGTATATTATGTATATTTGTCATACCACTGATGATTATGATGTCTGTAACACGAGTGCCTAAGCTACTTATCACGGAGTCAGATCAATGTATGTAATGTTGAGAGATAATGAATATATTTATTTATGTATCGACGTAATAAATGTAGTTATGGAGCTTCACTTATTAACTCAATCGATTTGATTCGCTATACATACTTTTATGAATAAAGAAATCAGCTTTTGCTGCCTTAACATCTTAGTAGTTTGTTCTATGTGCCAACCTTACATACTATATATTGTTACTAAACCCACATACATAATATCTATCCTACCTACCTACGATTTACTCGACGATCCAGAACCAGACAGTCAGAAGAGCAAGACAGCCGAACGGACAGTAGCCGTTGGCACATTACAGACGCCAGATGTTCCATTCTACTACTGCTAATGTCACTTCAGTATTAACTGCAGTTGCTGGCTTGCTTAGCTTTCTAGTATTCGGTTGTGCGGTGCATTGATAAAATAAATAAATAAATATCTCACAACATCATATACATTAATCTGTCTCCGTGATAACTTTTGAAGCACTTGTATGTATAACAGATATTAAAATCGACAGTGGTTTTACAAATATACTTAAATAGATACATTTAGCACCTTGACCTGGACAAACATACATGTTCATGCACACAAATGGCTGTCCTGTGTATTTATTTATTTTTAATCATCAGCCCATTGCAGTCCACATCTGGGTGTAGGTCTCTTTTAGTTAAGGATTCTGCCAATAGATTGTAGATAATGGCGAACTCAGAATGATGAAGGATTAAAACTCAGGGTAACGCTACTGCCCATTCTCCTAGATTTTTCTTAGTAACGTCTCATTAGACCTATGTATTTAAAGAAACATAGTAATACTCTTCTAGGCCGTCAGTACAGCAAACCATCCCGATCTTTCACTTACAAAGGAATATTAGATCTCCACCTAAGCACCGTCATTCAATAACAATAAAAGTTAAATTCAATTCGCAGACGCCCGTCGCCTAGTTTCGTTGCGAAGCGCTGCAAATACTCTCAACTGTCCTTTAAACAAAAGGAAAAGAGTTTCCAACTTCAATGGCGCAGATAAGTAATGCAATTCGGTACGGTTTACATTTATTCTATGTTTTATTTATTGGCGTGGCCATGTTACATTGCGCTACTTGTTATTATTCTGTTAATTACAGCAGAGTTATTCTTGTAAATACTATGAGCTTTATTTTAAAAGAGTTTCAAATTAAATCATAACAGACATGACACACGTCAGGGTACATAGGGTAACAACGATTTGAAATACAGATAGTACTGGATCGATCTGAAAATATTTTTTTGCATTGGAAAGTCCATTAGTCGAGGAAGGCTTCAAGCTATATTATAACACTGAGTGTGCGGAAACTGAATTCCACTCGGACGGAGTCGCGAGCGGCCACTTATAAAACATATTATAGCGATTACGACAATTATTGCGTGCCTTGATGGATCTATGATACTAGCATTTATTTCCGCGAATTTGGTTCAACAGATGGTTACTGAATAACCATACCTATACGAGTAAACTACACTTGATAATAATAATATCAAGAATGGCGGTGGTACTTACTTAGACTCCTCATGTAGACGACCCGCTTGGTGTAATGGTCAAGAAGTTGCCTATTACGCAAGAGGTCGCGGGTTCGATCCCCGCACAGGACAAACATATGTGTGCATAAACATGTCTGTTTGTCCTGGTCTGGGTGTTATGTGTATCTATTTAAGTATATTTGTAATACCACTGTTGATTCTGATGTCTGTAACACAAGTGCTTAAGCTACTTACCACGGGGTCAGATCAATGTATGTGATGTTGTGAAATATTTATTTATTTATTTATTTATGTTTCCGAAGTTTTATAAAAAAGTACAGTTAAAACAACTCCATGCTCGTATAATCACGTCTACGTTATTCTCATGCAAGCGGAAACTTTCACGACAAAACTCGCGTCAGAGAACAGATCTGTCTCAATTGTTGCTAAATAGTTACATAAGTAATTAGCCCGACGTAGGTACTCTGATGTGAGCATCGATCACCCGACCGTCTGCCTATCCGGACATTGTTATATTCCTAATATCGTTATTTATATCACCAATCCGTGTTTGAGAAGCGTAGTGATTTAGCCACAACTCATTTGGTAACGAAAACATAATTCGAAATTTTGGAGGCCATTGCCCTGCAGTGGGACAATTACACATACTAGTCTGAAATTACACGACCGAAGCTCGGCGGCAGTGCATAATCTATAAAAAAAATACGCGGCGCAATTTTGACATAGTGTGTCATCTCCCATTTACAAGAGTGTCATATTATGAACACGACGGAACGTTAATATATAAAACCGCTGAAATTCGGTTGCGTTTTTTTTGCATGGTGTTTTCCTATACTAATAGGCTGAAACTTTTTACTTTTTTCTATTTAGAAGATTCAGATACCATGTTTGTCAAAAGAACAGTTAAAACAACGATTCAGCTACATATATGTGTACATAATTTTAGTACTCGGCCGACAAAACTCACGTAAGAGAAGAGATTTGTCTCGCAGTGTTGTTTATGCGCCGCGCAAATTGTTACTTCAGCAATTAGCCAGACGAATGTCCCGAGTTCCTGCCAGGTCTGAAGAGATATCGCGGCGAGCTGGCGGTAGTTTTAGGTGTCGACATTTGTTTATATGAAGAACTCTCTAAATCTTTGGATCCATTTAAATGTGCCAACAGATAGCGAGTCAGCAGTAACGGAATGGGAGTAGAATGGAAAGGCATAATAACCCTGACGATAGTAAATGAACTTCAAAGTGTCACTTTTCAAAATATTTTGTTATTTATATAATAACTCGCTGTTCGGTCCGCGTGGAGTTTTGTTTCCGCATACATGGTGTTAAACTATAGCCTTCGACAAATGGACTATCTAAAACAAAAATATATTTTTAACACGAACCAATAGGTCCAAAGATAAGCGTTCAAACAAAGAAACAAACTCTTTAGTTGTATTATATTTAATATAGATTTACTTACGCCCGATATACCTAAACTTGCTATAGTTGCTTAAAAACGGCTATCACAGAAATACTTTTTTAAAATGCACAACTCGTATCCTTTTAACGTTGCCTTGATATTTCAAGAGCCAACTTTCATTTTACACCTTATAAATAAATTCAATTAACTCAGAACCGAAACATAACCAGCAGAAAAATAAAACGATTCCAAACTATCACTTACACCAACACCTTTGTCTTCAAACTCCCCTTTAAACCAATTACGCATTAAAACATCTATCGAACTGGCCATTGGCAGTCATCTTCCTAGCTATCCAGACCCACATAATTACAGTCATACTGATAAATCTCAAGGCGTAACAGCGTCGTTGAGACTACATACTGCGCCAGATTGCCGGGTTCAGCTTACTGCAAGGAACAAACTAACTTGTAACTAATATTTAGTGTTCATGTTACTCGATAATTCAATTATATTGCCGATTAGGTTGGTCAAAACAGTTATTATGTAGAATTTTGTATGTATATGTTTCATTTTAATTACTACATTGTATTAATATGCCGTGGTTAGAAATTTTGCGCGGGAGAAATATGGGTATTGTGTAGGTACAATGATTGTGTTTCAGAGGGTTAACAAACGCATAAGTGAGTTCGTAAGCGCAAGTGCAACCCCTATTCACGTTAGAGTATATACATACGTAAGTATAGGGTATATCGTTCCGACCCAGCTTCGCACGGGTGGAACTAAAAGTATTATCAGTGTTTCTCTACTATATTATACATGAAAAAAAGGCAACTTTGTTTTATACTATGTAGAGATATCGTCCTAGGATCAATGGCTACACAACTCTCCGAAATACTGTGACTTATCTGATTTCGAACCATGTTTTACTAACGGAAAATCCAATTACTCACTGCGATGCAGATTTGGAAATAGAAGTGTACATTCATACCGGCTATCAACATTCTATACCAAGAATGTGATCACGAATATACCATAAATTCAATTCAATTTCCTTAGGCACAATTTTCGAGGGACGTGACCACTTCAAAACCCAAACTCCATTAAGAGAGCAGGCGTAATCCAAACTTTATTCACAGTCACAGATATAACCAAGACAACCGCTTAATTGTCACAGGGAGATCCAAGTTAAATTGAAAATTCCACAAAATCACATGATATTTTAAAATCACACCGGACACCAAGTATTTTTATCACTGTTCCCGTCGCCGCGTCTAGCAACCAAAAGAATTCCAATATAATGCTGTGGGGCGCGCGAAATATTTGAATAAAATCTCTTTTGGTGCGAACACTGTCTCAAATTCACGGATGTACATGAATCTGCTAATATGTATAATAGAGCTGAAGAGTTAGTTTGTTTGATGCACGCGCCTACCTCAGGAACTACTGGTTTGAATCCAAGAAATCTTTTTTTTCTGGATTGGTCATATGTCCATACTTAGGCCATAGTATTAGGGACTCCACCAAAGCTCAGATGTGTGCTATGTGCTGTACGGTGTTCCAGTGTCGTAAGTGGCCAATAGGATTTCAAGCTGTGATTGATCACGTTTTAAGGCCAAAATCCTATTGGCTGCTTACACACATCTCCGCTCCACAGCACAGATCTTAGCTTTGGTGGAGAGTAACACTATGTGTTTGAAAACCTATCTCCACGCGGACGGAGTCACGGGCGGCAGCTAGTATGAGAATAAAATCTCTTTTGGCGCGAACACTGTCTCAAATTCACGGATGTACAAAGCAGAGTATCACTCTTCGCCTGTTTATTTCAGGCACCGTGGAAAAGCGGCGAAGACAAAATTAATTGTGGCTTTGTAGTGACAGTGGTGTAGAACATAATTATACAGCCCTCATTTTTAAAAAGAAGAACATTTCATTATTGTTTTCTATTATAGTAATCAAGATATCGTTCGAGATTTTTGCTACATTTTCATTGCTTTGTGCTGCAGTACAAAGGGAGCAACATTCACATCTCTATTATAATACATATTATTATGATGTTGATATTAAAATATACTGTTTTTTTCTTCCTTTATCTCTCTCTCTCTCTCTCCTCTCTCTCTCTCTCCTCTCTCTCTCCTCTCTCTGGCCCTCTTTGTATACTTCCTTCCCAACCTCTTTTCGGTATACTAGTATACCTACATATATTTATTTTAGAAGACAAAACTATTTTTAAGTGGGCACCTTATTCAAGCGCACTCTCATTATAGCTGGAAAAAATGCTTGGAAAATTAAGATAAAAATTCTTCATATTTTAATTTCATTCTTAAACAAGTTAATTGGTGTTTTTAAGAGCCCAGAATAATACGAAATATATTTTAATGCAGTTCTCGCAAGTTATCGCGTTCCCCACTACTGTCGTCCAAAACTAGTGTCGCCAAGTGGTTACTAAAATATAGGGATTTGTATGTAAATTATATAACAATTACTTTGTATATATTTATGTAATAACTTTATTATATTTAAGAAGTCACAACTTTAAATGTCAACATTTATGTGATATTTTAAGTTGTTTTTCTTAGGCTTCGATAGAGTGCGAAAAGTATATAATTTTTTTTCGATTTAATTTTGTAATGGTTCGACCATCTTTACTATTACGTTACTCTTGAGATAAACCGCGATTATTATCTGAAAAAAGGAAAAACCCATAATATACTCGTACGTTACTCAAACAGAAAGCTATTGGTACCTAAGGATCTCTCAAAATGAGAAACAAAGCGCAGCAATGTTTGTCGACATATTCCATAATAATCCATCGTGTGGCCACAATGGTATAAGCCTCTTTGTCTGCGAAAAGTTTTTCAATTAAAAAGGTTTTATGGTGGACGGAGAAGTAAGACACAGTGTACATAATTCGGCTACAATGGGCAATGCAAAAAAATCCGCTGCTTTAGTAGCCCTTGTTTACAATAACCGGATGAAACTGGGATTTTCTTTTGGTTCACTGTGTAAGATCTATTATAACTAAAATGATTATACTGAGTCTTCTTTAGAAATATCTCTAAGTATTAGGTAACGTAGATGGATCCATGGTGTGGTGTGTCTTGTTCCAAATTACACATGAGTAAATTGCAGTGATAGTGACGAACTTCGTTCGCGTTTTTTCAGCCTTGTGTGTTTCTGTAATTAGGCAGACCTTGACCCCGCACTTCTTGTGAACTATGCTAAACTAACACTGTAATAATATCTTAAAAAATGCAATATAATCATCTAATATTTCTATATCAGAATATAAACTTTTCCAACAGAAGTCTGAATACTTCTCCTTAATAAAATGACTCCTTAAGTGTACATTGTAGCTGCTGCTCTCTTCAAGATCAGTTTTAAGTATAAGAATGATTAAGTTAAATAAAAAATTTCGCTAGCCTAGTTATAGATTGCGGTCTGTATGGGATCATTAGTGGAGTAGAGTGATTGATGCCAGGATTCCGCAGTCTGCGAGCGACTGCACAATCCATCACTTGGTATCCCTCTGCAGAAAATGTCGTGTAAGGCCACTGAAGATTGGACGTTGCCTTGGGTTATGAGACAGTCAACGCGAAATAGAGAAACTGTTTTAAAATATGAAGTGTGGGACTTTTTCAGATATTTTGACATTAAAAGTTGGAGTCAATTGGATGCCCAGTCACTTTTATACGTTTTTTTTTTTTAAATTAATCGGTAATCATTTAAGAAAGGTAGCCCTTCCTTAAATAATTACACTGCTGCGTCCAATCCGAAATAATAAATGATATTAACATCAAACTGTTTCAAAGAAATTGTCAATAAATAAATAAAGAAATAATAAATATTGATCTGACTCTGTGATACGCCTACGCACTTGTGTTACAGACATCAGAATCAACCATGATATTACAATTAAAAGTATATTTATTACTTTACTACTACACCCAGAGCAGGACAAATAGACATATTCATGCACACAAATGTTTGTCCTGTCCGCAACTTCTTGGTCTAATGGGCAACTTCTTGATCGTTAACCCAGCGAGTCGCCCTTTCAATGAAGTGTCTTTGTACCGTGTCAGCTCCTTAGGGTGCAATGTTTCGATCGCGTCAGGAATATCGTCCCTAATTTCGGAGCCATTTGTCATACCTACAAATAGAACCAAAGATTTTAAGTCAGGGACTAGTACATTGCGCAATAGATAACATATTCCTCAAGGAAGCTGTCAATAAAGTGTCTTTGTACCTTTGGGTGCGACGTCGCAATGTTTCGCTCGCGTCGGGAATGCCGTCCCTAATCTCGCAACAGACGCGGGAACATTTTTCAATCAGCTCGTGTCTAATCGACCGAGCCCGGACCCGCTGCTGCCGCTCCTCATTCCAAGAGGAATGCGTCACATTATAGGGAATAACTACACTTTGAACCCTGTCCCTTTTTCTGTAGCACCATATGCAATAGCTACCTGACACGAAATAGTGAAAACAATCGACTAAGTGTGCTTGTTGTGTATGACCTACTAGTTAATCTGTGTTTTGGTGCAGTATAGTAAAGTTGTTGTTTATATCTACTGGCATCATCATTAGCCTCTACGTCTATTTCAGACGCTTTAATCAGTGTTATGTAGAAGATGAGGCCATACACTTCCTTTCATGACAGTGCAGACCAATTCTAGAACGGCAGATTCTACCGCATATTCTGCAGGAGAATTCTCCGACCGATGGGAAATTGTCGGCTTGACGTTTCGTTCTCCTGCTCGCTCGTGTGTCGAACCAGACTCCGTCGAACCGAATGCAATTCTACCCTATTACCCGTTGCGATATTTGTTGAATAAGACATGTGGTTGGTGTGGTCATAACTACACCAAAAGAACCAAAGATATCGACCAGGGACTACAGCCATTGCGTTATAGATAATTTATTTCTTGAGAAGGCTGTCAATAAAAAGCCTTTGTATCTTTGCAGCCGTGTCAGTTCGTAAGGGTGCGACGTCGCAACATTTCGCTCGCGTCGGGAATGCCGTCCCTAATCTCGCAACAGACGCGGGAACATTTTTCAATCAGCTCGCGTCTAATCGACCGAGCCCGGACCCGCTGCTGCCGCTCCTCATTCCAAGAGGAATGCGTTACATTATAGCGAATAACTACACTTTGTACCCTGTCCCTTCTTTCTGTAGCGCTTTATGCAACAGCTATCTGACATGATATAGTGAAAACAAGCGACGATCGAAGGATTATGGTAGAACCACGTTGATGCTTCAGTGATAACATTAATAAGCATGCTTGTTGAGTATAACCCACTATTTCATCTGTGTTTTGGTACAGTATAGTAAAGTTGCTGAGCTTATGTCTACTGGCGTAGGTACTAACTAACCAACCGATGAACAGAATGCCATTGTATCGTCTAACCCGTTGCAATACTTTCTGATTAAGACACGTGGTTGATATCAATTGCAATTTTCATACCTACACCAAAAGAACCAAAGATATCGACCAAGGACTACAGCCATTGCGTTATAGATAAAATTTGTATCATAGAAAGGCTGTCAATACTCAATATAGTGCCTTTGTACCTTTGGGTGCGACGTCGCAATGTTTCGCTCGCGTCGTGAATGCCGTCCCTAATCTCGCAACAGACGCGGGAACATTTTTCAATCAGCTCGTGTCTAATCGACCGAAGCCCGACCCGCTGCTACCGCTCCTCATTCCAAGAGGAATGCGTCACATTATAGGGAATAACTACACTTCGTACGTTGTCCCTTCTTTCTGTAGCGCCTTATGCAACAACTACCTGACATGATATTATGAAAACAAGTGTCGATCGAAGGATTATGGTAGAACCACGTTGATGTTTTATTGGTAACAATTACATTAATAGGCAGGTTTGAGTATACGTTGCGATACTTTCTGATTAAGACACGTGGTTGATATCAATTGCCATTTTCATATCTACACCAAAATAAGCAAAGATATCGATCAGGGACTACGGCCTTTGCGTTATAGATAATTTGTATCATAGAATGGCTGTCAATAGAGTGCCTTTGTACCTTTGGGTGCGATGTTACAACATTTCGCTCGCGTCAGGAATGCCGTCCCTAATCTCGCAACAGACGCGGGAACATTTTTCAATCAGCTCGTGTCTAATCGACCGAGCCCCGACCCGCTGCTGCCGCTCCTCATTCCAAAAGGAATGTCGCTCACTCACTGTGAGTGATAGTGGGAGATGATTTTGTAGGACAACTTATATAAGGTGTAACAAAATATACTGCAAATATTTTAAGGGCGAACTGTTTAGTGGAAATGTAATAAAGGTGACAATCGTTTTTGTATGGAGAGTTAGGCCCACATAAAATTTTAGCGTTTATTTACGAAATGGGTATCAATTTATTCCTTATAATCTCCAGATTATAGTGGTGATATTACTTTTTCATATTTTAACCGGAATCGTTAGAAATAAGATGGGAAAATATATATTAACCTCATAAACTAATCTGTCTATTTGCTTTCCTGACTTTCAACGCCTGAACCGTAAATACTTACACATAAGGGCGATTTTCCATTATGTTTTTCCTACGTATCTGAAGTAAAAGCAATTTATTATGACTAGTGTCCGCCTGTGACTCTGTCCGCGTAGAATAAGGTTTTTGCAAAAATATGTAGTCTTAAACTATAGCTTAACATTTTTTAGTTTAAGCCTGGCTCGACTAATAGATAATTATAATCCAACGCAAAAATATTTTTTCAAATCGAACCAGCTGTTTCTGATAGTAGCGTGTTCAAACAAACAAACTACAGCTTTTTTAAATTATATAGTAAAACCATTAATGACAGTTGACAGACTGAAGGTTTCTGACATTTGTATTCAGTTTTTAAATAAAATCAAAATCCGGCAATAGACTAGCACTTGCGTTCCGTTATACGGATTTTTTTGTATTGTTTATTCGTATTATTTTATTTCATTAATTAAATGATTAAAAGTCACTATCAATCACCGCCTTAGATAAAAATAGGCATGAAAACCGTTCCAAAAGTAAATTGCGTCTCTTTTATGTTCGATTTCAAGTGTTTCATTTTAATTCTATTGATAAAAACCTTTTTTCCTTCAGTTATCTGGATGTCAGCCATTTTTTACTAATCTTTGGACAGATATTTCACGGATATAATCAAAATAAGGCTTTTTATTTTGGTTTTATGACTCCGGTTTCGTTTGAAATTCACTTCAATAGCAAAATTCATAAAAAAATATATACATTTTTTACATAGTTCTCTTTGTCTTAAACGTTACCGATTGTTGGTGGGCCCAAAAAAAACTGTGTCCTTTGTCTAGTAAATTTTTTTTGTTAATTCGCTAGTTTCCGAGAAAATCAACAAAATAAATTGAGTGAATAATTGGGAAAAGTACAAAATTTGTCATATGCAAGACAGCTGGTCGTGTATTATCAGTGTAATACAATTACTACACTTGTCCTGCCCCAAAAGCAAAGAGGTGGAGAGGAAGCGAAGCTCACAGAATGAAAAGAGCAAATTGGCCAATGCAGAAAATGCAAAATTTGGTAGGATTAATTTTGACTTTTTAATATCTGATATTGATTACATTGCCACTAAAGAATACGCCCTTAAAATATTTGCAGTATATTTTGTTACACCCTATATATTTGTAAAGTCAGCGTCAGATAGTGAAGTCAGGAAACCGACACACAGGGAAGTCAAATAAATCGGCACAACCAAATAGTCAATAATACCGGTAAACGCAAAGCTTTCATTTTGGTGTCGTTTGGTGGTTGGTTGTGTCTATTTGTTTGACTATCCCGTGTGTCACTATCAATCTGACGCTGACTGTTCATGCATGGATTACGTGTAGTATGATATGGACGTGAAGATGGCCACTTTACTGTAGTTTTTGTCAAGCCGAATTAATAATAGGGTAAATGTATTTATGTACCTTTTTTTTCAATGAAATAATGGGTGTCAGCTTTCTTATCAACTTCTACAAGAACCGAAGTATTTTTGGTGTAAGTTTTCCAGGCACGATATTCTGCACCTGTCTCAGATCTTTTACCCTATATGATGATTTGAGGACTAATGCCAAATTGGTATCACTCATTAGCCCGCGGTCACGTTTGCACGCAGCCTGCCCTAATGCCACGCTCGATTATTACTGACACAATACTGCATACAGACACGGAATTATTTAATCAAATAATTATATATGTACATAAGTTACTTAAGGGTCTTTTAACGCATCCACCACGGTAAGGGCTTTGAAGATCTAATTTCCCTAATTCCTCTTGCCCCATTCCGCCAAAGACCAACACGCGCTTGTCAACGTTGCTATCAATTGACAGTGGTGGCCACTATTGCATCGCGAACCCAGAAGCTCGGCAACATATTTCTTTGCCGAACTATTAAGCGATGGAATGCGTTTCCAGCATTCGTGTTCCCTCCATAGATTCCTTTAAGCGAAGCGTACAAAAGTAGTTTTACGGCGATTCCAACGGATAATTTAAATGGTACCGCATTCGTTGATGGAAACAAATGAAGTCAGATTGGTAAAAATCGGCCAAAATTATAGAAGCTTAATAAAAGGTATTCCCCATTCCGACGAAGACGCTAATAGAATTAGGTCTCCTTGTCATAATTCACCGGCGCACAAACTTCAGCGGCAGATCACGCAGCAACTATCACTCATTAGCCCGCGGTCACGTTTGCACGCAGCCTGCTCTAATGCCACGCTCGATTATTGCTAGGGACGGTCACGTAGTCTTGATTCAACGTCGATACTAATTAGAAGAAGCTTTACTGTGTAAAACTAGCAATTGAAAAAAGAGGTCAGTAGTCGATTTTTGCCGATTTTTCTCGCCAGTAACTGCCTTCCGAATCGGTGGTCGAGTCATTTTTTGTTTCAATTTTGACGATTAATAAATACTTATAGGAAGCCTATATTAATTTGATTTTGATTTTGATTTTTAATGATTGTTTTTTAGCACAAGCATGCGAAACTTGCCCTGTACAATTTTTTTTCTTTTTATAAAGGTCCATCTACTATTGACACCGTAGTCTATCGTAGATCGATGTTGAGATGCTATTTTCTAGTATAAAACCGCATCTCAAGTCCGCTCTCAAGATTGATCTCAGCATTGAGAGCGATTTATTAATACGAGCCTTAAATTCAAATGGTGGTTAAAAATTACGCCAGAATCATGATTCTGGTACACACGTAAACGGAACAGATCAACTAAATTAAATGTCGATAAGAATCAGTAGAAATTATCGATAAGAGAAAATCGTCACTGAATGCAACGAGTATGCCAGCGATTATCCGGCCCGGTTCCTTTCGTAGAGAGTACGCTTCGTCTAGTCCAAGTAGCGAATCTTGGACATCTAAAAGGGAAAACCCTAGATCCCCCACGAGTCTATATTCGCCATGATTGCCGGTCTGGAGTTGTACTGATCCTATATCTTGTCAAGGTTTCATAAGAATTGACTAAGGGAGCGGGGGGGAGTAGCGATCACTTGTGTTTCATCGTCTACCATACCGTGGTCTAAAAAATAATCATTAATTTTCTTGACCTAATACTCACACACTTGTCCTAGCTCTAAACTAATGTTAACGGTCATTGCTAGGGAACGGATAGACATCTTCATTATCCATGTACAAATGCCCATATTGCAATCAAACCTGCAACCCTTAGTTTTGTGGTCAGGGTTCCTAACCATTAGGATAGAAAACCATAATGTATCTTTATTAGTCTTTTAGTACTGATTCCAATAAACAAACGCTTAGTACCACTCAAGATCAATATATGCTATTTTGGTCGACGTTACTTATTGTATAAATAAATAATTCTTAATCCTCCGCTCTGTGTTTTGTATTGCCTAGTTGAAATCACTGCTGCGAAAGTTTTTCCATCAGCTAATCCGATTGACCGTTCTAACTGGATTGGTTTCGCAAGAACGCACAGCCATTATGTATTAATATAGCTATAGATTTAGTCAGTAGAACAATGTGTGTGCGAGATAGAATTCATATAAATATTTTAATAACGTTTTTTTAAATACGTTGAATACGAAAAAATACGTACATAAGAAAAAATACTTTAAATTAAGAGCGCTAAAATAATATTAATCGTCTACTGTACCCATTTTTATATTAATGAGTTACTATTAATTACAAATGCTTTATCCAGTAGCGGTTTAGACTACAATAAACTTCCCCTTGCTAGAAATGTCTAACCGCAAATCGAATTAGAGAGAGCTAAAGCTTTCGACTGGGGAAGTACCTCCGCCTTACAGAAGACCACAGTGAAATAGCATCTCGTAACTGTTGTGCTATGTTTCTGCTGGTGAGTAAGGCCGCCAAAGCTCGGTTAAAGAGGGTATGGGGTCTAAAAAGCCGGCAACGCATCGGCGATACCTCTGGTGTCGCGTAATTCCAGCGGCGGCGGTTATTACTTAATATCAGGCGACCCGCCCAGTTCGTTTGCCGCCTTTGCCTTAAAAAAAAGAATCATATTTTCTTACCAACTTAGTTCTTGAAACTAGTCTAGCTCCAGGTACTATTAAATCGTTAGTCGCTTCCGTTTGTTTGTATTCTCATTAGAATTCGAGAGGCACGACTCAGCAGCTTGCCTTAATGTCTTCATCCCAACTATTCCGTGGATTTATCGACCGCCGGAAAGCGAACCTTGGACTTTTCGCATAACGTTAGCGTTATGAGACGCTGTTTAAACTTTTAGCTTTGGTTTGCTGCTTATATTTTGTTTGCGTTCTGAATTTAGGGCTATTTTTGATGTTTTTAGGGTTCCGTAGCCAAAATGGCAAAAAAACGGAACCCTTATAGATTCGTCATGTCTGTCTGTCTGTCTGTCTGTCTGTCCGCCAGTCTGTCACAGCGACTTTTTTCCGAAACTATAAGTACTATACTATTGCAACTTGGTGAGTAGATGTATTCTGTGAACCGCAACAAGGTTTTCATACAAAAAAAGAAAAAAAAAAGAAAAAAATGGGGGGTCCCCATAGTTAGAACTGAAACTGAAAATATTTTTTTTCATTGAACATATACGTGTGGGGTATCTATGGATAGGTCTTTAAAAATTATATGGAGGTTTCTAAGCTCATTTTTTTCTTAAGTGAATACTTTGCGTGACAGACTCTTCCAAAGTGGAAAAAAGTGTGTCCCCCCCCTCTAACTTCTTAAGTAAGAGGATGATAAATCTGAAATAAATATATAATGTACATTACCATAAAAACTACCAACGAAAATTGGTTCGAGCGAAATCTATTCAGTAGTTTTTTTAATACGTCAAAAATAGAATTTGTACGGAACCCTCAGTGCGGGAGTCCGACTCGCACTTGGCCAATTTTTTTTATATGGGAGAGAGTGATGCATAAGAACGAAATGGTCGCTTTATAGAAAGTGATCATCACCGCCCATAGGACCTCGAAAACTCCACAAAAGTTGAAAATGCGTTCCGTACAACTATGTATTAGTCAAGTTGTAAGAAGAGCAGTTTTGCTAACAAACTGTTATGAAAATCCTGTTCAACTAAATTGAAATAGAGTTCATAAACGCGTAAACTAATACTGTTATTATAGAAATTTATTTTATAATTTTCTAACACGTGCCACACAATATATCCGAGGTCACAGAATATATTATTATTTAAAACAAAAGTTACTAGCAAAATTATCGTTTGTAAAATGAATTTATGTACAAAGAATCTAGAACATATTTTAATTATGTCAAAAACAGGATCCCTAACTAATATCCTACACAGCTGTTAAAAGCGACAGATTTTTTTAAACAACGAAAAAATAGGAAATGTGTACAAAATATTGTCGTTGGAATAAAAAAGTTAAAACAATAACATTTCGAGGCCCACTGGAAAATAAATTTGTTACAATTTGGTTCAGCAGTTAATTTAATTCGTCCGGGGCATCTAATTTAAATCAAAAATTATAGTTTATAGCCGCTTTATTATCTTTAGATTTAAGAAAAAAAACTTTTTTTTCTGATTATAAAACTGATCACTCCCATACACACAAACCAACAAAAGTTAAAATCTTAAAAATAGTCAAATCACATAATATTACGCTCTTTACTCCTTTCTCGGAATCAATTCAACTTTAACATTCGTCGTTCGCAGTTGCACTTGATCTGATCTATAGTATATCTTGTCGCCTTTGATATGAGTTTTCAGGTCGAAATTACGCAGAATATGCGCTAGCACACACTTGACTTGAAGCTTTGCGTATCTTAATCCGATGCAAATTCTTGCACCATAACCGAATGGCATGTAGGTCACTCCCATAGCAGATTTTGCTCCTTCAGTAAATCTCTCGGGGTCAAATACTTCAGGGTCCTTAAAGAAATTAGGATCGTGATGATACTCATAAATCGGTGTGTAAATCTTCGTCCCTTTCTCAATTCGGATATTTCCCACTGGCAACACTACATCCTCGACGCATCTTCTGGTCAGATAAGCAATAGGCGGAAATATCCTAAGAGTACTTCGAAAGGACATCGTTGATTTCAATTTCAAGTTTTATCTTGATTTCTGGGTGGTTTCCAAGGTTGATAAGAGTAGCGAAGATTGCAGATGCAGTTGGTTCTGCTCCAGCAGCAAAGAAGAAGAATCCTTGGGCCGCGAGGAGTTCATCTGTTGGCTCCATTTCATACCCTGACTCCTCATGTCGTATTGTACCTTCTTTTTGAATATTTAGACAGAGCTCAGCAAAATCATGTTTCACTGCAGATTCCTGGTTTCTTAAATTGAACACTTGCTTCATTGCTCCGAAGTATGCCTTTTCGTACGATTTGAAGTACTTCAAATTCAAGGTTTTGAACAGAAATGGACTTAAATGTGCTATTGAAAATCTTATGTTCCTCCATAGTGTTGGGTGAAAAGCATTTCTTGCTCCGTGTAGGAAGGGGGAGTTGAAATCTGTTTCATTGACACTTACACCAAAAACAGCGTTACTGAGAGCCGCACAGCTAAACGTAGTCATCGTATCAAATGTATCTTCATTTCTTTTATCTGGGTTTTTGTGTAAATACATTATGAAATCTTGAGTACTCTTGTTGATTGTGTAGAACATACTCTTGAGCTTTGCGGCAGTGAAGAGTGGCGTCATCTTCTGACGCATCAGCTTCCATCTTATCCCACTCATGAAGAGGATGTTATCAGCCAACAGATCCCCTTTGTTGTAGTCAAATCCACGGTCTATGAACGCTGGTGACTGCATCACGAACTGAAGATTTGTCTTATCTCTCACGTATAATGCCGGTGTGAACAATGATCCAATACCAACCGCTGGCTCGTCAGGATGTTGATTATAGATTTCATTGAAAAGTTCGAAAAACGGACGATCTTTCACAACAAAGTCCCAAAATGGTCCAAAAGCTTTGTTCTGGGCGTGGAATTTCACTCCCCGTTTCCGCCAATAGTTCTCATTTAATTTGCCGAGTATATAGAAAAAAATCACAATTAGGAAAACGCCTAGGAACTTGAGCAAAATTATCATTTTTAATTCTGTTTAAATCTTAAGTAAACGAATTGTCTTGAAGTCGTCCAATTGTCAAATAAAACGGATATACTATGTTGAGATGAAATCCTAAGGCACGCCACACACAACAAAAAAAAATTGTTTTTTGTTACTTTGAAAGCTACCACAACTCCAAGTACTTATAAATTCAGTTTATTCTAAGATCCGAGTTTCAATGTTCTTCAAAATTCAAAAGAATCCACTGCTATTAAATTAATATTGATGGCTTTATCAAGAGTGAAATGAAATGAAATAATTTATTCAGATTTTTTTTTCACAATTTTTTTTTTTTGTAAAAACTTTAATAACCCTACCATTGCCTCGACGCAAAAAGCCTGCTGAGAAGAGACGCCGCCGGAAGAAAACCAGCAGAAACGATTTTTAAAAAATAACTTTCATTGTTTGGACACTGCCGCCGTTTGAAGATCACACTCTGTCTAAGACAGCAAAGTAATTTTCTAGACTTCTCAACAATCGAACTGTATTAGGTACTTTTTTAAACCATACCATATTATTCTGAATATATCATTCAATCTTCATAAATAATAGCAATGAATATTATAAATTCGAAGATAGTGTGAAAATGCTCCCTCTAAGAAAATGTTTTTAAATTATCAAAATACTTCCAAAGAGAAGAAACAAGATGTTTTCCAATTCAATCAAAAATAAATAAATTACCTAATTTAATTTCCTGCCCAATATTACGCCAATGTGCACAGCGTCTTATGTTAATCAGTGATTGACCCGTCAATCAAGTTATCATTATAATGTTTTTTATATCACACATAATGTTTTCTTAGGTTTACGCGACTGTTACTCATACTGACAACTGATACCGCGATTAAATCCGTTTAAAAGTAGTTTTATTTCATAACATTTGGATGATAACTTATTGAACTGAGTTTTTGATACCTTTTAATCGGAAGAAGGGACTAAAGAATAAGGGATCCCAGGGGTATTGGCAACAACGCAACCTAATACAGTGTTAGTAAACTAAGGTTTACCTGATATTAACGACTAGCGGCTGCCCGCAACTTCGTCCCTGTGGGTTTCGGTTTCAGCCCACAGGTATATAATTACAACCTAAAGCCTTCCTTGTCAAATGGACCATCCAACACAAAAATAATTTATCAAGTCGGACCAGTAGTTCCTGAGTTTAACGCGTTCAAAGAAACAAACAAAAAAACTCTTAAGCTTTCTTGTATTAAACTCGCGGCCGCCCGCGACTCCGTCCGCGTGCATTTCAATTTCCAATAGCCTTAAAGCCTTCTTCGTCAAATGGACTATCTAACACAAAAGCAAGTTTTCAAAACAGACCAGTTGTTCCTGGGATTATCGCGTTCAAACAAACAAACATACAAACAAACAAACAAACAATCAAACATACAAAGAAACTCTTCAGCTTTATATATTAGTATAGATATAGATAGTATAGTACTATATAATATATAACTAGCTGCCCGCCCCGGCTTCGCCCGTGGTACTTACTTACATGTATTATACATACAAACCTTCCTTAAGAATCACTCTATCTACTAAAAAAAACCGCGTCAAAATCCGTTGCGTAGTTTTAAAGATCTAAGCATACATACGGACATACAGCGAAAGCGACTTTGTTTTATACTATGTATTGATTATTATTTAGACTTACAGTCTAAACAAGCAATAGAACTAGTTCACTGCCGGGAAAGTTTCCAAATCGCGTCTGTTGGCGATCTCTGCGCGTTGAATTTCGCCTTAGTACTTTAATTGCAGCGCCTTAACTTGAGATGTTTGGACTTTATCCAGGACTGAGTTCTCATCGGGTGAGGGAATTAGTCTTATGACAGTCGGGAAATAATGGGTATTTGTTTATTAATGAGCTGAGATATTAAAACTCTCCAATTTGGTCATATAGACCTCCAAGAGTTGGAATCATGTTTTGTTTGCAATAACTCGTAAAGTAGACTATAATCCTACTATCCTACTACTATTATAAAGGCGAAAGTTTGTTACTCTTTCACGTAAAAACTACTGAATGGATTTGAATAAAACTTTACCACAATATAGCTTATACATCAGAATAACACATAGGATATTGGAAATCGAAATCCACGCGGACGGAGTCGCGGGCGGCCGCTAGTAATTATTAATATATTCGTACCTTAATTTGTGTGTATCACATATTATGTTGTTGTATTTTCATATGTATGCTTATAAACTTGTTGTCAGTTATGCATATACTACGTGCACAAGTGCAATAAAATAATTGTCTTATATAACTTTGAAATAATATACTCAACCTAGAATAAAATAATTTTATAAAATTTTTATAAATATTAAAAACTAGCGGCCGCCCGCGACTCCGTCCGCGTGGATTTCAATTTCCTTAATAGTTTTTTGTTAAAAAAAATATTTGAAACAATGAACTCAACAAATACAGCTTCACAATCATTAAGAAAACGAAGACAAATATTCACATTTTACTACGCATACCTCTAACGGGCACATCATTATTATGAATTGAAGGACTGTGTGTTCACTCACGTTTACCGATATAATAATATTTCACCGTTTGCTTAACCGATATAGACATTCTTGTCTTTTTCTTCAAATGTCTGGGGAACGATGTACCAGAAATCATACCGTATTGAAATCGAAATATATTAGAATAGGTCGTTTAGTCCAAGATCCCAGAGCGATCTGACGTAACTTATTTTCAAATTGATAAAACCTTAAGTTCTCAGTAGCGTCTCATGTGTTTTGACTACCTGTGAGTTTATGGAGCTTGACGTCGGGCGCTTAGCCAGGTACCAGGTGAGGAAGGTAACTAAAAATAATAGTAACTTAACTTAAATTCTAATGGCTGATTTTTGTATATGTTTTGTACAATATTATTCTTAAGTAGTATCATAAGTGTCAGACACTTTCCATGGGCCAAAACTTTGGTCAGACGCTTTAAAGCTCAAAAAAAATTAAGCAACTTTATTTATTTTTAAATGTCTGACTTTTGAATATGTTATTAAGGCATTTATTATTAAGTTCTGTTTTATTTGTCAGACAAATTCTAATGACCCAACAACCCTTTAAAATCTAAAATTATTAGCCAGGAATATTAGCGCGAGAGCACTATAAATGCGTTTTAGAGCGAGTGAGACGTCTACAATAACTCGGTTCCCTTCTTCTTAATTCTATTATAGGTCATAGGTATGCATAATTTGAAAAATAATGATTCAAATGTATGGTTATACGCAGGCACGGGGAATAATCAAAGATAAATACATTTAACTAAGGTTTACGAACATTTGGGACCATCTTTAAGTAGAAGTTTGACAGGATTTCATTTTAAGTAATTAAAGCCTATCTAACATTAACGAAGAGTTCCAACCAAAGAATTTAAGAAATTTTGATGCCAGCAGTTTACCACCATGTAACTCTGAATTATTTCAACAATTCCTCCGAGCATTGCAAGCATATGGAATTATGGTCATCAAAATAACCTACCATTTTCACTCCTGAAAACAACGGGTGGACTTTAGAAGAGAACCAGTATCACTTTCATTCGTTTGATGGTGACCAATTACCAGGAGCTGTTAGTGAATCACGCCAAAAATCAGGTAGTGTACTTTGACATTTTTTTTTCTACCCGTACTTTTATGTTTTTAAAATTTTTTGAAATATTTTTTTCAGAAGAAGCTGCCAGCAACGACAGTAGAGCTGATGATGATGAAGATGACGACACGAATGGACAAAATCATGATCGGGCGAATGATAAAAATTCTATTGATTGTGACGATGATTACGACAATTAAAAGATGAACAACTACTTGCTTGAACTTTATAAAGTTCAATATTTTTTTATGAAATTATTTCATTAAATTTTTTCAACTGTCACCTTTTTATAATTGAATAAAATAAAAATATTTTTTCATAAAACAAAATTACTGCGAATAAATTTTGTCTTCCGAATATCGAATATGCAATAAATTGATTGAGTTACTTATTAATTAATGATTACTTTAATGTTAAAGTTTGGTTAATTTAGAAAGACCTGAGAAAATATTGAGTTGAAAACCGTAAGACAACTTAAACTTACTTAAAAAATATTCAAATATTCAACTCTAAGGCGCATGCGCAAAGTGCTCTCGCGCTAATATTCCTCGCTGATAATTTTAGTTTTTAAGGGTTGTTGGGTCATTAGAATTTTTCTGACAAATGAAACAGAACTTAATAATAAATGCCTTAATAACATATTCAAAAGTCAGACATTTAAAAATAAATAGTGTTGATCGGAGTAGATTGTCTCAGACTGGGGAGATGCCAATTTAGTCAGCTTTAACCCCACCAAAACGCAGGCGTGTCTATTTTCCACCAAAAAGAGCACATTTCGGATGACTCCCGCTTTTCGTGGCGTATCTGTTCCCCTATCTGACCGACTACAGCTCCTTGGTATGGAATTATCTTCCAACCTTAACTTTGGGAGCTACATAGAGTCTATGGCAGCATCTGCCTCTAAAAAGCTCGGGATCCTTTCCAGAGCCAGGCGCTACTTCACTGCGGAACAGCTTCTAAACCTGTACAAAGCTCAAGTTCGGTCTTGCATGGAGTATTGCTGCCATCTTTGGGATGGTTCTGCTCGATACCAGCTGGCTGCCTTGGACTCTATTGAGCGGCGTGCGATGAGGCTTATCGGTGATGATACTTTGATCGAGAGCTTGCAGAGCCTCGATCATCGTAGAAAGATTGCTTGCCTCTCCTTATTTTACAGACTCCACTTTGGTGAGTGTGCTGCTCAGCTGCACGATTTGGTTCCGCCAGCTCCGTTCCATCATCGAACTACTAGACTCGGTCAGGGATTTCATCCGTATACAGTGGAGATTCCGCGCGTACGAACGAAGCGATTTGCTTCATCCTTCTTGATACGGACTGCGCGGGAGTGGAATTCTCTGCCGAGATCTGTATTTCCTGCACATTACAACTTGGGGCTCTTCAAGGCCAGAATAAACGGGCTTTTCCTGAGCAAGCACGCTCCATCGTAGACCACATAGTTGTTTAACATCAGGCAACTTTGTGGTCAAGTGCTAGCTTAGTCTTAAATAAAAAAAATAAAGTTGTTAAATTTTTTTTTGAGCTTTAAAGCGTCTGACCAAAGTTTTGGCCCATGGAAAGTGTCTGACACTTATGATACTACTTAAGAATAATATTGTACAAAACATATACAAAAATCAGCCATTAGAATTTAAGTTAAGTTACTATTATTTTTAGTTACCTTCCTCACCTGGTACCTGGCTAAGCGCCCGACGTCAAGCTCCATAAACTCACAGGTAGTCAAAACACATGAGACGCTACTGAGAACTTAAGGTTTTATCCATTTGAAAATAAGTTAAGTCAGATCGCTCTGGGATCTTACTCTAGTTGTATTATTTGTACAAAATAAGATCGAGTATTTTAGGATATAGCCTTGTTTACGACGTTTTACAATAAGTCGGAATATCGGGTTTCGTATTTGAAATATACTCGTAGTTTTTTAATATTTTTAGTGAATCGAAACGTCAATATTTTCCTTGTTGTTTTGTAAATCGACGGTGATTGAGATATAAATTAATTTTAAAATAGTTTTTTTATCTATAAAAGTAAATCCATACGAAATGTACGATCCAATAAGTTTAGTCATCTTCTTTTCCTAACGTTAATTGAATTTAGCTAAGTCCATCACAAATGGACACACTTTACGCCTACGCAAAGCCCTTTCGTCGCAAACATTGTACATATACCGCCGAATCAAGCGGAAATTTGAGTGGTAGTCCACTTCGCGCACCAGCATTTTGAGCACTCACAACTTAAGCGCCTGGCTTACCATCCACATTGAGCCCCTATTAATTACGAAAATTTCAAATCCCAGAATTCAGCATTAATTTCTTTGCCCAACTATTAAGCAATTTAATGCGTTATCAGCGTGCGTCTTTTCCCCTTCATGTTAACTGGATTACTCTTAGAGAAGCGTAAAGAAGTATCTTGCAGGCCGGTATGGCGGTGCCAACGCATGGGATACCATTTTGATGCTACATTCGTTGCCATGGCAGTTAGAGCTTCTGTTTTGCTTGACATCAGGCAGAGAGTAGCCAATGCACATAGCTAATATGTATAATTAAAATCGTTAAAAAAAACTTTTAAGTTAAACGCGTTTATTAAATATACATTGTAAATAAGAAAATATATAAATTGTCACCTACCTATCAACCTACGTTGGTGGTAGTCGAGTAAAATAAAAACGTGGGGCACATTAACTATATGTACCTGTATTTCTTTTTACTATACCTACTAAGTGTGGGTAGGATCAGAGACGCCGGGTGCTCAAGTGGCGGGTGGTCAAAGTGGACTACCTCAAAGTGTATCTGAAAGGCTTGCCCTGCCCGGTAAACGATCCGGTGACGTAACGTAGGTCAATCTTCCAATTAGCTTAATTCTTAACGTGTTGTCTGAAGGTCAGTTTTTATAATTGCATGGTGAGATGTGAGCATTTCGTTGTCAAGGAAGAGTCGTTTTGAGTTTCAGTAATCATCTATGTATTTCTTTTTGTGATAACGTTTCTTGCATTATCTTATTTTAACCATAAAGCAACTTTCCTTGCAGAATGAGCGTTTCGTAGCCGGTGGTATATTATTTTTTACTGTTGAATAATCTTTAAAACGAAAACATGATTTAAAATGATAACTTTGCCTTTCAGTGGGACTTATACTTTACATTTTTACTTCAATTCAAGAATCATAAAGCTAAATAAACACAAAACATTCGATGTGTTTGAGCCTCCTTCTACAGCCAGTAATTGGCCCCAGGAATTATAAAATGCCAATATGTTCCAACCAATACGTATAAACATAAAAACGACACGTGCAACACAAATTTTCCTTTTTGTTCCTGTTGCCAATTAATTGACTGCACTCTTTCACTAAAAATCAACGAGGCATCAAGTCATCCGAGCTCTCAATTAAACGTATGAAATAGGGTCTGATTCACTCGTCCAATATCTGCACAGAAGCTGCGAATGACCGTTGCAAATATTAACTGCTCTTTTATACCTCTATTTGCAGCTCCGTTGCCATTACGTACTGAGATAGGTGTAATATTGAACATTGGAATATCTTGTTTTGTATAGGTTAAAGTGTTGGAACAACGTGGACAAAGGTCTTAAAATTTTCTGACTCTTTCGGTATTCATTGTATTTTGATTTGTCGGATTTAATAAAAACCTTTTAAAAAGATCATCATCATCATCCTAGCGCTTGTCCCGGTCGCATCCTCGGCCATTGCCTTGGAGTCCAGGGTCCGCTTTCCTACTCCTTCTCCTCCACTTCGCACGATCTTCGGCATCCTGTACAGTCAGGCCATTGGCACGCAACCTTTTAAAAAGATCTTATACCTAATAGCCATAGCCATTTGTTGGATAGTGATAAAGCTGTCAATATAATAAGTGACATTTGTGTCAGGCTTCTCATACATATACCACATGGTTTATTATATACCATGTGGTTTATGTGCGCAATGCTTTAAGCTTTGCTTAAACTACGACTACGATTCAGTCAGTGCTCCGCCGTACCATAATGTAGATTGTTTCAGAGATAAAGTGACACTGTATTCTTTATGTAAACTGTAGGATTCTAATGGTAAAATGATCCAGTGGCTTCAGAGCATATACCAAAAAACTGTCGGTGAATTCAGCGTTTCTTCTTTATATTATTAACTAGCTCGGGGCGCCCGCTACGCGGTCGCGCCCAGAGCTAGGTCGCTCCGCGACGGGGCCGCTCCCGGGCTTCGCCCTCCGCGGCGCTCGGCCTTCGGCCTCGCCGTGGCTCGGCCTGCGGCCTCGCAAAATTACATGGCTGGCTTGGACCGTCCGCCAGCGGGTTCCCTGTCTTTTTTTTACGCCCCGAGAGCCATCAACTGAGTCCTACTGCTTCACCCTATGCCGCTCCGGGCTTCGCCCTCCGCGGCGCTCGGCCTTCGGCCTCGCAGATTTATTTGCTCTAACACCATTTCTTTTCATTTTCAAAGCAAACTTTGTATGATAATGTCATCAATATAACTAACCAATAACTCTATATTGCTCCAGTCTGCTATTAAAAACGTTTGAAATATTTCACATGCGTTTACTTGTATGATTTTAAATAATAATTATTTAAAATCATACAAGTAAACGCATAGCAGCTATGGCTTCTGTCACGGCTCCGGCGGGCGGTCCCACGCGATCTTTTCGTCGCAGATGGTTTACGCTCTTCACCGCAACTTCGGCATGTTGGCCGGCTCTGCCGGCCAGCCTCAGTCGCGGCTTCAAGCTTCCAAACCACCTGCTCCTCAGCTCGCGGGCCGCCTCGCCCCTCCGCGCCTACGCGGGCTTATATTGCACTCTAGGGGTAGGGCAAACAAGACTACGTGGAGTCGGTTTTGGCAGCGATTCGTTTCTACAAACCAATCATACCACAAATATAGTCCTAACAGACAATATTTTAGTACCACTAAACATTTTTCAAACACTTGAAAATTTTCCATACAAAGTCACAGTGCCGCGTGCCCCATATAAAGCTCGATCCAGTACAAAATGTATGGGGAAAATCGAAAACTGTTTATTTTATTATTTCAAAGTTAAAAGTAGAATGAATAAAAATATGGCCAAAATGGAAACAAAAGACGACATTTGACAGTTCCTCATACAAATTTTTGCCCAAAAGTTGATATTCCGAGTTTTGACATTTTCCCCTAGAACTCGGAAATTACCCTGAAAATGGGGTAAATTCTTTTACCAAATTGTAGATCAAGCCCTTCTTTACAATAAAAGTCATGTAACATTTTCCCTTACACCTTCTTATTCTACCCGCAAAATTGGTTTAAAGTTTTCCTCAACTAAAACTTTTCACAAAATGGCCGCTAGCCCGTCCGCCATCTTGGTTGGAATTTTTTTCGTATTTTTCCTAGAATTAAATCTAATTCACACAAATAACCGCATTTTCACATTTCCTTTTAGACCAATGTTGACACCTCCAGAGATCCTCAAAGACACCCCTCCCGAAAAAGTTTGAGCCGTCGTACCTCCCAGTGTTGCCAGACCACTTTGATCAAAATAGTCAAATGTCATTTCAGACCCTCCAATCTGCCACGCCATTCACATGAAATTTGCAAAAAACCGTTATTTCTACTTTCGACGTTTTCGGGCCTCAACTCAAAAACTACCAAAATCTTCCAAATTATTTTTTCATCTGGCAATACCTCATACTAAAACACACAAACGCCTAGTACATTTCAAACCCCCGTTTGGTTCACCAACTGCCCGAAATTTAAAGTTGAAAGTTTTGAAAACGTGAAAATTTCACAAAATGGCCGCCAGCGCGTCCGCCATCTTGGTTTTCTGTCGTCCCGTATTTTTCCCATATACAACATTATATACCGGATCAAACTGCATTTTTGGTTTTTTCCTCCGCCGCACCCAGTTGGCCAAACAGGTCTTGGTAGATGACCATGTCGAAAATTTTCTTTTACTCCTCACGCCCGGTGTTGCCAGGTTGCCATTCTCAATTTTCTACCCTAACGTCATTGAGGACCTTGGATGCCACAATCGCTCATACTTAATTTTTCTCCAAATACCGTATTTTCATTTGACCCATTTTCGGGCCCCAGGGCCAAATCTACCAAAATCTACCAAAACATTTTTCCACCTGGCAATAGTTGGCACTTGTACAAACGTGGCCGCTATACAAGTCAACTCTGTCAGGTGTTGCCAAGGCCGTCAAAAAGGG
This sequence comes from Nomophila noctuella, assembly GCA_958496325.1. Taxonomy (NCBI): domain Eukaryota; kingdom Metazoa; phylum Arthropoda; class Insecta; order Lepidoptera; family Crambidae; genus Nomophila; species Nomophila noctuella. The sequence continues at coordinate 15,219,498 of OY292483.1, read as the reverse complement.
ATTTGAAATTTTCGAAAATTTTTACTTTTTACAAAATGGCCGCCCGCTCGTCCGCCATCTTGGATTTTTGACAGCGCGTATTTTTCTCGTAATTTGGACCATAGACAGCGTCGAACCTCATTTTTACTTTTTTTGTATTTTTTATAGTATGGGCCAGAGAGGTCCGCGAAGTCGACCAGGTCCCAAAAAATTCAAAAAATCCTCACTGCCAGTGTTGCCAGCGCAAAGAGGTAAAACTACCAAAAGGTCAATAGACGCCCTCCGGACTACGGATTCGTGGCCTCGATTTTCCCCTGAACTCAGTTTTTCGATTCGACCCTTTCTGGGCCCCTGGAGCGAAAACTACCAAAATCTACCAAGATTTTTTTCCACCTGGCAATACTGGACATTGAGACTCGCAAAGCCGCCATACAACACATTAGAGTAGAGTGTTGCCAACAACCTGAAAAATCAATTTGAATTTTTTCGAAAATTTTTCATTTCACAAAAAGGCCGCCTACGCGTCCGCCATCTTGGATTTTTGACAGCCAATTTTTTTACTGAAACTACATCATGTACCACGTCAAATACCGTTTTAATTTTCAACCCACGACGCACAGTGTTGCCACAGGATTTTTTCAAAGTCACCAGGTCCGAAAAAACTAATTTTCCCCGCCACACCCAGTGTTGCCAGATGATTTCAAAAAAAATACCGAAAGGCCTTTGACCACCAAAGTTGCCACCAAACTGCATACTCGGATTTCGGCCAGCTGTCAAAAAGTCATTTTCTACTAATTGGACCAAATGTCAAAAATCTACTAAGAATGTGGTATAAAGTTTTCCCTTCTGGCAACTCTCCGATAAATACTCCACCAAAACTGTAAAGAACCGAATCTGTCCAGTGTTGCCATCCGCCAAAAAAATGAGTTCAAAAAATTGCTAAATTTTTGCCACTGACAAAATTCTCTCTGCCGGCGGCGCCATCTTAAATTTTTGCACCTGGCAACACTAAGATGAAAATTGACTATATTTGTAAGCAATAAGAAAAAAAAACAACAAATTATCTCTGCCCCGTCCAGAGACACAGCTTCGCAAAAAGGGGTCGATTTTCCGATTTTCAAGCCAAGATGGCGGTGCCGCCATTTTGTTTTTCTGACATTTTTCTTTTTAAATCCCAACCGTTCCCCGCAGACTACGACCCCTGAAAATTTGACAGCTCCAGGATGAATAGTTGCGGAGATGCGACCACCAACATGGCCGCCATCTTGGATTTTTGGAAAAAAAAAGAAAAATTTCCAGATTGATTGGCGATCCGAACAAAACTCCCATACATCGGTTTCGAGTCTGAAGCTGGCAACACTGCGAAAAATGGCCCCGATGAGTCAGTGAGTGAGTGAGTGAGTGGTAATCGAGCTTTATATAGTATAGATAGACTAGCTCGGGGCGCCCGCTACGCGGTCGCGCCCAGAGCTAGGTCGCTCCGCGACGGGGCCGCTCCCGGGCTTCGCCCTCCGCGGCGCTCGGCCTTCGGCCTCGCCGTGGCTCGGCCTGCGGCCTCGCAAGATTACATGGCTGGCTTGGACCGTCCGTCAGCGGGATTCTAGTCCTTTTTCGACGCCCTGAGAGCCATCAACTGAGTCCTACTGTTTCACTTTATGCCGCTTCGGGCTTCGCCCTCGCGGCGCTCGGCCTTCGGCCTCGCAGATTTATTTGCTTTTCTTTTCATTTTCAAAGCAAACTTTGTATGATAATGTCATCAATATAACTTACCAATAACTCTGTATTGCTCCAGTATGCAATTAAAAACGTTTGAAATATTTCATTTAAAATCATGCAAGTAAACGCATAGCAGCTATGGCTTCTGCCACGGCTCCGGCGCTACGGGGCTTCGTCGGTCCCACGCGATCTTTTCGTCGCAGATGGTTTACGCTCATCACCGCAACTTCGGCTTGTTGGCCGGCTCCGCCGGCCAGCCTCAGTCGCGGCTTCGAGCTTCCAAACCACCTGCTCCTCGGCTCGCGGGCCCCCTCGCCCCTCCGCGCCTACGCGGGCTTAAATTGCACTCTAGGGGTAGGGCAAACAAGACTACGTGGAATCGGTTTTGGCAGCGATTCGTTTCTACAAACCAAACATACCACAAACACAGTGCTAACAGACAATATTTCAGTACTGCTAAACATTTTTCAAACACTTTCCATACAAAGTCACCGTGCCCCATATAAAGCTCTATCTCCAGTACCTACAAAATGTATGGGGAAAATCGAAAACTTTTTTTTAATTATTTCAAAGTTACAAGCAAAATGAATAAAAATAATGGCCAAAATGGAAACAAAAGACGACATTTGACAGTTCCTCATACAAATTTTTGCCCAAAAGTTTATACTTCGAGTTTTGACATTTTCCCCTAGAACTCGAAAATTACCCTGAAAATGGGGTAAATTCTTATACCACATTGTAGCTCAAGGTCTACTCTACAATAAAGGTCGTGCAACATTTTCGCCTATCACGTCTTAATCTACCCGAAAAATCAGTTTAAATTATTCCCGAACTAAAACTTTTCACAAAATGGCCGCTAGCCCGTCCGCCATCTTGGTTGGATTTTTTTCTGCATTTTTCCTAGAATTAAATCTAATCTACACAAATAACCGCATTTTCAGATTTCTTCTTAGGCCAATGTTGACCCCTCCAGAGATCCTCAAAGACACCCCTTCCGAAAAAGTTCGAGCCGTCGTACCTCCCAGTGTTGCCAGACCACTTTGATCAAAATAGTCAAATGTCATTTTAGACCCTCCAATCTGCCACGCCTTTGGAATGAATTTTGCAAAAAACCGTTATTTCTATTTTCGACGTTTTCGGGCCACAGCTCAAAAACTACCAAAATCTTCCAAAATATTTTTTCACCTGGTAATACCTTATACTAAAGCACACAAACGCCCAGTACATTGGGTACTATCATTTGGTACACCAAGTGCCCGAAATTTCAAGTTGAACGTTTTGAAAACGTGAAAATTTCACAAAATGGCCGCCAGCGCGTCCGCCATCTTGGTTTTCTGTCGTCCCGTATTTTTCCCATATACTACGTTATATTCCGAATTAAACTGCATTTTTACTTATTTCCTCCGCCGCACCCAGTTGGCCCAACAGGTCTTGGTAGATGACCATGTCGAAAATTTTCTTTTGCTCCTCACGCCTAGTGTTGCCAGGTGATTCTCAATTTTCTACCCTAACGTCACTGGGGACCCTGGATGCCACAATCGCTCATACTTAATTTTCCCCCAAATACCGTATTTCCATTTGACCCATTTTCGGGCCCCTCGGCCTAATCTACCAAAATCTACCAAAACATTTTTCCACCTGGCAATAGTTGGCACTTGTACAAACGTGGCCGCTATACAAGCCAACTCTGTCAGGTGTTGCCAAGGTCGTCAAAAACGGGTTTGAAAATTCCGAAAAATTTTACTTTTTACAAAATGGCCGCCAGCTCATCCGCCATCTTGGACTTTTGACGGCGCGTATTTTTCCCATAGTGTGGACCATAGACAGCGTCGAACCTCATTTTTACTTTTTTTGTATTTTTTATACTTTGGGCCAGAGAGGTCCGCGAAGTCGACCAGGTCCCAAAAAATTCAAAAAATCCTCCCTGCCAGTGTTGCCAGCGCAAAGAGACGAAACTACCAAAAGGTCAATAGACACCTACCCGACTATAGATTTATGGCCTCGATTTTCCCCTGAATTCGCTATTTCGATTCGACCCTTTTTGGGCCCCTGGAGCGAAAACTACCAAAAACTACCAAGATGTTTTTCCACCTAGCAATACTTCGTACTAAAACTCGCGATGCCGCCATACAACACATTCGCGTAGAGTGTTGCCAACTACCCGAAAAATCAATTTCATTTTTTTCGAAAATTTTTCATTTCACAAAATGGCCGCCTACGCGTCCGCCATCTTGGATTTTTGACAGCCAATTTTTTTGCTAAAACTACATCATATACCACGTCGAATACCGTTTCAATGTCCAACAAACAACGCCCAGTGTTGCCACAGGAATTTTTCAAAGTCACCAAGTCCGAAAAAACGATTTTTCCCCGCCGCTCCCAGTGTTGCCAGATGATTTCAAAAAAAATACCCAAAGGTCCTTCACTACCAAAGTTGCCACCAAACTGCATACTCGGATTTTGGCCAGCTGACAAAAAGTCATTTTCTACTAATTGGACCAAATGTCGAAAATCTACTAAAAACGTGGTAGAATGTTTTCCCTTCTGGCAACTCTCAGATAAATTCTCCACCAAAAGTGTAAAGAACCGAATCTGTCCAGTGTTGCCATCCACCAAAAAAATTGATTCAAAAAATTGCAAAATTTTTGACACCGACGAAATTGTCTCTGCCGGCGCCGCCATCTTGAATTTTTGCACCTGGCAACACTAAGATTAAAATTGACTATATTTCTGACCGAACTGAAAAAAAACCAACAAATTATCTTTGCCCAGTCCAGAGACACGGCACCGCAAAAAGAGGTCGATTTTCCGATTTTCAAGCCAAGATGGCGGCGCCGCCATTTTGTTTTTCTGACATTTTTCTTTTTAAATCCCGACCGTTCCCCACAGACTACGCCCCCTAAAAATTTGACAGCTCCAGGGTTAATAGTTGCGGAGATGTAACCACCAACATGGCCGCCATCTTGGATTTTTGGAAAAAAAAAGAAAAATTTCCAGATTGATTGGCGATCCGAACAAAACTCCCATACATCGGTTTCGAGTCTGAAGCTGGCAACACTGCGAAAAATGGCCCCGATGAGTCAGTGAGTGAGTGAGTGAGTGGTAATCGAGCTTTATATAGTATAGATAGATAGACTAGCTCGGGGCGCCCGCTACGCGGTCGCGCCCAGAGCTAGGTCGCTCCGCGACGGGGCCGCTCCCGGGCTTCGCCCTCCGCGGCGCTCGGCCTTCGGCCTCGCCGTGGCTCGGCCTGCGGCCTCGCAAGATTACATGGCTGGCTTGGACCGTCCGTCAGCGGGATTCTAGTCCTTTTTCGACGCCCTGAGAGCCATCAACTGAGTCCTACTGTTTCACTTTATGCCGCTTCGGGCTTCGCCCTCGCGGCGCTCGGCCTTCGGCCTCGCAGATTTATTTGCTTTTCTTTTCATTTTCAAAGCAAACTTTGTATGATAATGTCATCAATATAACTTACCAATAACTCTGTATTGCTCCAGTATGCAATTAAAAACGTTTGAAATATTTCATTTAAAATCATGCAAGTAAACGCATAGCAGCTATGGCTTCTGCCACGGCTCCGGCGCTACGGGGCTTCGTCGGTCCCACGCGATCTTTTCGTCGCAGATGGTTTACGCTCATCACCGCAACTTCGGCTTGTTGGCCGGCTCCGCCGGCCAGCCTCAGTCGCGGCTTCGAGCTTCCAAACCACCTGCTCCTCGGCTCGCGGGCCCCCTCGCCCCTCCGCGCCTACGCGGGCTTAAATTGCACTCTAGGGGTAGGGCAAACAAGACTACGTGGAATCGGTTTTGGCAGCGATTCGTTTCTACAAACCAAACATACCACAAACACAGTGCTAACAGACAATATTTCAGTACTGCTAAACATTTTTCAAACACTTTCCATACAAAGTCACCGTGCCCCATATAAAGCTCTATCTCCAGTACCTACAAAATGTATGGGGAAAATCGAAAACTTTTTTTTAATTATTTCAAAGTTACAAGCAAAATGAATAAAAATAATGGCCAAAATGGAAACAAAAGACGACATTTGACAGTTCCTCATACAAATTTTTGCCCAAAAGTTTATACTTCGAGTTTTGACATTTTCCCCTAGAACTCGAAAATTACCCTGAAAATGGGGTAAATTCTTATACCACATTGTAGCTCAAGGTCTACTCTACAATAAAGGTCGTGCAACATTTTCGCCTATCACGTCTTAATCTACCCGAAAAATCAGTTTAAATTATTCCCGAACTAAAACTTTTCACAAAATGGCCGCTAGCCCGTCCGCCATCTTGGTTGGATTTTTTTCTGCATTTTTCCTAGAATTAAATCTAATCTACACAAATAACCGCATTTTCAGATTTCTTCTTAGGCCAATGTTGACCCCTCCAGAGATCCTCAAAGACACCCCTTCCGAAAAAGTTCGAGCCGTCGTACCTCCCAGTGTTGCCAGACCACTTTGATCAAAATAGTCAAATGTCATTTTAGACCCTCCAATCTGCCACGCCTTTGGAATGAATTTTGCAAAAAACCGTTATTTCTATTTTCGACGTTTTCGGGCCACAGCTCAAAAACTACCAAAATCTTCCAAAATATTTTTTCACCTGGTAATACCTTATACTAAAGCACACAAACGCCCAGTACATTGGGTACTATCATTTGGTACACCAAGTGCCCGAAATTTCAAGTTGAACGTTTTGAAAACGTGAAAATTTCACAAAATGGCCGCCAGCGCGTCCGCCATCTTGGTTTTCTGTCGTCCCGTATTTTTCCCATATACTACGTTATATTCCGAATTAAACTGCATTTTTACTTATTTCCTCCGCCGCACCCAGTTGGCCCAACAGGTCTTGGTAGATGACCATGTCGAAAATTTTCTTTTGCTCCTCACGCCTAGTGTTGCCAGGTGATTCTCAATTTTCTACCCTAACGTCACTGGGGACCCTGGATGCCACAATCGCTCATACTTAATTTTCCCCCAAATACCGTATTTCCATTTGACCCATTTTCGGGCCCCTCGGCCTAATCTACCAAAATCTACCAAAACATTTTTCCACCTGGCAATAGTTGGCACTTGTACAAACGTGGCCGCTATACAAGCCAACTCTGTCAGGTGTTGCCAAGGTCGTCAAAAACGGGTTTGAAAATTCCGAAAAATTTTACTTTTTACAAAATGGCCGCCAGCTCATCCGCCATCTTGGACTTTTGACGGCGCGTATTTTTCCCATAGTGTGGACCATAGACAGCGTCGAACCTCATTTTTACTTTTTTTGTATTTTTTATACTTTGGGCCAGAGAGGTCCGCGAAGTCGACCAGGTCCCAAAAAATTCAAAAAATCCTCCCTGCCAGTGTTGCCAGCGCAAAGAGACGAAACTACCAAAAGGTCAATAGACACCTACCCGACTATAGATTTATGGCCTCGATTTTCCCCTGAATTCGCTATTTCGATTCGACCCTTTTTGGGCCCCTGGAGCGAAAACTACCAAAAACTACCAAGATGTTTTTCCACCTAGCAATACTTCGTACTAAAACTCGCGATGCCGCCATACAACACATTCGCGTAGAGTGTTGCCAACTACCCGAAAAATCAATTTCATTTTTTTCGAAAATTTTTCATTTCACAAAATGGCCGCCTACGCGTCCGCCATCTTGGATTTTTGACAGCCAATTTTTTTGCTAAAACTACATCATATACCACGTCGAATACCGTTTCAATGTCCAACAAACAACGCCCAGTGTTGCCACAGGAATTTTTCAAAGTCACCAAGTCCGAAAAAACGATTTTTCCCCGCCGCTCCCAGTGTTGCCAGATGATTTCAAAAAAAATACCCAAAGGTCCTTCACTACCAAAGTTGCCACCAAACTGCATACTCGGATTTTGGCCAGCTGACAAAAAGTCATTTTCTACTAATTGGACCAAATGTCGAAAATCTACTAAAAACGTGGTAGAATGTTTTCCCTTCTGGCAACTCTCAGATAAATTCTCCACCAAAAGTGTAAAGAACCGAATCTGTCCAGTGTTGCCATCCACCAAAAAAATTGATTCAAAAAATTGCAAAATTTTTGACACCGACGAAATTGTCTCTGCCGGCGCCGCCATCTTGAATTTTTGCACCTGGCAACACTAAGATTAAAATTGACTATATTTCTGACCGAACTGAAAAAAAACCAACAAATTATCTTTGCCCAGTCCAGAGACACGGCACCGCAAAAAGAGGTCGATTTTCCGATTTTCAAGCCAAGATGGCGGCGCCGCCATTTTGTTTTTCTGACATTTTTCTTTTTAAATCCCGACCGTTCCCCACAGACTACGCCCCCTAAAAATTTGACAGCTCCAGGGTTAATAGTTGCGGAGATGTAACCACCAACATGGCCGCCATCTTGGATTTTTGGAAAAAAAAAGAAAAATTTCCAGATTGATTGGCGATCCGAACAAAACTCCCATACATGTAAATCGAGTCGGAAGCTGGCAACACTGCGAAAAATGGCCCCGATGAGTCAGTGAGTGAGTGAGTGAGTGGTAATCGAGCTTTATATAGTATAGATATATAGATATATATATATATAGATCGTTTACAATATCTAGCCCATTGCATACCTATAGGTATATATTGGAGCGTTGCGCTGTTAGTGCATCTCGCTTATCAAGTGCGAGGTTATCGTAAGGTTCAATAATTATAGCTGTAACCTTTCGGTTAATCACTATTTTCTCTCACACACACTTTACATAGTTAACTTACTAGCTTGGCGCATCGATCACAGGCTTCCTACTTGCCGCACTCAAAAAATTCCATATATGTACATGTACAAATAATTCAAAAATATATTGATTCTTTTGACTAACCCACCAACTACTACCCCAAACTGAGCTCGAAGCTTTTACTATGGATCCTTGAGAACTTTAAATTAGTACCCATGAATCGGGTACAAATGCCGATGTTCATCGTACAAACATTTGCCCCTAACGGGATCCAAACACGGTACCCTTGGTTTTGTGGCCAGGGTCTCTTACTTATCTCCATAGCTCAGTGGCACTCTGCAGTTTGACCTCAAACAATTATGAAATATACATGTTACCAAAATAACATGTACTGATAAGTATTAAGCTGTGTATTAGGTATTAATTAGTTATTCGGGGTTTATGGGTTTAATGATATAGCATTGTAATTTACATTGAATACTATTTAATAGTCATCGATAAAACATTTACAATTATTGCAAATTTCAAACTAAAATTACTTTCCATTCAACAAATAACAATTATCAGTTACGTATTTCTACTAAAATCTCAAAATTCATACAAACATTGCATTCACATCGTTCAATTATTACTACATATTAAAATGTAGTCTAACTAGTTACATCCGCTATTGATCTACAATAACCACAAAATCTAACATTATACAAAATGTATGTAAAGTGGACCTATTTAGGGAGAAGTCGATTCTGAATAGCGATTAGCACTTTGTTAACTACATCGTTTTATATTTCCTGTCAATGTATTCAACGTTCACATTTTTAATTCTCACTTGCACTTGGTCTTTGCCGTATGTGATGCCTTCTTTGGGGGTATGCGTTTTAATATCAAAATTGCGTAATACATGAGCTAAACCAGCTTTTACTTGGAGTCTTGCATAACGTGCTCCAATACATATTCTGTGACCGAATCCAAAAGGCATGTATGTAACGCCCATCGATTGTTTCGCCTCATCGGTAAATCTCTCAGGGTCAAACACTTCTGGATCCTTGAAATACTTGGGGTCGTGATGGTACTCGTAAATGGGAGTGTACACTTTCGTCCCAGCTTCTATTTTGATGTTTCCTACTGGCAAAGTGGTAGTTTCAGTGCATCTTCTAGTTAAAAATCCGATTGGTGGGTACATCCTCAGAGATTCACACAACACTTTCTCTAAATATTCCATTTCCATAATTGCGTCGTAGCTCAATTTGCCGTCGTATTTTTCAAATATGCGATCTACTTCCTCTTGTACTTTCTTTTGGATTTCTGGATGCTTTCCCATTTCCACAAGAGCACCAAACACTCCAGAAGCCGCCGGTTCAACCCCAGCAGTGAAAAAGAAAAATCCTTGGGCAGCAAGAAGCTCGTCTGTTGGATCCATCTTGAAGCCAGTCTCCTCGTGTTTCATCGTCCCTGCCTTTTGAATGCTCAGACAAATGTCAGCAAAATCATGTTGCTTAGTACCATCCTTCTCTCTTTGTCTGAACAATTGCTTGATCGCGCCGATGAAAAACGGTTCATACTCCTTGAAAAACTTCAAGTTTAATGCCTTAAATATCGACGGACTGACACCAGATATGCTAAATCTTATGTTGCTCCATAATGTTGCTTTAAATGCTCCTCTGGTGATTGGGAGGAACGGAGAATCAAAAGTCGATTGCGCTGTAATTCCGAAGACAGCGGCGCTTATTGCAGCACAGCAGAAAGTGGTTAACGTATCAAAGCTGTTCATAGGTTTTGTTTTCTCCGGATTATTTTTCAAGTACTCGACGAAGTCTTGCGCGCTCTTGTCCATGATGTAGTACATGTTCTTGAGTTTCGAAGCGGTGAAGAGTGGAGTCATCTTCTGCCGCATCAATTTCCATTTGACTCCGGACATGAAGAGTACGTTGTCAGCTAGCTGGTCCCCATCGTTGTAATCGATGCCTCTGTCAATGAAGACTGGTGATTGCATGATGAACTGAACATTCGTCTTATCTATGACGTACAGTGACGGTGTCATCAAAGCTCCAAACCCAACTGCAGGTTCATTTGGGTACTGCTTGTACATATCATGGAAGACTTGGAAAAACGCATTTTTTTTCGTCAGAAATTCCCAGAATGGCCCCATAAACTTATTTTGTTCGTGAAATTTCACTCCACGCTTTTTCCAATACCTCTCATTGTATTGACCACTTAGATAAATAAACACTAAAACTAGGATTATTCCTAGTAATGTTACAAGGAAAATCATGTTTATTTCACAAGGAACTGGCGCACACTACTCAAACGATCTCAGTAGCATGTATTTATATCAACTTAATGGGATGACTCAGGAGTATATTTCAAGTGTGTCTTTATTATCTTTAATGTGTTATAATAAGTAGCTAGCCTTTGGTCTGCGACTTTGCTTTACTGGATAAAACGACGGTTTTACGTTGGAACATAATGTTTTTTTAAGATAAAATGTGGCCTATGGCCTATTTTTAATTTCAACCATAAAATCTATTCAAAATTTTAACACAGTCCAAATCAAACAAACCTTAACCAACCGGATCTTAGTAGTTACGAACAAACAAAGATCGCATCTTTTTTTAGTAACATTACGTATTTATATTTGCTTTTGTTGACTTTTGCTTACTTAGTTATTGCTAATAATTACTTTGTTTTATGTTAACAATCTACAATATGAATAATTATTGTGAGTAATCGATGGAATTACAAAATAAAAACATTCAATTTATCTTTTTGGTCGCGTAGATCTTCTAGTTTAGAAGCAGTATCAGTAAAATATATTAAAGCCATAACAAAAAAAAGATGTAGTAAATTCCTTGAATATATTTATTATATTGTTACGCATTTCTTAATTTCAGTTTTTTAAATTGATTAAACAATGTTACTTTTGTAATAAAACATAATAATGGTAATCTATTTTATTTCGATTTCTTTTATCTGGCGATAGGGAAACCTGAAAATTATTTACATCTACACTAATATTATAAAAAGGGAAAGAGTATTTTTATATTTTTGTACGTAACGAATAAACTCAAAAACTACTGGACTGATTTTAAGTGCAGATAGTGTAGAAGTGTAGATAACATTAAGTGTGTTATCCGATTATTCTTGTTATACCAGATGGCACGTAGCTTAGAATAAGATTAGACCTACTTTAAACCATCCAAACATTTACTATAAACTAATCTTCGCTCTCTCCACTTCTGTGTAGCAGCCGAGAGAGGTGCGTTCCCCCCATTGAGGTATTACTACTAGGTTAAGAGTGGACATCGCGAACAAAAGCTATGCGTCAACTTGGAGGAAAGGGGGCGGATAACTTAGAGATATTGTTGTCTTTTTATCTATGAAATTACACGCCACCATCTTTTTATTTTTCGTCTTATAATAATTGCACATGTTTTTAAAACAATCGAGGCATTTTTCCATTATAAAAATGGTCTAAAATATAAAAATACAAGGCAAATTTTTTTGTCCATGGACCAAAATGCGGGTAAGAAAATGTTTGTTCGAGATGTCACCTCTACACGTAGCAGTAATACCTCAATGGTTACCCCAAGCATTTCATCCTACCCTCCCTCATACCTTTTTGTTGATGGTTGTTCGACTGCCTTCTTGGTGAAGTGCTTAGATCTCTGTGCTCAAAAACCTCGAAGGATATCTCATAGACTCTTTTGATCCACACCATATCCAAGCATACAAATAGAATCGTTAGGTTTTTTTTTAAATTGTAGTCAAAATGTTCAGTAGAACTTTTTTGTGCCTTCTGACAGATATCTTACCTCAATGGCACCGTAGAGCATTTTACTCCTAACATGAAAAAGGATCTATTGACAAGAAAAAATATTTTGCCTATTCCATGTAAGATTTTCAAAAAAGAACCTGCCTTTAAAACCCTTTACAAAATTCCAGTCTATTTGCCCAATAAATCAATTACTTCTGCTATCAATGCTAGGGAACGGATAGATACACTTTAAATGCTTACATTGATTCAACTCGACTATTTGCCCCTAGCGAGATTCAAACCTTTGTATTTGTGACCAGAGTCACTAACCACTAGACCAACAGGCCTGTCAAATATGTACGATACGTATGTAAATAGGGCAAAGGCCTCCATCATTTGAAATCATGTTTTCGATACAAAGATGAGTTTTGGCTTAATCACCACGCTTGCCAAATGCGGATTGGTGATCACAAACACGGGCCGTGTTCGGAAAAACCGACACTTTGTCCGTCCCGGGACCTATTATCAGCAATATAAACACCTTTAATTTTAGATTCCTATTTTTTCTAAAGAGTGAGAGGGTTTAGAAATATAGTATTGTAATAAACATATGATACTATTTAATATTCATCATCAAAACATTCACAATTAAAACAAAGTATAAACAAAATTACATTAATATCACTTAATTATCATTATTGTCTAAAATTATTGAGTGCAGTAATTGACTTGAATCAACGACAACCACAAAACTCAAACAAACATTAAAATCACATTTTTAAATTACTATAATTTAAAATTTTGTGGTAATTGTAGATAAATGAACCGATTTGTATCAGCAACTGTAAATAGCATTTTAGTATGTTTATTAAGCACGATGTATTTACCTATAATTATTTGTTATACTTAAGAGGGCGCATCAATTTCGACACCCATCGGATCGCACCCGCGCGCTTCCTCGGCCCCCTCTCGTCCTATGACTTCAACGCAATGAGACAGAGGTCGCCACTTCAATTTGTTTCGGGCGATTCCGCACAGTATTCAAAGTAAATCAGATAAAAATTGTCAAAGAGAGTATTGGAAGCAGGATGACGTAACTAAGCGGTGGAAAGCTAGTAATACATAAATAATGATAAATAAATAAATAATGATAAATAAATAATGAAATAAATAATGATTTATTTAGCAATTTGATTCACTTAGTAAATTCTTTTGCACGTCAAAACTTTTTTTACCCTACCATAAATGTTAGTATCATAATGATTTATTTTGTTTATGCTTTGAGTGACTTGTATTGTACTTTTTTCTGGTAGTTATTAATACGCAAAGGTACGCGCAAGTTATTTAATTAATAATCGTATAATATGTTTTTTAACTACAAAATCTTTGTGAATTTTAATTTAATCTTTAAATTTTAATTTTGTCTTTTAATTTTTGATTTTACTTTAAATGTTTTAAATCTGCATGATTCCTCACACATGGCAGCAAATGGCATCTATGATAGCAACTGTTTTTCGATACGTAATAGAACTGTGACTGACTCGTCATTCTCGCAGTATTGTTGTGTGTATTAAGACAAATACCCTCATTAAAATTGAGAAAAATGGAGATAATACTTAAGGAAATACTAACATAAATTCAGATCTAATAATAAATAATTTACTTAGTTACTACTAGTGCTTGTGTTAAACGTACAGAATAATTACTAATTGTTATCCAGTGTTTCTCAGTGGAAGTGAATAACATGTATTCTGTAATTGAGAAATAAATGTCTTAAACCGTAAACCGTAATTTGGCACCTTTACATCTAATTAGACTTAAAATAAAGAATTGCTCAAAGAGAAAAGGACATTATAAGATATCCAAGTAAGTACTTTCAACGAAAACTATAGCGAACTCTGTATCTTACATAGTTATTTTAATTATTTAACTGACGTATCTGAAAACCAATGGCAATACAAAAAAATCTTTAAAAAAAGATTTATTTGTATTTTCCATTTCCAGAGAACGGCCAGGCCCGTTTACCTAAGTGCAAGTAGGTAAAAAAAGACGTGTTTAATCGTTGTTAATCAACTTGTAAGAATTAATGAACATTAATTAATTTACAATGTGCTATATTTACAATTATTGCATAAAAATAATTACGGCCTGGTTAATTTTAATGTGTTTTGAAATAAGGCCCCATCTGCATCGCCACAATATATAGTTCCGTTACTACACCAACACAGTGTGGTTAGGAGCTCGGTACCCGAGCTAGATCGACCGCTCGGCAGAACTATTTCTTACTTTTAGGGAATGGGTAGTACTCCTAAATTTCTTAATTCTACAAAATTATTATACTAGTTTAAAAAACGTAGGAAAACATATTTGTGAAATACAAAATTTTTGATTTTAAAATACAGTATAATTTTTTTGCAAGTGCATGTACCGCAATTCGGTGAAATTAACGTCTCCCTTACCTATAATATCATTTACTATGAGTTGCATGATTCCCACACACAGACACACTACTGATTCCCGTCAACCAAATCAAAATCGAAATATACTATATTTGTGTAGATCTCGGTGTGGCACTTTTAAATCGTCAATAATAATAGCACAATACTGAAAAATTCTACTACCGACTTTAGACTTTACGAAGCAGTAATCTACAGACAAGAAATTTGATAGTTGCTTTTTGAAACACCATTTTTTTGAACGGGTTTAATTTAGCTTGCCTCGTTATAAACATTATTTTTCAATACATTTTGTTTCGTACTCTCACTATGTCATACAGTTCCTTTTGCACAGTTTAAATATTAAAATATTTTATGTATAGATTGTCACGTTTCAAAGGAGCAAAACAAAAACTTCTAAATCGTAAATCTCTTATCTTGTAACAGTAATATACAAAAAAAATCATTTACACATTATATTGCCGCAACACCTAATTTATTCGTCCATTTATTGTACACAGTAAAAGACTGATTATGAAAAATAAGTTTTAATAGTTTAGGCTGGAATTGTAAACTTTCAATTTCAAATTGCTACTGAGTCTTCCAACAAGCGACTATTTGAAAGCATCGTTCTTTCTTGCATATACTGCTCTCGGCCGATCCGTCATTCACGTCAATCCATATAATAATTTTATGAAATATTTTTTCGAGCCGGGAGAGTACTGAATCATAGTCTTCTCGTCTCAACGGAGAGGTTGCGACTAACCGATGAAACAAAACATGCCTGTGAGCACGCGCCAGGTGCGACAGACGATAGCTTACTGCGCGGAATATGAACGTAGTAAGCGCCAAACTAGTTTTCTTTGAATTACTCGAAAAATATGATATTTTTTCAAAATGTTCTGTGATAAATATTTAGATAATATAATTTGATATTATATGCCAAAATATTGGTTCACCAAAATGCATCGTCTCGGAAATAAATGTTACCAAAAATCAAGTCAGACGCAACTTCAAGATTTTTTTTATCAATGAAAATTGCAATTTTTTCAATATTTTCTGTGATAACTATTTAGGAACGATGCTTGAATATCTACGATTTTTTTTTCGGGTCATTTGAAGTTCATTTTCAAGGTTTAAAATGTGTTTGAAAATACGCGATATTTTTTAACACCCCCTCTTAATCTAAAACTTTCGAGATCTAGTTATGTATCTGTGTATTAGTGTAAACAAATGTTGTTAAATCAATAAATAAATAAATACATAAATAAATTACGGAATTTATCTACAAATACCACAAAATTCAATCTATCAATTTACAAAATGTATAGTGGACCTCTTGATGAGAGAAGTGAATAATGATAAGCCGATTGCACTTAATAATCTACATAGTTTTATCTTTCCTGGCGATGTATTCAACGTCCACATTTTTAATTCTCACTTGCACTTGGTCTTTGCCGTACTTGATGCCTTCTTTAGCGGTATGCGTTTTAATATCAAAATTGCGTAATACATGAGCTAAACCAGCTTTTACTTGGAGTCTTGCAAAACGTGCTCCAATACATATTCTGTGACCGAATCCAAAAGGCATGTATGTAACGCCCATCGATTGCTTCGCCTCATCGGTAAATCTCTCAGGGTCAAACACTTCTGGATCCTTGAAATACTTGGGGTCGTGATGGTACTCGTAAATGGGAGTGTACACTTTCGTCCCAGCTTCTATTTTAATGTCTCCTACTGGCAAAGTGGAAGTTTCAGTGCATCTTCTAGTTAAAAATCCGATAGGTGGGTACATCCTCAGAGATTCACATAACACTTTCTCTAAATATTCCATCTCCATAATTGCGTCGTAGCTTAATTTGCCGTCGTATTTTTCAAAAATGCGATCCACTTCCTCTTGTACTTTTTTTTGGATTTCTGGGTGTTTTCCCATTTCCACAAGAGCACCAAATACCCCAGTAGCTGCCGGTTCAACTCCAGCAGTGAAAAAGAAGAATCCTTGAGCAGCAAGAAGCTCGTCTGTTGGATCCATCTTGAAGCCAGTCTCTTCGTGTTTCATCGTCCCTGCCTTTTGAATGCTCAGACAAATGTCAGCGAAATCATGTTGCTTAGTACCATCCTTCTTTCTTTGCCTGAACAATTGCTTAATCGCGCCAATGAAGAATGGTTCATACTCTTTGAAAAACTTCAAATTCAATGTTTTAAATAGCGACGGACTAAGACCATATATGCCGAATCGTACGTTGTTCCAAAATGTTGCTTTAAAAGCTTCTCTCGTCAGTGGTAGGAACGGAGAATCAAAAGTCGATTTCGCTGTAATTCCGAAGACAGCGGCGCTTATTGCAGCGCAGCAGAAAGTGGTTAAAGTGTCAAAAGAGTTCACAGGTTTTGTTTTCTCCGGATTATTTTTCAAGTACTCGACGAAGTCTTGCGCGCTTTTGTCCATGATGTAGTACATGTTCTTGAGTTTCGAAGCGGTGAACAGCGGAGACATCTTGTGCCGCATCAGTTTCCATCTGACTCCGGACATGAAGAGTACGTTGTCAGCTAGCTGGTCCCCATCGTTGTAGTCGATGCCTCTGTCGATGAAGGCTGGTGATTGCATGATGAACTGAACATTCGTCTTATCTATGACGTATAGAGACGGTGTCAGTAAAGCACCAAAACCAACTGCCGGTTCATTCGGATACTGCTTGTACATATCATGTAAGACTTGGAAAAACGGTTTATTCTTCATCAGAAATTCCCAGAAGGGCCCCATAAATTTGTTCTGTTCGTGAAATTTCACTCCTCGCTTTTTCCAATATCTCTCATTGTATTGACCACTTAGGTAAAAAAATACTAAGGCTAGGGTTATCCCTAGTAATGTTAGAAGTAAAATCATGTTTTTTTCTCAAGGAACTGGCGCACACTACTCAAACGATTTTAGTAGCATGCATTTATATCAACTAAAGGGGATGACTAAGGAGTATATTTAACGTGTGTTTTTTTATCTTGAACGTGTTATGATGAATGGCTAGACTTGGTTATTACGTACGAGCATAATGTTTTTTAAAGATAAAACGTAGCCCATGAACTCTTTAATGTCAACTATATTATCAAATGTTTTCTCTTTTAAAATTGTATTTTTATATTGACAATTTACCTATGTTGACATGCACAGAATATTCGTCATCCACCCTTTGGAGATTAGGTGAACAATTGCGCTGATAAATAACGGTCAGTATTTCCGATTTTGTGGTGACGGTTGTGCCTTGTGCTGTATGGAGCTTTGTCAGATAACAAAAGGAGATTCTGGACTTGGCAATGACTTTCGAGTCCCTATTGAGAGATGTGGTTTCTTCAATAGGCTGGGTACTTAATCGCCGAATCTATCGTAGTTGGCCACTTCATCTCTTTGTTAAGTGCCTGGAGCTAAGTACATCTTAATGTATAATTTTATCTCGTCTTGTCCTCATTAAAACCAGTGTTTCACCTGTGATTTTCTGCTTTTTGGTCGAAAATGTGTTTCCCATCTCAGGGATGACTGTCATCTCATTATACTGTTGGAAGCATCGGTATTGTCGTTCGTAGTTACTAGCACTGCGTACCGATTGTCAAACTCTAGCTGGAAGTTTTCGCATCCGGCTTCAATCTGCTCATTCAATTTTGCCATTAATGTTCAGGGTGCTTCATTAATACAGTGATCGCTTCCAGTGTTAACCAGGCTAATCGCAGAGACGTCCCTGAATATTTGACGCTTCTTTGCCAATATAAAGTCAATCTCGCTCCTTGTCACGTTATCGGGGCTCTGCCATGTCCACTTCTTTTGATACACTTTTTGAAAGAATGAGTTTATCAGAAACAGCCCTTAAGCTTCGAGGAAGTTAATTAACATTTGTCCCCTATACTTCTTGCGCCCAACGCCGAAACGTCCTATATTTGACTCGGCGTTTTCTTGTACGCCCACTTTAGCATTAAAGTCACATACGACTTTGTCGTCAGGGCATGTTGAGGTCGGTGCATACACTTGTAAAACCTTTGTATTTTATGTGTCACTTATTTGTTTAAAGGTATACCTTCTTCGACACACAGCTTAATATGTTTAAAGCAATTCAAATTTCGTTCATCTCGCAACGAAGAAACCGTTAAACTCTATTTAATTCGACTTCTTATTAATTAAGTACGTAAATATACAAATTATTCTTCTATAAGTATGTCCATACGACCCTTAGTAAGATTATGCAAGTCATGTCTTTAATTGTGCACAATCATTATGAATAGTGTTATTAATATGAAAATCATCTCTACTTTCAATATTTATGTTATGAAAACATTAGAGTGTTATCAGATTGTACCTATTCTGCCAAAGGGCACAATGTTTAACTACAAACTATACAAAACAATGACAAGCAAAATTTTACAATGACTCTATTTATTCTCCATGCTAATTGATAAACTATTACGAATGACTTAGCAAAATTCCAATAGATACATTAAGGTAGATTACATCACACTAATATGTAGTTTACAAAAACATAGGTAACTATTTGCAAAGGGTTGTGTTTTTCGACATAGAGTTTTAATCAACAAAACTTGATTGTACTTAAAAATAAATTAAAAACTATTAATAAATTAAATCTTCTCTCAGGTATCAAGGTTAGGTTGGGAAAAAAGCAAGAACGCAATTAATCTTGTTTACAATATATAGTTTGTGTAGACATTTACCAATTTTTCCATAGATTCTCTTACGCCACGCATTTATGTATGAGTGCTTAGATTTTTATTACTAAGGTACTACCCGATGGATTTTCATGGATGACAAGAACAATTTATTGATACCAGTTATGTAAGATATTATTTTGGAAACTATTTTGGCAAGTGTATGACTTGGGTATTCCATTCTTGTGTATGATAAAACAGCTCTTTGTTCCTTGAAAAAAAAATCCGCCTAAGGTTTATTGTTATAGGAAAAAAACATGAGTATGAACGTACGTACGAACCTGGGGTAGGAAGCTAGCGCTGAGTATAACAAATATAACCTCCATAAGGTTGAGAACCAGTTTCTCTTAGAATGTCATGAATGTTCATATGTAACTATTAGTTTGAACTAATCTAACTATCTATGTCGTTCGTACACGCGCCAGAGATTTCAAGATAGGTAGACATAAGGAATGTTTGTTTAATATTATAATACCTATATATATTATGAAATAAGCACAGACTTGCCTATCCAAATGTCAGACTGCAAAAAACTGGAAAGTCTTTTGTAGGATTAAGCATTAAAATGTTCAACAAAGTACCACAAAATCTTGTTGAATTGCCTTTACATCTATTTAAATTAAAAGTTAAGAACTGCTTAATGAGAAAAGGTTATTATAAGATAGAAGATTTTTTAAATGATGTTGACAAGAATTTGTGGGTCTGACAATTTCTTACCACTCTGCGCATGTGGTTGTCTAATTTATTTATTTATTACATTTGTAATTTTTTATTTTTTTATTTTTGACATTATTTTTTTTGACATTTTTAATGATTTATTATGATGACATGTAAAAAATTGTACAAATATTTATTTTTAAAAAAAGGCAAACTGTTGAGTTTCTTGCGGCACTTCTTCTCAGCAGGCCATTCACGTCGAAGTGCTGGTAGGTAAAAAAATGATATGACGTGCAAAAGAATTTCTATGTAAATCAAATTGCAAAATAAACCACTTTGACTTTGACTTTGACTTTAATAGTGTTTGGCTGTTTGTCAGATGTTATGTCATAGCTATGTGCTCAACACACATAACATACACTTTATTTTCGTCGCGGGTTCGATCCCCGCCAAACATTTGTGTGCATGAACATGTGTTGTGTGTCCTGGTCTGGGTGTTATATGTATCTATTTAAGTATATTTGTAATTTGTAATACCACTGTTGAGTCTGATGTCTGTAACACAAGTGCTTAAGCTACTTAACACGGGGTCAGATCAATGTATGTGATGTTGTGAAATATTTTATCACTACATAGTATAAAACAAAGTCGCTTTTTCTGTCCCTATGTGTGTTGTATGTCCCTATGAACGCTTAAATCTTTAAAACTACGCAACGGATTTTGATGCGGTTTTTTTAATAGAAAGAGTAACTCATGAGGAAGGTTTTTATGTATAATATCATCCATTAAATAGTGGACAAGTACCACGGGCAAAGCCGGGGCGGGCCGCTAATAGAGTTATAATAATAATCCCTTTCTTCGTACCTAGTTCTTTTTAACACAGTAACAGGATCAATCAATCAATCAAGCAGCCTATTGCCTTCCACTGCTGAACGTAGGCCTCCCCCAAAGTGCGCCAGCCATCCCGGTCCTGTGCGATCCGCATCCACGCCATTCCCGCCACCTTCCTTAAGTCGTCCTCCCATCGTGCAGCAGGTCGTCCTACACTGCGTTTGCCCACATGACGGCCAGTCCACTCCAGTACTTCACGGCTCCATCGCCCATCAGTCCGTCTGGAGACGTGGCCAGCCCATTTCCACTTCAGTGAACTGATCCGTCTCGCAATGTCGGTAACTTTGGTTCTTTGGCGGATGACTTCATTACGAATTCTATCCGCCAAAGAAACACCAAGCATTGCACGCTCCATTGCTCGCTGAGCGACTCGGAGTATAACAGGATATTGGCATCAAACTTGGAAAGTTTAATTGAAACCAAAACTGATATGAATATAAACGTTTCTTTAATAAGTAAATTAATTATTGTATAATATTTTTTTTTTGGTATTACACACATTAATTTAACAATTTATCACTCTGAGATTTCGTATGTAATTATTTGTGCGTGACTTCCTGCTTAATACATAATTAGTATAATACATGCTTATCAAGCCCTCCATTTCGTTCTAATTCCTCTTAAACAAAAACTTAATCTATTATTGATTTATTTAAACTAGTAAATAACAATAAAAACATGATACATTCTTAGATTGCTAATGATAAGTCATCTACTCTTGGGTACTTAAAGTATGTTTCTAATCGGGACATTCCTATACAAATTCTAAGAATACTCGTAGAAGGTACTTGTGATAATATTTCTTACTGATACTTCTTAACCATAAACTTCATAGTCTTATCTACTCTTGGGTAGTTCAAACCGGCATCCGCGAGGTCCGACCAGGTCATTTCAAGGATGGTGGTGAACCCACAGTCGGCTGCAAGCTTCTGAGCTGCGGGAGCTGTGAATACAGTCTCTGTCCCTTTCACACCTAGGTGTTTACATAGCGGCTCCCTGAAATAGAAGATTAAGGTGAATTTATACCTACAATTTACTCGACGCCATTAGGTTAGGCATTTAACTAAAATTGGGGGTGACCTTAAGACACTTAAATAGAAGTATAGTCGTTTAAGCACACTCAAACTCTAGCACTCTTTCCAACCTGTATGGAGTACCCAACTTCTCCATTGTTATAACCAGGTTGGTCAATTCATGATTATAGTCGTAGCGTACCATGGGCTACGAGGCGATAGCCAAGGATGCAGCCGAGATAAGCGCTAGGAAGATGATGATTTCCTCTATATTTCGCAAAGGTAAACGTAACATAGTTGGTACGTTACATAAAAGTACCTATATCAAGACAAAGTTCAAGGTTACTTGTTACGTTGCGTTCCGGCCTCGCACCGTCAAAATAATGACCCTACGGCACAACGGAATACCGGTTCATTTACCAAAACGACCATAATTACCTAGTGTCTGGGTTTAAAAATATAAATATAACCTTAGTAGTAATAAAAAACAGGTGCTACAGAAAAAGCAATGGTTCATAGTGGTTCAATACAATTGATACTGCGCGGCTACATTATGGGTAAAAGGGAAATCCAATGGAAAATTCAAGGGACTCCAAGCGTCTCGAATATTATTAACTACAGGCCTTAAAAACATCTTCCTTCTTTACCTAGCATTAAGCAATCTGGCTCCAAGCCGCTTCCCTCGGAACTCCCGGGCCACGACCAGGCCTAGAGCTGTCAGTAGTTTATCCATCTCCAAGTAACCAAATGCGTCGCCTTTCTTCTCCATTAGTTTCATTACATCTATTACGCTCTGCAGGCCTTTACCTCGTACCTGTAAATATATAATGATTGCCTTTAATATATACTAATAAAGCTGAAGAGTGAGTGAGTCAGAGCTCAGGCGGGAATCGAACCCAACGTCTCTTGCAACCCGGGCAAGCGCTCTGCTACCGAGACACTTAGTGGATCTGACGAATTTCTCCTTGTTATTTATTAGCTTAATACTGAATGTAGCGTTATCTCTATCAATGTTGTAGTTACTACAACACTCGTTCGAAACTCTATTTACAGGTGTTTTGCAATGAAAAACAGATTATATGTACTTGTAAATTTTAATATACTTGTTTTAAGCATTTGTTTGTTTATTTAAACGCACTTATCTCAGGAACTACTAGTTCGAATTTTATAAAATATTTATTTGTGTTACTTAGTTCCGTTTGTAGTATAGCACTATGTGTGCGGAAACCGAAGGCTCCAAAGCAATCGCCGAGGATGCACCCGGGAGAGGTGCTAGGCTGATGATGACCAAATTCCCTGCTGAATCACCTAGTACTACAATATACTTACTTTCACCTCCTCCTCCTCATCCTTGCACGCGACAGTACAGCAGTTCAGCCCCACCAGGGTCTTCTCACCCCCCACTTCTGTGTAGCAGGCGAGAGAAGTCCGTTCCCCCAAGCATTTCAACCAGACCTCCCTCATTCCTTCCATGCATTCCGGATCATTGAGAAGGTCTGAAAATGTATCAAATGAAATGTAGATTTTAGATCCCATTTCGCAATAAAAGGTCGTGTCGTTTCTCAGGGTCTTAAGATAGTCTATGCCAAATTTCATCAAAATCGGTTGTGAGGTTTCAGCGGGAAAGCGTAACAGACAGACAGAGTTACTTTCGCATTTATAATATTAGTAAGGATTACTGCCATCATCATCATCATCATCATTATCAGCCTATCGCAGTCCACTGCTGGACATAGGCCTCTCCTAGGGCTCTGGATTACTGTGTATTCTTTGAAATCAAGGAAGTATTTAAATACATAGTATTCACCAAAAAATCCTACTAATATAGAAGAAGAGGAATAATTTACACAAGCTAAGTAGGCGGACAGCAAGTTTTTCCTCGATCTGTTTCTACCAAATTTCAAGGCTTAATTTATGTACAACTCATTATTAAGATGGCAGTTACATTAACTGCCGGTGCAGTGTTTAATACGTCACATTTTAAAAGGTCAACAGCGCCGGTGTTTTTAAATTCTGTTTTTATCATTTTCAAGGCTTATCTTTATCTTCCTTTATTTATTAATCTTTTGCAAAAATCTGTGTACAAAACAGTGTAGTTGATATACTGAATATGTTTTGAAGGCAGTAACGTAAACTGCCTCCGCAATGCAGTATTAATACGTCACACGTTGATATGGCAGCCGCGCCGGAGTTTCGGGGTTAAAACATCAGACTACTGAACTTGTGTCTATGATTTCCTGTAAGGATACACAGATATAGTCCGGAGTTTAGAAAATTTCGGTGTAATTTCACCCCAGTAACTTGGAAGGTACGTTAGTTCGTTGGTCCTGCGCCAGATCTCTCTACGGTCGTGTCAGATAGCTGTCTCACCGATATATGAGAGTGGGAGAGTAGTGAGTGCACCTTTGCTTGCCCACGCGCTTGTGCATATAATAAAGACATCCGTAAGGAAAACGCTGGGAGGTAATAAGTTAACGTAAACAAAAATAAGCAAAAATCGTCAGGAAGGGTCTCGGTGCATTGTTTCTATAAATACTAGCGGCCGCCCGTGTATTTCGATTTCCACACACATATTTTTATACTATAGCTTCAAGCCTTTCTCTATAAATAGACTATCGAACACAAAAATATTTTTACATTTGAAACAGGAGTCTTTGAGGTAAGCCTGTTCAAACAAACAAACAAACACAAGCTCTTCAGCTTTATTATACTAGTATAGATTAAGAAGTTACCTTACCATTGTAAGAGCATAGCGGCTCATCAGTCGCCAGATGGTATATCAGGAGGTGCACGGCTTTCTCATCGTCCTCGGGAGGCAGATCCTGGATAACCCACGTCTTCCCCTCCGCTTCCCAGGTATCCCACACGCGGGGACAGGAAGAATCCCAAACCCGTTTGAAAACCATCTCCTGGAATATTATTTATATTATTTCTGTTACAGGGAGGCAAAGGAACAAGAGGGTCACCTGATGTTAAGTGATCGTGTCCAGGGACATCAACAACCGCACAAGGGTTGCAGATGCGTTGCCTGTCTTTAAAACCATATACTCTCCCCAACTAAGCTCTCACCTCTCAGCCTCTCACCAGCAGAAACAGTTGTGAATTAATAAGAATTAATTTGATCTTACTATGTCTGTATTTTTTTTTCCGGGCATCAATTTGTAAGATAATACGTTTATTTGGTGCAAGACAAATAATATATTAACAACACATAAAAGACAAGAACACAGTAAAAACAACCAGTTTTTATTCGAACCAGTAGCTTCTGAGATAAGCACGTTCACACAAACAAACAGGACAACAAACTCTTCAGCTGTATTATATTTGTATGTATAGATACATAGTAAGTAGTAACTAAATACTTACCTAGCAGAAAATCCAATGCATAACAAAATTAAAATATACTAATAGTTTCGAGCAACTAACGACGATCGGTCTACCCGTCACTTTAACAGACTCTGGCACACTGACTTATTTATAATGCTCTATTACATCGTATATGCATGCATTGTGGGCGTGTTTTTAGAATTCCGTAGCCGAAATGGAAATATCTGAAACCTTCATTAGATAAGATAGATTCGTATGCCTGTCCATCCGAATGACACAGCCACTTTTTACCGAAACAATAAAATTATATTGTTAAACAAGGGTTTTACTTAAAATTATCTTTACGCAAATATTTTAACATGAATCCCATGCATTCAAAACTGTTATATTTTTTTCTAGACCAAATAAAATAAGCACTTCCTATAAAATAAGTACTAGAATGTGTGTGTGTGCGTACGAAACTATGTTTGGTTTCCAAAATGGCCGAAGAGGTAAATTCCAAGTCTAGAAACACACCAGGACGGCATTGTACCATCGTATTTAGTCGGTCATTTAAAAATCATTGCAGGCATAGACTCGCCTTACTTCACGTCTAACACACACACACCCACACACAGAAGCTCACTCACATACAGATCCGCGCCCCACATTCTCTCAATTAAACTCACTTACTACTTTAACTGGCCCGGTGTAGGAGATGCTGGTTGTTTGTCATACTGGTCTCCTAGTACAGAAGCCAGTCTCTCACATAGATTTGAAATCCAACTAGACTAAGCTTAAACTTGTTCCAACTTTGTGCGTTAACGGGGATTATCAACGGGGAAAAGTGGAATAAGCCTGAGAGAACAATAATAAAGATTATGTTATTTATATTTTTAATTTACTACGTCACGTTTTTTCGGCTTATTGTGTTTCTACACAAAATGCATTTCCGCTAAAATGCGCCAGTCACTAGGCGCGTCCAGGCATACACTGCAGTTATAAGGGTACGTCGACATCCGATGAATGCGCCGTGAATGCGCAAATAAATATAAATAAATAAATATTTTATAACATCATTAATCTGACTCCGTGTAAAGTAGCTTAAGCACTTGTGTTACAGACATCAGAATCAACAGTGGTATTACAAATATACTTAAATGCATATAACACCCAGACCAGGACAAACAGACATGTCCATGCAAACAAATGTTTCTTCTGTGCGGGAATCGAACCCGCGACCTCCTGTATAATAGGCAACATTCTGACCATTACACCAAGCGTGTCGTCAAACAAATGCATGTTTGTGAAACGTTTTAGACTCGTGTGTCTCATCCGATGTTTGTATAGATAACGAACCTCACACGCACGCGCGTAGCTCGTGAGCGACTCGCGAGCTGAGGTGCGATTCACTAAGCGCGAATGTCATAAAAGCCTTACGAACCGTACGAACTAATCGATTTGCTTCATGTTTCTTGATATAGACTGCGCGGGAGTGGAATTCCCTGCCGAGATCTGTTCTGCACAATACAACTTGGGGCTCTTCAAGGCCAGAATAAACGGGCTTTTCCTGAGCAAGCACGCTCCATCGTAGACCGCATAGTTGTTTAACATCAGGTAACTTTGTGGTCAAGTGCTAGTTTAGTTCAATCTAAAAAAAAATCCATTCTTCCATTGAAATACATTAAGATGATCACTCCAGTTGATTGTCGACTGTATCATCCCAGATAGTGAATTCCATCACAATAAAAAACTAGTTTACCGACTAGTCTTTTATGCCATTTGCGCTTAGTGAATCGCACCTCTGCTATGCAATTCACTAAGCGACACTCGTTCGATGCGCTCACGGCTGAAATCACGGGGTGCCAGCCTTAACATCCTTCGATGTTTAGTATCGTGCAGCGTTGAAATATTTCTTACAGAATACCATAAGTACTGACACCGATTACATAGCCGCTGCGAGCAAGGCTTTTGTGACATATGCGTTTAGTAAATCGCACTTCTGAGCGTGACACATCCGTGGCGCATTCGTAGATGTGGACGCTAAGTAATAACTTCTCGCAAGAACAGCGTAACTAATTGATAAGCGCGCTGACAGTCGGACGCAGTCCAAAAACCAGTTTATGGAAACGATAAAGCAGAATAAAACTAATGAGTAAATCAATTCATCATATCATTGACTGGCAAAGAAAAATACCTAAACATTAAGAACCTCAAAACATTGATGGCTAGCAGAAGATTTAATTGATAGCTAATCTAGATCTTATAAACAATCAGTCAGTCAACTATTCCATTCTACTTTTCGGTAAAAACATTTTATTCTGACAATATTCTCAATCCAAATACCTCTTAAGGTACTGCAACCACAAAGAAATATTCTAAAGGAACTATGTAGGTTTTCACCACTTTTCCCCACCAAAACGTGTCAATTATTTCGAGCCTGAAGAATCACAATTATATTTAAAATTTTAGGTACATCAATACCTACATAAGTTGACCATCAAAAAAGCCGCTTTACTCGGCTCATACCAAATATGGTTGGGAAGGGATCTTTGAAGGTGATCGTTAGTATACTATAAAGGGGCCCCTTAAACCTACACGCTGGGTCGAAAGTCCCAGGCACCGACTGACATTCCTCTCTGTTCCACGCGATGGACCCGGCACCCGCATGGAGAATCCATGGATAGCTAAGAAGTTCGTCTCTCTTATACTTATAAAACTAATACTACAAGAACTGCGTGACATAAATATGGATCCAGACTTCAAGTGACCATCGGAAACATTCTTTGGAACAAATCACAAAAATCACGTCAAAATTTAAGGGTATATTCTAATTATTTTTTTTTTTTGTAAGAGTTTTCAAACGAACAAGGGATGTTACGTGATCAACTCTGCTCATTGACATCAAAAACTCCACAGGTGCCTTTAAAAACCTCATCCTACCAACTGAGTTAAGAAGCCTTGCTGATCAGCTTATACAAAGTACAATAGCTGTGAAGTGCTACTACCCTGTAGTCTTCTGTAAGGTGGAGGTACTTCTCCGGACGAGCAGATTATTCGAGTGAAAGTTCCATTCAACTCTATTACCTCCCTTAAAAAAGTAAATACCTATCGATTTTCAGAAAAAAATGCATAAGGGTCATTGGGGCATGCATCGTTAATTTGTTAAACATGTTGTATTAAGAGGTTTTGAAGCTGAAACTGCCTCCGTGGCGCAGTGGCTAGTGTGTCGCACTTTAATGCGGCGGCCGCGCCGGAGGTCCTGGGTTCGAATCCCGGGTCGGACCGATGAAATTGTGTCTATGTTTTCATGATGTGATAACACAGATACAGTCCGGAGTTTGGAAGTTGGCGGTGTTACTACACCCCCGTGCCTCGGAAAACACGTTAAGCCGTTGGTCCTGCGCCTGATCTCTCTACGGTCGTGTCAGATTGCTGTCCCACCGAAGTATGGGAGTGAGGGAATAGGGAGTGCACCTCTGCTTGCGCACGCGCTTGTGCACTATAATATATCCGCCGCCGTGGCCGAATTCGGCTAGGAGGGTATTATTAAGAGGTTTTAACAAAAATATTTTTTTTAATCTCTTGTTTGTCATAGCCGATTAAAAAAATCATATTTTAATATTTTCTTCGTATTTTTTTACTCCTTCTGAAAAACCTGTAGGTACTTTCAAGCGATAAGCACAGAAGAAAAATCGTGACAGCTATTAACTCCCGCATCTAATTTTACCACTAATGACAACACAAATAGCAACAAAATAAATACACTGTAAGCATCTATTCTTGGCAATCGCCTAGTCAAATAATATTACCTTTTATGTCAACTTCATTGTGTATTTTAAGTTGACGTGCACTTATGATTACGTTATACGAGTATCTCGCAAAATTAGCTCCGCCGTAATTAGACAAATGCCTGTATATTTTTGTATAATCATGCAAAAATGAATTGAAAAAGACAACTGTCGAAAATAGCACACATTTGTATGATAATTATGTCTGGCTGGTTAAATAATGGGGCGGTACGAGATAATAAGACAAGATATTTCGTTTAAGAGACAAAAATATACGGGTAATTGTGCTAAAACCAGCAATTAGTATAATACCCACTTGTATTTAATTGTTTTAGTATAATACCCAGTTGTCAACTGTCAGGCAACCCATTGAAGAAAAGCCTCAGATTAATGAATACCAGAGATGCTCATTATGTCACGTTTTTGTGTCTTCACTAAAACGTCAAAAAATCACTTAAGTCTGTTTCTCTCTAAGTCTCAATCAACAGAAGACGAGGGCCACGCGATAATGACGTCAACCAACTTGACAGTCTAGGTGGCAGGAGTACGTGTGTCTGCTGTCTTGCTCTATCACAAGTGATTTATTCTATGGGGAATAAGTTTAGCATAACTGTCGAATTCGTCGTTGCATCTATTGATATTAATTAATCTGTGACAAAAACACAATGACATAAATGTTTGCGCTAAGAAGGCTTCAAAACGAAAATAATAGAAAAGTTTTTTACACAGAGACTAAAATTTGATATATGTACCTACCTAGGTACATAAATTGAAAGCGCTTATAAGAAGGTCTGCTGTTATAATATTACTTGTTTACTTGCTTCGCTTTGTTTTAATAGATCAATTTTTTCTGGCTATCGCATACGTCATAACTTGCGAATCTTGTAATCAAACATTTGGGGACTGGTCGGCTGGGTACACCCAGCTTGATAACAATCAATCTATCCATATTTTTTACTTTTTTGCAAAATAACTGATCATATTTTTTTTTTGTACTTATCGTGTTTCTTGCCGCTTCTTCACGATGGATTACTGCTTTCCGAAGTCGGTGGTGGAGTCCATTCTATATTGTGCTATTTTTGACGATTTGTAAGTGCCTATTTGTGGCCTACATACGAGTATGTTAATAATGTAGGTATATTTTTGATTCTGATTGATTTTTCTTTATCCAGACTACCAAATTCCCTACTCGCTTAATGTGAAGCTGTTGAGAGAGTTCTCAAACTACAATTAACAATTTATCTTATCGGCTTTGTTTCTCTTATTTACTGCAATAAACATAATTAATATCACAAGTTGAAGACCTTTACTGCTATCGACAATACTCTTCACTTCACTTACTTTATCACCGCTTGTTCTGCGAATACCTAATCATATAAACAAATCAATATGATTTGAATAATAACTGCAAGTACATAATAGATCATGTTTCACTGTGTGATATGTTAGGGTTGTCGAATGATAAATAAATATGTGACAAACGACAAATATACATGTTTTTAGGGTTCCGTAGCCAAAATGGCAAAAAAACGGAACCCTTATAGATTCGTCATGTCTGTCTGTCTGTCCGCCAGTCTGTCACAGCCACTTTTTTCCGAAACTATAAGTACTATACTGTTGAAACTTAGTGAGTGGATGTATTCTGTGAACCGCAACAAGGTTTTTACACGAAAATAGAAAAGAAATAAAAATAGTGGGGGGTCCCCATAGTCAGAACTGAAACTGAAAATATTTTTTTTCATTGAACATATACGTGTGGGGTATCTATGGATAGGTCTTTAAAAAATATATTAAAGTTTGTAAGATCACTTTTTTCTAAAGTGAATACTTTGCGTGATAGACCCTCCCAAAGTGGAAAAAAGTGTGTCCCCCCCCTCTAACTTCTAAAATAAGAGGATGATAAAACTGAAATAATTATATAATGTACATTACCATAAATACTACCAACGAAAATTGGTTCGAATGAAATCCATTCAGTAGTTTTTTTAATACGTCAAAAATAGAATTTGTACGGAACCCTCAGTGCGGGAGTCCGACTCGCACTTGGCCAATTTTTATATATAAGTATATTACATGTTTAAATATTAGGTTTACAAATAAATTATTTTGCACTTAGCTTTTTTTAACCTTATCAGGTTATTTCCTACCTTTCCAGTAAGTAGGTATCTAAAGCACGTCTTCTATTACAGATCATCTTCATCCAAGGGCTTATCCGAGTTGAATCATTGGTTGTTACAATGGAGCGACTCTCGTCCGACCTCCGTAACCCTTTAAAGAGAAACCAGACAATTTGAATCAAAGCTGGGACCAATGTCTTAACGTGCCTTCCGAAGCAAGGAATCATCATTGTTATTGGACAATCGGGTGGTTCAAGACTGCAATGTCTTAACCTGGAAAGACCAACACAAAGTGAAAGTAATCCCCGCGGGATTCGAACCCACGACCTCCGAGGTTTTTAGCATCGCACTCTTACCACTCGATGGTCTTGTGGTTTAAGTACCGGGCGTTGGTCTCGAGGTCCTGGGTTCGATTCCCGGTTCGGGCAAATTTTGTTTTGATTTTTCTGAACACAGCCCGGTTTTGTCATCACCAATCCGTATTTGGCAAGCGTGGTTATTAAGCCAAAACACATCTTTGTAACGAAAACATGATTTCAAATGGAGGCTTTTGCCCTGTAGTGGGACATTAATAGGCTGATACTTTACTCTTACCACTACACCACGGAGGCAGTCGCTCAAAACATAAACAAACGTAACATCTAGGGTCGTATAGACGGACTAGACGGGCCTGTTGGTCGAGTGGCTAGAGACCCTGGCTACAAAACCAAAGGTCGCGGGTTCGAATCCCGCTAGGGGCAAATGTTTGTGTGATGAACATCGGCATTTGTACTCGAGTCATGGATGTTTATAAAAGTATTTAAGTATGTCTATCCGTTTCCTAGCATCCATAGTACAAGCTTCGAGCTTAGTTTTGGGCTAGGCAATTGGTGTGTTAGTCCAATGAATTTATTTATTTTATTTATTTATTATAGACAACCCTGTTGTACTATTTCATCTATAGTAGTAGCGTAAACTTGTTGAGATGACGTTAGGATTGCGACTGCAATAGCCAACTCCACACTGTTGTGTTGTGTGTTGATATAGAAAATTAAGATTATTGTGAACGGTATTCATTATATCTATTTACACGTGAGTAAAAATCTTTATAAAATTAGAAATAAAAGCATTTGCACATAATTATTGACTGCAATAATACCTTTTTGACCAATACTTATAATATCAGGGTAGTATCAAATTGGCTCCATAACGCCAGCACTTGTATGTAGGTATATTAGGCCATAGGCTTAGGCAATTATTCAAATAACAAACATAAAATACACAAACATTACGTATGTCATCTACAAATTAATGAATGAAATATAGCACAACTACTAAAATTTTGTTCATATTTCATTCGATTCATTTTACGGGACTTAAACTCCACTTTTTCATTATACGAATGTTTTTATGTCCCCCAATTTGATGAGAACCCATTGGAGCATTTTAAAACATTCAACAATAGCTGTTTCTATAGTTAAGAGCTCATACCAAGGGAATTTTCCGTGTTCGGTACTTTAGACCAATTAATACCACTGGTTTATTTCTACACAACCTTGATAGTGACTTAGATGGTATATTTTGTTAAACAACCATTCGATCATAGAACGGGACACTTGTTTCTTATGAGCCACTTGTATAGTTGTTTTCCTTGCGTTACAATTATCTCAGAGCAGAGATACAGTTTCTTACCTTGACCTATATTTGCTCCTGTTCTCGAACAATATTTAAGTTTGATCATATGATTTATACCATCGTCATCATATAAGGCTTAAGCATTTATTATTCGGTGTTGCTCCAATCCAATAAAAAGAAGAAATTACTGATACCCTGTCTTTTTGAGGACATAAAACAATTTACCATGTTGACCAATTTGCTGAATAAATTATAACCAGCGCCAGTAATTCTCTGTTAAAAATTCTACAAAGTTAAACATTAGTAAAAGATTTTATTTACTGTTCAACTACTTAAGCTCTTTATAGTCCCAGTCGCATGAATCCTCGTGAGAACACCTAGTGTTATGACGTTATGAGTAGCCTGTTGTCACTAAATTTATGATAACTAATAACTATCGTAAAATGCGGTCTCGGGGCAGTCCTTTGTAATTGTTTGCCATTGACACTGTCATGGGCACTTGGGCAGTCTTACCATCAAGTAAATAACCTATAGGTACCTACATTATGTTATGAATGACGTTACAATAGACCCTTCTTTTGATTAGTATCATGAACTTAAACGACCAACAGAGCTCTTCAGTCTAAGAGACAATAGGAAATGTTCTAACAATTAATTGCCTACTCAAGATAAAGTAATAAAATCATAATATCAAATCTTAAGTGCATTTTAAATCGATATAAGTATTTAGTTAAACTAACAATGCAAGGTACATTAATATGAATGATAGAGATGAGTGTTTATTTTCCGAGCCGTTTTCCGGATTTATACAACACTAATTCCCTGTAGTTTAGCTCAATGTTTCCTAGGCATAATAAGTATAACAAACATCAGAAGTGATTTTATTACCTTCACAGTTTCATGCCCTATAGATTGTAGAGCCCGCGTAGCAGGACTAATAAAGGTATAAATGGGATACAAACGCGTCTGGGACTCATCATGCCCTCACATTTGGGATACCTGGGAAGCGGCCGGCAAGACCTGGATCATCCAGGACCTAAGGCCAGAGGATGACGAGATAGCGTTGAAGATCTTGATGGAGCATATGGCGGCCGATGAGACGCTTTGCACTCAGAGCAGTATGTTCGTTTATACGACCTTTTTTTATTACGAATTCAGTAGGTAGGTACATACCTACCTATGGAGTTTGGTCCATATGAGCTAGTGAATAGCAAAATCGGCGCACAACAATATCTATATCTATACCTACTAATATATAAAGCTGAAGAGTTTGTTTGTTTGTTTGTTTGAACGCGCTAATCGCAGGAACTTCTGGACCGATTTGAAAAAATATGTATTTTTGTGTTGGATAGTCCATGTGTCTAAGAAAGCTAAAGGCTATTGGAAATCGAAATGCACGCGGACGGAGTCGCGGGCGGCCGCTAAATAGGTACGACACAAAGATAAAATATATTGGCCCTCAAAAATTTAGGAAAAAGGTACACTTTTACTACGAAAAACCCCGGGGCAAAGAAAAAGAGTCGTTTTACAAAATTAATTCATTAAAATTTTATGCATTACTTATCCAAGCCTGGAAGATACCTTACAATGTGCACAGACATTCGTCTGTTAGGCTTTATCTTACCCAAGACCTGCAGCCGTGTGTGAGACGTAGGACGCGTCCCACTTACGATTAACCCCTGCGGATTCCGTTAGGCAAACGCCGATTGGCGTATCTTAATAAATAATAAATATGATTTGATGAAAACCTATTAACTTTTCGTCATCAACAAACATTTTCAGATTTAATGAATGACTCGGTAAGCTTAGATGAACTACGGATTTTCTGGGCAGAAATTG
Organism: Nomophila noctuella; assembly: GCA_958496325.1. Taxonomy (NCBI): domain Eukaryota; kingdom Metazoa; phylum Arthropoda; class Insecta; order Lepidoptera; family Crambidae; genus Nomophila; species Nomophila noctuella. The sequence continues at coordinate 15,184,985 of OY292483.1, read as the reverse complement.
TAAAGGAACGCACGACTCTTGCATGCTACACTGAAGTGGAAGGACAAAAGAAGCTTGTAGCTCTCAATTGTTGCCTTGTCAGTGTCAAAGGAGAAGATCACCATGTTGAGGTATTCTTGTATTAGTTTTTATTTTGTTTTATTCCTGTTGAGCTTGAGGATGTCCCAGGAATCCATGTTTTTATTTCATACTCTATTATAATAAAGGATCATTTTCTTGGCCCTACGTAAAATTCTGAATAATGAACTTAATTAACTGAAAATAAGGAACTTGCTAGTAATTAAAGTTAAGATAAATTATAATTTTTATCATTATGAACAAAGAAAAAAAAGACGGGTATCGAACCCAGCGCCTCTTGCAATCCGGGCAAGATAAAGGGATAATAATTCTTAGCATTTGAAAAATGCTTAAAATAAACAAACAAAAATTTAAGTTATTAAATTTTCAGATAATTTCAATATTTTTTGGATCAACAATTATTTATTTTTCTATAGTATCTAATGAAAGTAGTAAGATAATTATGTAAGTATGTCTTTCTGTCCACAGATCAAAGGTAAAGCATGGAAAAACGTTTATGGAGTAATCGAATTTATGGAATCACAATGTGATGCCTTCGACAATCTCGGGCAAGACAAAATACTCTCTGCCATGGGCCTGGTGGTGTTGAGAGAATACCGAGGCGCCAAGATCGGAGGCAGACTACTTAACGCTAGGTAATAACTTAAGTTAAACTTACGCATATTGTATAACTAACAACCCGCCCGGCTTCGCACAAGTGCAATGTGTTTCCCTGCATGTATTATACATATAAACCTTCCTTAAGAATCACTCCATCTATTGTAAAAACTACATCAAAAAGATCTGAATGGCAGTCATACGTCGGATAGAGACTGTTTTATAGTGATAATATTATGGGGTAACACTATTCTAGGCCGGCACATATGGTAGTATGGCACATGCGGTCACAATAACTAACAATTTTGTTCCAGAGAGCCGCTCTGCAGGCACCTAGGCATAAAAGGCACTGCAACAGTATTCACGGGCCCCGCGTCTCAGAAACTAGCCTCTCTCTGCGGCTTTACCTGCATCTTCGAAGCAACGTGGAAAGACCTGGCTGATATAGGCTTAGATTACCCAAGGAACGATAAAGTCGTCAAATATATGGTTAAGAAGTTCGAGTGATAGACATGTGATGCTCTGTATGCATATGTAGGAAACTGTATCCAGCAAAATTCGGAATTCATATTTTGGAAAATTGGGTTCTACTAAGGATTTAACCCTGGTTTCACAACTTTGGCTGATTTCACAAACAACAAGAGAGGTAGAGCTTTATGGAACTTCCACTCGAATGAGCCGCTCATCTTGGGAAGTACCTCCACGTTACAAAAGACCACGGTGAAATAGCACTTCGTTACTGTTGTGCTGTTTCTGCTGGTGAAACAGGTCGCCAGTGCTCAGTCTTCTGCGACCCTTGTACGGTTGTCGATGTCCATGGGCAGCGGTGATCACTTACCATCAGGTGACTCTGTTGTTCGTTTGCCTCCCTATCACGTAAAAAATAACATCTAATTAAAATAGCTTCAAATTATTACATTACCTTGTTCAAAGGCAGTAAGTAAACCGGAATACTTACTTATAAAAAATATATTTAAATGCTTTGGGCGGTACATATAATTTATTTATTTTTAAGAGGGTAAAGTTATATCTGCAAAAATAAAACCAACTGATTTGTAATAAAATACAATTTACTATATTAAAATATTTTAACAATTAATATACACAATCATACAAATTACTCATCTAGTTGAAGATAATGAAGCCAAAATAGACCTATATTTCACAAATGTTAGAAACTAAAATACAGTTAGCATGACTGAAACTACATACATAAGTAATAATCTCGTAAAAGTTTAGCGTGATATCCAGACTTTAAATTATGAAAATAATGTATTAAAACAACATTAAAATATGCAATGGACACAGTAATTACCTTAGGGCACCCTACCTCTTTGTCTTTTTTGTTAGAATCGTTTTATTTATAGGTTTCATATTTTTTTTGAAGTTAAGACCAGACCTATTCAATCATGGCTACACATCCAGCCATTGCAATTCTCCTGTGAATGTCTTTTTCATTATGTTTTCGTACAATAATGCACTAACCTAACCTAACAGCCTGATTGATGACGATGATGATGAAACATAACATAAGTACAGTCATGAGAAATAACATGTAAACACCTCGACCCTTATGTCAAAGCAGTAAAGTTCATATTTGTATGTGTTTGTATACATGTTATAATATGGCGACCCGCTTGGTTTAAGATGTTGTCTATTATACAAGAGGTCGCGGGTTCAATTCCCGCACCGGACAAACATTTGTGTGCATGAACATGTCTGTTTGTCCTGGTCTGGGTGTAATATGTATCTATTTAAATATATTTGTAAAACCACAGTTGATTCGATATCTGTAATGGTGTTACCACACCAATCGATCGATCGTCGATCTACATCGGTCGATGTTGATCGACTGTGGTAGCTTTAATTGATCGACGCCATCGATGGACAACAGTCGACTAACCAATCGATCGATTGCTGATCGATGGCGTCAATCGACGATCGATTGATTGGTGTAACACGGAGTCAGCTCAATGTATGTGATGTTGTGGAATAATTATTAAAAAAAAACATTTTAGTCCTCATGACTGTTCATAATCTACTTAGGCCTAAAATCAGGTAGACAGTGATCCTCCGGCTTCGGCGTCTGTTCGTCCGTCAAGTACTGGCTGAGTAGCACGGGCGGACAGACCGGTATCCTTCGAGAGACCAGCCACGTGGTATCCCTCTCTGAGAGCGGGTACCGCTTGATGTCCGCGAAGCAGACTGTTATACTGTCGTTGTTGTATGGTGGTCTGGAAGAGGAGAACATTTGTTTTATACAAAGGAAATAGTAATAAAATAAGTCAGCAGACTTTACTAAACTCGAATAAAATTAGTAACGTTGATCTAGAATTCTTTACGATATGCAAGCGTTAAGGCAATTTACCGGCACGCGGATTGAGTAAAAGTAGTTTCTAGTAGCCTTTAACCAGCAAATAAAACTACTTTACGTTTTTCTTCTAATGTTAGCCACACGCAAAAGAATGGGCTTCATGCACATTCACTAACTGTATTCTAACTCACTCGTCATCCGACGTCTTATCATGCCCCGCTATGACCAGTCTAGCAATTGTCTTCCCGCGGCACATGTAGCAAAGCCACTTCTCCTGCAAGGGGTCTGGGTTGCCCCTGGTCCCTAGCGGAGTGACGCTAACATACGCCCCGCCCATGATAATAACAACACGCCTTATAAGGCGTAGTGGAAATCAAGTCTGACTTACTCATCATCTGGCGCCTGTCCTTCCCCCGCTATCACCAGTCTCGCCAGCAGCCGCCTCCTCGCCGGCGGCACGTGTAGCAAAGCCACTATTCCTGCGAAGGGCCCCAGTTGCTTCTGGTCGCGGGCGGAGCCCCGCTAACTTCCGACCCGCTCCCAAAAAGCGGCGTGCTTAGCTACGGTAGACTTTAACTATACTGCTACTAAGGGCGGAGCTACGCTAACTTCCGTCCCACCTCCAAGAAGCGGCACGCCTTACGATATCAGCCACGGTAGACTATAACTATAAAGTCTGACTCACTCATCATCGGGCGCCTGTCCGTCCCCCGCTATCACCAGTCTCGCCAGCAGTCGCCTCCTCGCCGGCGGCACGTGTAGCAAGGCCACTACTCCCGCGAAGGGTCCCGGTTGCTTCTGGTCTCTAGCGGAGCGACGATAACAAAAGCCCCGCCTATTATAATAGCGACACGCCTTACGAAATCAGCCACAGTAGACTAGAGCTGTACTGACACTAAAGTCTGACTCACTCATCATCGGGCGCTTGTCCGTCCCCCGCTATCACCAGTCTAGCCAGCAGTTGCCTCCTCGGCGGCAAGTGCAAAAAATCCACTACTCCCGCGAAGGGCCCCGGTTGCTTCTGGTCGCGGGCGGAGCCCGGCTATCTTCCGACCCGCTCCCAAGAAGCTGAACGCTTTACGGAATCAGCCACGGTAAACTATAACTATTCCTGTACTGATATTAAATTCTAACTCACTCATCATCGGGCGCCTGTCCGTCCCCTGCTATGACCAGCCTCGCCAGCAGCCGCCTTCTCGCCGGCGGCACGTGTAGCAACGCCACTACTCCCGCGAATGGCCCCGGTTGCTGCTGGTCGCGGGCGGGGCCCCGCTTTCATATATCCCGCCCATTATAATAGCGACACGCCTTATTCGCAGTGAACTACACTCATACTACTCTTCGACTTACTCATCATCGGGCGCCTGTCCGTCCCCCGCTATCACCAGCCTAGCCAGCAGTCGTCTCCTCGCCGATGACACGTGCAGTAAAGCCACTACTGCCGCGAAGGGCCCCGGTTGCTGCTGGTCCCTAGCAGAGCGACGCTAATATAGCCCCGCCCAATCTAACAGCGACACGCCTTACGGAATCAGCCACGGTAGACTATAACTATACAGATATAAAAGTCTGACTCACTCGACATCAGGCGCTTATTCAGCTATCTCCCCCCTCCCCCGCTATCACGGCGGCACGTGTAGCAAAGCCACTACTCCCGCGAAGGGCCCCGGTTGCTTCTGGTCTCTTACGGAGCCCCGCTAACTTCCGCCCGCCCATGACAATAGCAACACGCCTTATGGAATCGGCAACGGTAGACTAGAGCTATATTGTTACTAAACTCTAACTTACTCATCATCAGGCGCTTGTCCGTCCCCCGCTATCACCAGTCTAGCCAGCAGTCGCCTCCTCGCCGGCGGCACGTGTAGCAAAGCCACTACTCCCGCGAAGGGCCTCGGTTGCTGCTGGTCTCTAGCGGAGCGACGCTTCATTACGTCCCGCCCATGACAATAGCGGCACGCTTTATAAGACGTAGTAGTCTACGTGACCTTACTGATATTAATGTCTGACTTACTCATCGTCCGGCGCTTGTCCATCTCCCGCTATCACCAGTCTCGCCAGCAGTCGCCTCCTGGCCGGCGGTACGTGCAGCAAGGCCACTACTCCCGCGAAGGGCCCTGGTTGCTGCTGGTCTCTACCGGAGCGACGCTAACATACGCCCCGCCGATGTCAATAGCGGCACGCTTTATAAGCCGTAGTGGACTACGTGTAGTAACTATATAAAAAGCCGAGTCATTCGTCATCCGGCGCTTGTCCATCCCCCGCTATCACCAGTCTCGCCAGCAGTCGCCTCCTGGCCGGCGGTACGTACAGCAAGGCCACTACTCCCGCGAAGGGCCTCGGTTGCTGCTGGTCGCGGGCGAAGCCCCGCTATCTTCCGACCCAAGAAGCGGCACGCCTTACGGAATCAGCCACTTGAGCTATCCTGATACTAAAGTCTGACTTACTCATCATCCGGCGCCTGTCCATCCCCCGCTATCACCAGCCTAGCCAGCAGTCGCCTTCTCGCCGGTGGTACGTGTAGCAAAGCCACTACTCCCGCGAAGGGCCCCGGCTGCTGCTGGTCTCTAGCAGAGCGCCAGCGGAACGCCGCCCGCGCTAATGTTCGCTCTGACCCAGACAGCGGTGGGAGGCAGGAGGCCCGAGGATTGCCCCATTCAAATTCTTCCTCCTGGAGTTAAGAAATCATAAATTAGAATATTGAACGTGTCACCACAACGTGGTAATTTTTTTTTGTTACGATTTTGAAAGCTGGTTAACTCACTCATCATAAAACCGAACTGTAAATACGTCAGATTCGTCATCGTTGATAACATAAACACTTTGGAACAATCGAACATTCAAAACCTCAAAAATATTTGACTCTATAGTTCACGGTAAGAGTAGTAAGTGACGGTGAGTTACGATGAGTAACGGTGACTGACGGTGAGTGGTGGTGAGTGACGGTGAGTGACGGTGTTTGACGGTGAATGACGGTGAGTGGCGGTGAGTACGGTGAGTGACGATCAGTGACGATCAGTGACGATCAGTGACGATCAGTGACGGTGGGTGACGGTAGATGCCTTTAGGTGACAAGTAGGTGTCGGTAGGTGTCGCTAGGGTGTCTCACCGGCAGGAAGGCCCCGTGAGCGCGACTGCGCGGCACGTAGGCGGGGTGCAGCACCCAGCGGCCGGCGGCGACGGTGCCGAGCATCTTCTCGCTGCGGCCAGGCGCCGCGCATAGGAGGTGTGTCGCAGCAGGATCCAGTTCCCCACCCTCGCACGTCTCGCCGCCGAGGACGGAGATCATCTCGATTATCTCCTCGCGATTCTGGGGGGGAAAGGGTTATATTTTGCGTGGAGATATTACTATTTGACTTCGTCGTTTGAGATCATGGTATTATGTCAAAATGGCTTACATGACACGCTTAACAAATGCGGATTGGTTCGGAAAAACCGACACGAATTTTTCAACCTTGAAGTGGGAATCGAACCCAGTAGTTAGAGTCAAGACCTGAAGATCACGATATCCTTACTAAAAACCGTTAAAATAAATAAATACTCACATCGACATTTGAGCTCAGCATGAATCGTTTAATCGGCTGCGTCTGCACGAGCGCGTCTTCCGTCGGCACGTGGCCGGGCGTCGTGTCGTCCCAGCCCACTGTGTTAGGCTGCGACTCTGGACCCGGTTCCGTTTCGGGTGCTGGGACTGAAATAATTAAACGTAAGTTTACTATCTTTTTAAAATCGAGGACATCCGGAAACCTTGTTTTTGAAGAGGTTTGTCAAATAATTATAACAATATCTTAGGTTCATATAAAATAAAAAAAATACTAAAACAGATCTAGTATCGATCACATAGACACAAACCACTCGAATAGCGACGCGGCTAGTGAGCGCTTAGTTATGCATGAAGCCATTCAAGCGCTGACGGAGACACTATAGTTATTGGCACACATATGTAGGTTCAGATGCACAGAGGCACAGAAGTTCTTGTCCTCTGAGAGCGCCAAGAGAGCGCCGCGACCGTTGCGTGCTCCAGTAGCTGGTAAGCGGTTCGATACGCTTGAAGCGGATTCAGCGCTGTTTCAACAGTCGTCTACATAAACATAACAAACTATAACAGTTATTGTCAACTTACCGGGAACAGGCACGGAGTCTCTAGTCGAGCGCCGCGGCCGTTGCGTGCTCAAGCGACTAGTCAGCGCTGCACTCAGTCGGTTCAGCTGGGCGTCAACAGCCGCTGGCAGTGTGCTTGAAGCGGATGTAGCGCTGTTTTAGCTGTCGTCGATATATAGGACTAAACAGCGATAGACTAACTTACCGGGCGCAGGCACGGAGTCTCTAGTCGAGCGCCGCGGCCGCTGCGTGCTCAAGCGACTGGTCAGCGCTGCACTCAGTCGGTTCAGCTGGGCGTCAACAGCCGGTGGCAGTGTGCTTGAAGCGGATGTAGCGCTGTTTCCGCTGTCGTTTGCCTCGTGGCTGCTTACACTGACAGCGCTGACAGCGCTTCCAACGCTACCGGCACTCTGCAATAAGAAGTTCATATTGTTTGTTTTTGCGGTGAAATCGCACGAGATTTTGGAGGTTTCAAGACCACAAAAAACTATTTAAAGCGTTGACCGAGATTTAATTATTTCTAAAACTACATTTTAGAAAGAATACATCATCACTTAAACATTGTTGATTGACTATAATTTCTTAAGGTTTTTTACTTACTTGATTAGCGGATATTTTTGGCATCTTAGCTGGTGGTGTCTCAGCCTGTTCCTGAAAAAGGTACAAAAATACTTTACTATCAAAAAGTGGTCGATTAAAGTACATATTGATTTCTAATCGTATTTTTAAATACTATATCGTGTAATGATGTGAAGTGACAGTGTTAATAACGTACCTGTAATTGTAACTTCCTAGGTGCCATAGAATGTTCCGATGATGGTTGCGCAGGTGCGTCTCCATTGAACTGGGCTAAGAATCTGTTGCGGATTTCCGACAGCGGCTGGAAACAAATAAAGTAAGATTTCTTCACGTGGAGTTCAACAATTTGATTATACTGCCTGATGCAGGCGGGATTTTTGTTTTGGGTCAATTTAAGTTTGAGGTTAGCCTAATATTCGACTTAATTGCGCAGGACAAATATTTGTGTGCATAAACATGTCTGTTGTACTGCTCTGATTCGTACGTAATAACATTGTTGATTCTGATGACAGTAACAACAGTACCTACTTAAGTTACTTAACAAAGGGTCAGATATGTATGTTTTGAAATATTTACTTGTTTATTTCATTTAATATTCAGTATATGGAACTCACCGTGTGCTTGTCCCTGGCGGGCTGCGGGTCCTTGCCAGGCAGGTCCTGTACGACGCGCCACAGTCGCTTGCGCGCGTCGGGCGACAGACGCCCCGTACCTGGTCTTAGAGCCGCACCGAACGCACTGTCTAGTGTATCAGTGTTCTTGTCGACTAAGTTACGTCACAAGTAGCTTGTAACGGTATAATATAGAGTGTTTATAGTAAACTCACCGTGTGCTTGTCCCTGGCGGGCTGCGGGTCCTTGCCAGGCAGGTCTTGTACGACGCGCCACAATCGCTTGCGCGCGTCGGGAGACAGACGCCCCGTGCCCGGCCGAAGAGCCGCACCGAACGCACTGTCTGGTGTATCTGGGTTCTTATCGACTAAGCTACATCACAAGTAGCTTGTGACTTTATAATAAAGAGTGTCTATAGTAAACTCACCGTGTGCTTGTCCATGGCGGGTTGCGGGTCCTTGCCAGGCAGGTCTTGTACGACGCGCCACAATCGTTTGCGCGCGTCGGGCGACAGACGCCCCGTACCCGGCCTAAAAGCCGCACCGAACGCACTATCAGGTGTATCTGGGTTCTTATCGACTAAGCTACGTCATACATCGCTTGTTAAGTGTGTTATAAAGAGTGTCTATAGTAAACTCACCGTGTGCTTGTCCCTGGCGGGCTGCGGGTCCTTGCCAGGCAGGTCTTGTACGACGCGCCACAGTCGCTTGCGCGCGTCGGGCGACAGACGCCCCGTGCCCGGCCTGAGAGCCGCACCGAACGCACTGTCTGGTGTATCTGGGTTCTCGTCGACTAAGCTACGTCACTAATATCTTGTAACTGTATAATAAAAAGTATTTATACTAAACTCACCGTGTGCTTGTCCCTAGCGGGCTGCGGGTCCTTGCCAGGCAGGTCTTGTACGACGCGCCACAGTCGCTTGCGCGCGTCGGGCGACAGACGCCCCGTGCCCGGCCTGAGAGCCGCACCGAACGCACTGTCTGGTGTATCTGGGTTCTCGTCGACTAAGCTACGTCACTAATATCTTGTAACTGTATAATAAAAAGTATTTATACTAAACTCACCGTGTGCTTCTCCCTAGCGGGCTGCGGGTCCTTGCCAGGCAGGTCTTGTACGACGCGCCACAGTCGCTTGCGCGCGTCGGGCGACAGACGCCCCGTGCCCGGCCTGAGAGCCGCACCGAACGCACTGTCTGGTGTATCTGGGTTCTCGTCGACTAAGCTACGTCACTAATATCTTGTAACTGTATAATAAAAAGTATTTATACTAAACTCACCGTGTGCTTGTCCCTAGCGGGCTGCGGGTCCTTGCCAGGCAGGTCTTGTACGACGCGCCACAGTCGCTTGCGCGCGTCGGGCGACAGACGCCCCGTGCCCGGCCTGAGAGCCGCACCGAACGCACTGTCTGGTGTATCTGGGTTCTCGTCGACTAAGCTACGTCACTAATATCTTGTAACTGTATAATAAAAAGTATTTATACTAAACTCACCGTGTGCTTGTCCCTAGCGGGCTGCGGGTCCTTGCCAGGCAGGTCTTGTACGACGCGCCACAGTCGCTTGCGCGCGTCGGGCGACAGACGACCCGTGCCCGGCCTTAGAGCTGCACCAAACGCGCTGTCTGGAGTATCGGGGTTCTTGTCGACTACACAATAAGAAAAAGAGATTTTTATGAGGGAAGGGGATTCAGATTAAATTATATTGATATACAAAAACCCAAGATGCACAGTCTCGAATAAAAGTAACAGTCAATACTGTCACCAAAAACTCAAAGTCAAACTATGAATTAGCAAATTAAACATTATTCAGATTAGGTAAGATTGTTTTCACAAGGGAGTATTTAAAATTGCGATGACGCCGGTGACGCAAGACTGTTTGAAATAAGCGCATTCTGCACTTATTTTTTGGGGACGTTTTTAAAACGTTGATTGTGTATCTTGGGCTTTTGTATATTAATGTAATACACCTAAAAATTATGTTGATGATACTCGGGAGATTCTGGCTCCTGCTAAATACTCTTACATTTCATGCATCGACACGATAAATGAATTTCGATCACATCGAACATAAATGTAGACAAAATGACCATCGGCTGCGTTTTTAGGCCTAAGTGTGTTTCTATACTGACGATCATTTTGGTCAACCTTAAAATCTTAAAGAAATCTTCAAGCTTTATGCCATGTGAGTAAATCAGAACAAGGAAACTATAATGTCGTGTCGCAGCAGTAGTCAATTTTGTTTGATGCCTTGACGATTTTACTTTACCAATTACTTTACCAATGTATAAATTAATATTTCTTCTCATACAGAACAAATCGTTACAAAAATAAACACAATATGTTGCCAGCAAGTACAAAATAATGACAGATTTTATCGTACTCTATTCTACTCGACTTTCATTACTTCAAAACCACTTACAAGGATCAGTCGGCGTCCTAATAGGATCAGACGGCATCTCCCCTCTCTTCACTGCTTGCAACCGCCGCCTGGTGGTCGGACTGAGGCCTCGAAGGTTGGGCGTGGATAGAGCGTCGTCTAGAGGCGGCGTTCTCACGTTGTCTCCTTCTATGAGATATTAGATTAAGTTGATAAAAACAAAAAAATTGGCCAAGTGCGAGTCGGACTCCCGCACTGAGGGTTCCGTACAAATTCTATTTCTGACGTATTAAAAAAACTACTGAACAGATTTCGTTCGAACCAATTTTCGTTGGTAGTTTTTATGGTATTGTACATTATATAATTATTTCAGTTTTATCATCCTCTTATTTTAGAAGTTAGAGGGGGGGGGGTACACTTTTTTCCACTTTGGAAGGGTCTGACACGCAAAGTATTCACTTTAGAAAAAAGTGATATTAGCAACCTTAATATAATTTTTAAAGACCTATCCATAGATACCCCACACGTATATGTTCAATCAAAAAAAATATTTTGAGTTTCAGTTTTGACTATGGGGACCCCCCACTTTTTTTATTTTTTTTCTATTTCCGTATGAAAACCTTGTTGCGGTTCACAGAATACATCCACTCACTAAGTTTCAACAGTATAGTACTTATAGTTTCGGAAAAAAGTGGCTGTGACAGACTGGCGGACAGACAGACAGACAGACAGACAGACAGACAGACAGACAGACAGACATGACGAATCTATAAGGGTTCCGTTTTTTTGCCATTTTGGCTACGGAACCCTAAAAATACCTGATGTGTATCAGATACAAGTGAAGTTGAAACAATACCAATGCTCGTAACAAAGACAAATGTTAATCATGACAGAAGTGTGTCTTCATTATGCCATACACCCATAGAATTTTTGCTGATTTTTTTACACTCGCGACCCGTCCCTTCCAGTGGATACGAAGCTGCCTTGTCTAATATATTGTACGTGTACATAATAATATGTACATAATAGTTAATAGTAATACAACGTGAAAATATGGACATGTACATATACTTTCCTTTTTGACAATTATATTTATTTTAATGCAGTGATTATTCTAGGATTCAACCGCGTAAAACAAAAGTAAACAATCAAATCTACACAATTATTAAGACAATCGACCATTGCCTACTACATACCTTGTTTCGCTTCGTCCTTGAGGTCTTGGAGTCGCTTGGGCGTCTCTTGCGAGTCGCCGCCGAGCAGCCCCTGTCTCGCCATTGCTATGTATCGAGAAGCGGGCGACATATCATCGGCGTCTGAAATATTTTATCTTAAGTAAGGAAAGAGACTCGAGTTCAAATCTTCATCACACAAACATTTGCCCCTAGTGTGTTTCGAACACAGGTTCGCGGGTTCGAAAAATGCTTTTGTAGCCATAGTCTCTGAGCTAGACAGACCAACTGGCCCGTCATAAGACTGCGACCTGATGAGGTGCGATTCACTAAACGCAAAGGTCAAAATCTCACGGTAATAAAGTAGTAATTACTACTGTCTCCAATTACACAGCCGTGATATTATAAAATTTGCGCTAAGTGAATTGCACCTCTGAAAGTGATGTTGCTCTCACCCATATTCTTAGCCTTGGGCGTCTGCTCACGACTGGGTACAGAGCCTCGTCTCGGCACGGCCGTACTTGCGGGCGGGCGCATGTCGTTCTCTTTGTCCGGCAAGTTCTCCTCTGCTACTGGTTGGAGTTCTTCTGGTGCTTGTACTGGCTTCTCGGGGGAGGGAGGTGCTGGAAGATTAGAATGAAATTAAGTACTTTGTTCTCAATATTTGGTTGGTAGTGCTGGCTTGGTACAGTAGGTACTGCCCATTTATATCATGGGCTGTGGGCAAACTTCTATCAGAGGACCGAAACAGGCCGATGACGGTGATGATGACACACTGTGCCGAAATTACGTCGCGTGATAGTGTATTGAAAATGAACTTCAGCCGAATTTCGGTCGCGTTTTTTCTGCTTAGTGTGTTTCTACACTTAGTGTCGCTTATTGGTATTTATTACATTATAGACAATCACGAATGTCTTGCTTTATCCTTTACCTTTAGTGTCGCCTACAAGATGTCCCCTCTCGCTGACTCGCTTGCCCAGCTTAGCTACTTAAGTGATGAAGATAATGACACGTAGATGTTAAGAATCACTTGTATGCTACCCGATAATGTTCTCACCTTTAGTGTCGCCAACCAAATGTCCCCTCTCGCTGACTCGCTTGCCCATCTTGGCGCACTCCAGTAGCCAAGTTGCTTGCACGGCGGGCAGCCCCACTTCAACGCGCTCATGTATTTGTCGCCCGCAGCATATGTTCAGAAATAACGACCGAAGTTCGGCGGGATTACGCCCTCAATGTATTTGAAATGTAGGATGACACACTGTCCCGAAATTACGTCGCGTAATATTGTATACAAAAAGTCCGCCCGAACTTCGGTGACGTTTTTTACGCTGTGTTTCTAAACTTACTTTCTAAACTTGAGCGCGGACTTGAGGTGGCGTTGTATACGAGAATGACATATCAAGTTCGCACTCAAGATCGATCTCTGAGTTGAGTGCGATTTATTAATACGAGCCTTAGTGTCGCTTATTGATGTTTATCACATATACCATTACGACTGCCTTGCTTTATATTTACCTTTAGTATCGCCTACAAGATGTCCCCTCTCGCTGACTCGCTTGCCCATCTTGGCGCACTCCAGTAACCAAGTCGCTTGCACGGCGGGCAGGCCCCACTTCAACGCGCCCATATACTTGTCGCCCGTAGGAGTGGGGCAGATGAGGTGTGTAGACGCTAAAGCGTTGGCTGTGTTGCGCCGGCAGAAGCGGAGTTGGGTTCTGTGTGGGAGAATATATAATAATTAATGAAACAACGATTTTATCGCAAATTATTCGCACAAGGCCCCTCTTCTTGTTGTTAACTCAGAGGGAAACGTTTGAACCGCCTAAATAACTATCGTGGGCCTCTCGGCATCCTGAGTAGGCGGCTGGTGCTCCCTCAGGCATAAATGGGAGTGAAGTCGAACTACTAAAATTCTCCAATAGTCTTTCATCGTAATATATTGAGGCTATGGCAGACCGAGTTCCAACAAAAGCTACGATAGCGCCATCTATCTTAAACATAGCCAACTAGTTATCAGAGTAAGGCTTCTATTGATAAATCGCACTCAACTCTGAGCTCGATCTTGAGTGCGAACTAGATATGTCATTCTTATACAAAACAGCACCTCAAGTTCGAGCTCAGAGTTGTGTGCGATTTAATAATACGAGCATAAGTCTAACTAAAGAAACACATCATTACTCACGTAGCCCCAAGAAGCTTAGCCAGCTCGTCTAGGAAGACTCGCTCGACGCCACTATAGGTACTGAGGCTGGCGACCACGCCCTCCAACGGGGCGGGTCCGTCGCCCCACGTGGTGACTCGCACGGGCCTGTGGTAGTACTGGATCGGCAGTAGTTCTTGTTGCGAGAGGCATTCTCTCTACGCCAGTATACAAGTATAAGTAATAACTCACGTAGCTCCAAGCAACTTAGCCAGCTCGTCTAGGAAGACTTGCTCCACGCCACTGTAGGTACTGAGGCTGGCGACCACGCCCTTCAACGGGGCGGGTCCGTCGCCCCACGTTGTGACTCGCACCGGCCTGTGGTAGTACTTAATCGGCAGTAGTTCTATATGTAATAACTCACGTAGCCCCGAGCAGCTTAGCCAGCTCGTCTAGGAAGACTCGCTCCACGCCGCTGTAGGTACTGAGGCTGGCGACCACGCCCTCCAACGGGGCGGGACCGTCGCCCCACGTGGTGACTCGCACGGGCCTGTGGTAGTACTGGATCGGCAGTAGTTCTTGTTGCGAGAGGCAGTCTCTCTGTGGCAGAAATAGGTTAATGTTACAAGGAGCTTTTAAAGATTAATCATAGTTTTAAACTTGAATATGTGAGTTGACACAATATAATATTATAAGTTTCAGTTCTTTACAGGCGAGCAGACAGTGTCGGTGATGTGTGAATTGTGCCGTTTTTTACTAGAGGGCCATCTAAAAAGAAAAACTCAATACCCAGAAGAGTAAAAACGGAGTTGGTATTCTTATAATATAGCATACGCAAGCTGAGTCTGTCCGAAGACCCGCTGCAATAGCAAACTTGGCCAGCACTTCGTGGAACCACATGTTAATACCACCTCACCACCCAGAACGCAGTGACTGGCTCGGCTGTGCTCGTGAGTAGCTCGGCGGGGTCGAAGTCCAGCGGCACGAGCGCGTGCGAGCCGCCCGCGCAAACTACGGACAGGACCCCGCCCGCCGCGCCCACTACTGCGGCAGGCTCTTACACTTACATAAGTGTATGTTGATGCGTGATCCTTATTGATGCTCAAATACTCACCGTCTAGGAATATTACAGTGCACCACTATATGCAAGCCTCTTTCAGGTGGTGGTTATGTCTCTAGGCAAGCGGGTTGGTTGGTAGCACGGGGCAAGCTAGAGCCACAATGCTCCTCAGTCGCTTCGGACACCTACGGGAGTACACAAAGTCCTATTTAACCGCCATCTTGTCTATGTTTATTCAACTTACCACCCAGAACGCAGTGACGGGCTCGGCGTCTCTCGTGAGCAGCTCGGCCGGGTCGAAGTCTAGCGGCACGAGCGCGTGCGAGCCGCCCGCGCCCGCTGCGGAGAGGACCCCACCAGCCGCGCCCACTTCTGCACCGAGCTCTTACACTTATATAGATGATGTATGTATGTGGATGCTTGATCATTATTGATGCTCAAATACTCATCGTTCAGAAATATTACAGTGCACTACTAGACGCAAGCCTCTTTTAGATTGTCGTTATACCTATAGGCAAGCGGTTTGCTTAGTAGCACGGATCCAGCTAGATTCCAAATATACTCCTTAGTCGTTTCGGACACCTTAGGGATTAAACGATGTTGACTAAACTCACCACCCAGAAGGCAGTGACAGGCTCGGCGTCTCTCGTGAGCAGGTCGGCCGGGTCGAAGTCCAGCGGCACGAGCGCGTGCGAGCCGCCCGCGCCCGCTGCGGACAGGACCCCACCAGCCGCGCCCACTTCTGCACGTAGCTCTTACACTTGTATACTTGTATCAAGTTATGTGATGCGTGACCCTTCTTAATGCTCGAATACTCACCATCCAGAAATATTACAGTGCACTACTGGACGTAAGCCTCTTTCAGGTGATGATTATGCCTATAGGCAAGCGCTGTCAGGTTGTAGTCATGCCTATAGGCAAGAGCTGTCAGGTGGTAGTCATGCCTATAGGCAAGCGGGTTGGTTTGTAGCATGGGATCAGCTAGAGTCACAATGCTCCTTAGTTGCTTCGGACAGCTATGGGAGTTAACGAATTGCTATTTAACCAGCATCTTGTCTATGTTTACTCAACTTACCACCCAGAAGGCAGTGACAGGCTCGGCGTCTCTCGTGAGCAGCTCGGCCGGGTCGAAGTCTAGCGGCACGAGCGCGTGCGAGCCGCCTGCGCCCGCCGCGGACAGGACCCCACCAGCCGCGCCCACTTCCGCTCCTAACTCTTTCACTTATATAGATGATGTATGTATGTATGTGGATGCTTGATCCTTATTGATGCTCACTCACCGTCTAGGAATATGACAGTGCACTACTGGACGTTAGCCTCTTTCATGTAGTAGTTATGCCTTTAGGCGAGCGGGTTGCTTAGTAGCACGGGTTCAGTTAGATTCCCAATATACTTTTTAGTCGCTTCGGACTTCGGGCACCTAAGGTATCAAACGATGTTGATCAAACTCACCACCCAGAAGGCAGTGACTGGCTCGGCGTCTCTCGTGAGCAGCTCGGCGGGGTCGAAGTCCAACGGCACGAGCGCGTGCGAGCCTCCCGCGCCCGCTGCAGACAGGACACCGCCCGCCGCGCCCACTTCTGCTCCTAGCTCGCATATTGCTTCTTCTTCTAGACCTTGCACTTCGATCTTGATGCCTGAATGATTGAGAATTGGATTGACTATTTGGATAGCTATAGGTACGACAGGACAGAAGTAACAGGAAAAATCCGGCAAGACTGTGGCATCACTACATAGTATAAAACAAAGTCGCTTTTTCTGTCATGTTGTCCCTATGAACGCTTAAATCTTTAAAACTACGCAACGGATTTTGATGCGGTTTTTTTTAATAGATAGAGTAACTCATGAGGAAGGTTTTTATGTATAAATAGTGGACAAGTACCACGGGCGAAGCCGGGGCGGGCCGCTAGTAATTTATTAAAAGTAAAAACAGACACGTGAAGGATGTTGCGATTACCATAAAACGTCTCAAGTTATTATTGTCAAATCAATACTTTTTTAGTTTCGATTAACTGTAAATACTAGAAGAATGCTCAACAGTTACTGTAGCATAATTATATGTGCTTATTTAAAAATTTATTATTCAGTAGTGGCCGCCCGCGACTCCGTTCGCGTGGATTTCGATTTCCAAGCCTAAAGCCATCCTCGGCAAATTGACTATCCATCATAAATTTTTTTTCAAATCGGTCTAGTAGTTTATGAGCTCAGCGCGTTCAAACAAACAAACAAACATACAAACTCTTCAGCTTTATATATTAGTATAGAAGTATAGATGTATGAGTTTCATAATTTATTTTAAATGCAGTCAAACACCCAATTCACCTCTAAATATCTGCTCTATCTCTTCAGTCGGTTGTTCAGTGATATCACTAGTCACTTCGGCCGGCTGCAGTGTCGTCTGCGCCGGCTGAACAGTTGTATGCGCGTTCGCAGCTGGTTCTGGCGTCTTCTCTCGTGGCAGCTCTGGTTCGACCAGTTGTTCTGCAAATAAAACACAAATAATCTATGTCAATCTATTTTGATGCTGAATTATCTATTACTTCGTGTAGACACAGTGGACCATTAAATGAAGATTTACGGACGATCAAGGAAGATTGATGATCTCAGCGTGTGTCCTTACGGCTCAAGACATGATTTATAATCTCTGACTACTCAAGGAAGGTTGACGACCTCTGTATGTACTATGTACACCCACGCCACAAGTAAAAGTTGACGATCTCTGTGCGCACGGCTCAAGCAATGGATGACGATCCCAGATTCGCGATCTCTGTACGTATACTCGCGGCTCTAGTAAGGTTGACGACCACTGCATGTTCACTCACGGCTCAAATAAAGGTTCACGATCACTGCATGCACTCTCACGACTCAAGTAATGGTTGACTATCTCTGGTATGTATTTTCATGACTCAAATAAAGGTTGACACGACTCATGTAATGATAACTGCATGTATACTCACGGCTCAAGTAATGGTTGACAATCACTGCATGTATACTCACGACTTAAGTAATGGTTGACGATCTCATCCTGCTGTGGTTCTCTCGGCTCAGGCGCGGGCGGCGGCAGGTCCAGCGGCCCGCGCCGCAGCAGCTGCAGGTTGCGCGCGCTCATCGGCGACGCGGGCTCCGCTCGAGGCTTGCGGGCAGACTTGCACGGCGTCGATGGTGCAATACTCACTATTTGCGTAATGGTTGATGATCGCTGAAGACTCAAGGAAGGTTGACGATTTCCGACCGGTCAGGGAAGGTTGACGACCTCTGTGTCTATGTACACTCACGCATTAAGTAAAGGTTGACGATCTCTGTATGTACACTCATGACTCATGAAATGGTTGACGATCCCTAACTGATGACTCAACGTAGGTTCACGATCTCTGTACGTGTACTCACGGCTCAAGTAATGGTTGACGACCACTGCATGTACACTGTCGACTCAAGGAAGATTGACGATCCCTAGTACATTCTAGCTTCGAGCAACGCTTGACGATCTATCCAGGCATACTCACGGCTTAAGTAATGGTTGACGATCTCGTCCTGCTGTGGGTCTCTCGGCTCAGGCGCGGGCGGCGGCAGGTCCAGCGGCCCGCGCCGCAGCAGCTGCAGGTTGCGCGCGCTCATCGGCGACGCGGGCTCCGCTCGAGGCTTGCGGGCCGACTTGCACGGCGTCGATGGTTCAATACTCACTATTTGCGTAATGGTTGATGATCGCTGAAGACTCAAGGAAGGTTGACAATTTCCGACCGGTCAAGAAAGGTTGACGACCTCTGTGTCTATGTACACTCACGCATTAAGTAAAGGTTGACGATCTCTGTATGTACACTCATGACTCATGTAATGGTTGACGATCCCTAACTGATGACTCAACGTAGGTTCACGATCTCTGTACGTGTACTCACGGCTCAAGTAATGGTTGACGATATCTCCATGCAAACTCGAGGCTCTAGTAATGGTTCACGATCATTGCATGCACACTCACGGCTCAAGTAATGGTTGACGATCTCGTCCTGCTGCGGGTCTCTCGGCTCAGGCGCGGGCGGCGGCAGGTCCAGCGGCCCGCGCCGCAGCAGCTGCAGGTTGCGCGCGCTCATCGGCAACGCGGGCTCCGCTCGAGGCTTGCGGGCTGACTTGCACGGGGTGGATGGTTCAATACTCACTATTCGCGTAATGGTTGACCATCTCTGACGAATCGAGGAAGGTTGAAAATTTCTGACGGACGACTCAAGGAAGGTTGATTATCGCTGAAGACTCAAGGCAGGTTGACGATTTCTGACCGGCCAAGGAAGGTTGACAACCTCTGTGTCTATGTACACTATATTGAGGAGCTCGATGGCGCAGTGGTTAGCGCACTCGGCCTGCGGTTGCTAAAGTTAAGCAACGTTCGCAGATGCCAGTCATCGGATGGGTGACCGAAAAATTTCATCTCGAGCTCCTCCGTGCTTCGGAAGGCACGTTAAGCCGTTGGTCCTGCGCCTGATCTCTCTACGGTCGTGTCAGATTGCTGTCCCACCGAATTATGAGAGTGAAGGAATAGGGAGTGCACCTGTGCTTGCGCACTCACTTGTGCACTATAATATATCCTGCGTACCTGGCTGATCGTAAGATCGGCCGCCATGACCGAATACGGCCGGAGGGTATTATTATTATGTAGGTACTCTTTCGAGATCACGGGTCCAGAGGGACCCGGTCCTTTGAAGCATGCGTGGGGCCAAAGCCAACAGCGCAGAGGCTTTTTTGTACCATTTGATCTAAATGAGATGAGTACATCTGCCAGGTTCTATCTCTGACTAAATACAGATCTAGTCAAAGACAGCACCTGGCAAATGTAAGAACTATTGCAAAATTAAAAGGAAATCTAATCCGGGTCTATTGAGTGTAGGTTGATAGATTGGTTAACTGGGTTATTGATTGAGACATCGGACGTCTGCCATGCAAATTGTCTCAAATACTTGTCTCCTAGCAGACGGTGACTTGCCTCCCACTGGATGGGCCCCCGTAAAATTGTTACCGCTCCAAGCGGCCATGTCGGTCGCGGGTAACACGAGGGCAACATTGTCGTGGTCGGCTCAGGGTGTCGAGAGGTGTACACCGCTTTCTGCTCGGTGGTTGCCCACCTCACCAACTCGCGACTTATGCATCTTTCACTTCCACCCTGCGAGCATATAGCTCTTGCGCTCCACTCTGGACGGCCAATTAAGGCAAGCCAGAGGTGGGGGAGAAGATGGTAAAGTTCCCCCGGGAGGTCTCGGGTCCGTGGTGTCGCCACACACCAACAGCTCGCCACAAGCTGCCCTGCGGAGACTGATTGCATTGATGGAAGTTGTAATTCCTCAAGAAGGAGCTCCAACTTCCACCAACGGGCGATGGGGTCGTCACGTCCCTACGCTCTTATTATTATTATTATTACTATGTACACTCACGCATTAAGTAAAGGTTGACGATCTCTGTATGTACACTCATGACTCATGTAATGGTTGAAGATCCCTAACTGATGACTCAACGTAGGTTCACGATCTCTGTTCGTGTACTCACGGCTCAAGTAATGGTTGACGATATCTCCATTAATACTCGCGGCTCTAGTAATGGTTCACGATCATTGCATGCACACTCACGACTCAAGTAATGGTTGACGATCTCGTCCTGCTGCGGGTCTCTCGGCTCAGGCGCGGGCGGCGGCAGGTCCAGCGGCCCGCGCCGCAGCAGCTGCAGGTTGCGCGCGCTCATCGGCGACGCGGGCTCTACTCGAGGTTTGCGCGCAGACTTGCACGGCGTGGATGGTTTGAAGTCGATTAGGTACTGGAAGTAAGGTAAATGAAAATTAAAGTATCAGCCTATTTATGCCTTAATTTGAAAGTATGTTTTCGTTCCAAAGATGGGTTGTCGCTTAGTCACACTCACCACTCTTGCCGAATGCAGATGTGTGTCACGGTAGTGCTGGCAGTCGTAGCGGACGTGACACGGTCGTGCGTGCAGTCATAGCGGATGTGACACGGTCGTGCGGGCAGTCGTCGCGGATGTGACACGGTAGTGCGGGCTGTCGTACCGGATGTGAGACGGTCGAGTGGGGGAGTCGTAGCGAATGTGAACGATCGTGCGGGCAGTCGTAGCGGACTAGCGTGTGTCCAGTCTCACCTCGCTCTCGTCCAGGGCTCGGCGCTGCTCCACGCTGCGGATCAGCCACAGCGGGCTCAGCACTGCGACCGCGGGCAGAGCCCGGGCGGCGGCCTGGCCGGCGAGCCTCGTGCCCGCCACGGCGTGGGTGACGCGGTCGTGCGGGCAGTCGTAGCGGACGCCGCCGCCGCGTGATACTAGCGCGCAGGCGCGTTCCCGGCATATGCCTTCCAGACCGGTTACCCAAATCTTAAGAGAAGAAAGAAAGTAAAAAAAATTATTTACCACAGACATAAGAATCAATAGAAATGACATACAAGGTATTTGCAGGCTCGATAAACTAAAATTGCATATAGCACGCACAGCACGCAAAACTTTCGCGCGATGCATCCTTAAACAGTAATAAAAGTGTGTTTACTCACACAAAATCCATCGAAAATAGGTCCAGCCTTTTTTATACTGCTCATGTCGAAATTTTCGAAGGCAGTCACAATCTCTTTATCTACGTTCGATGACTCATTAGATTTTTTCGACGATTCTTGCGACAACTGCAATAAGAAAAAAATATAGTGTTAAATAAATTAACAATATCTGTAAATAACTGCATAACTAAATTAATTTGACTTCAATGACTACCTTCATCCGTCCAGACAAAGTAGACATATCCACAGCTCTGCTCTCGTCCACAAAATTACTTGGAGGCCTTAAATTCGTGATGCGGGAAAAGTTTAAACCTGCAACCAAGCACAAAATATCATTCTGATCTTTTATACCATGGTACCTATTAGTAACATCGGTCATATTCATGAAGCTCCCAGTAAAGTGACGTAGGTATCATCTGTTCTCACCTTCAGGGAAGCAGAGAAAAAGTAAAAAAATCTTATGCCCAGACCAGTATCACGCGAACCTTGCCGTATTTCTAATGCGTAAGAACGTTACCGTTTTGATACGATCTGTTACCGTAACTATACGTTGCGATATCGTTATGTTTCGGTACTGCCCCGCACTATTTACTTATTATACTGCCCCGCACACCACAGTACTAGGTAGTACTAGCGATGCACATAGGAGGATCGTGAGTCACGACCCTCTATTGATTCGTGACCGGTCCCACCCAGGCGGGCAGCACGCACGCCTTGCCGTACTAGCGTCGCACAGGACCGTGACCAGTGGCTCACTCACTCATGTCGGGCAGGCGGTGCTCGGCCAGCGGCGAGGACGTGGAGGCGCCCGCGACCCGGTACTGCGCCAGCGGCAGCGCCACGCGTCGCGCCGCGCTGTCCCGCACCCAGGCGGGCAGAACACATGCCTTGCCGTACTCCAGGGCGGCTTTGTACTTCTCCCCGCCTACGCCTTCTCTGGTGATTGAGGACAGATTGATTACAATCAGTCTGTACATCGACTCTTATGTCAAAGCAGTAAAGTTCATATTTGAATGTGTTTGTATACATGTTGTTGCTCATGACTGTACTTATCTATGTTTTAGTTCATACAACATACATCATCATCATCATCCTAGTGCCTCTCCCGGTTGCATTGGCTCTCTCGACCATTGCCTCAGAGTCCAGGGTACTCTACGACTATGATCTTGAATTGACTCGCCGGGTTATTTTGTACAACATATGAGTCAATGTAAAACTTTTTTTTTGCATCTAGCGAGGTCCGAGCCCGTTAGAATAATGCAGCAAATATAACATTATCGAGTCATGTGTGAAAACACACAAACAAATAAGAGCCTAACAAAACACTATTCATTCTTAATATGATGTGGTTTTTTTAGGGTCAACAAGTATATAAAATTTTACCTACTTTGTTAACACAACAATGTCAGTTGTTTCACTCTGAAATGACCCGGAGAACACTCCACCATTCTCATTGACAAGTTTCATTATCATCTGTTTGTCTCTCTTTGAAATGCCTGATGTTGTGACTTCTAAATTGGCGAATGTTGGTAGTTTATGTGATTCAAAGTCTGACGATGATCCATGTATGTTGAGTTGCAAAGATGCTTCCCACACAGCCTCAACCCATTTTTCACTCATAATTGGTATATCTTTTTCTACTGATTTCTGAAAATAACGACAATCATAACATAAGTATTTAGCCATTCAAGTAACTTACAAAGTATGATCTAGCAACTTATTTTTTTTCCAGCTAATTGGAAAGTTTTATTATTTAAACCTATTGGTATAACAAATGACTACTCACAATATATTTGTCAGAGAGAACATTATCTGACACGAGATGAGTAGTTTCATCAGTCAGCACTGTGTTATATAAACCTCCCATCCATTGTACTTTTTTCTTGATATTTTCCTGTGAATATAAATAATTTATTATTTGAATTTTAATTAACAATGATTCCAGAATTAATACACGAAACAATTTTACTTTGTTTGTTTGTGTGTACTGACACTAAATCTAGTCTCAACTTGAGACTAAAAGAAAGTCATTTAATTCATTAATATTCAAAGCAATAATCAATTTGTTTCCCCAATTTCACAACAAATCAAGAAGCACAAAATAAACACATTCAGTTTTCATAATCTTGGGCAGTTGGATTTGATTACTTAACATGTCTTTAACTAATAATCGTAATAGCTGACAGCTTCCAGCAACTCTGACCAGGCTTAAATGGTTTTATGAATGGTAAAAGTTTGTCATATACCATGGCCCACCTAGAAGGCAAAATGCAGAAAATTCAACTAAGAACCTAAACACAAACCTTCAACAAAAGTAATCATACCTTTTTCAGCTTAGTAAATCCACTGGCAGTCACTACAAGGCCTCTCATTGCTATAGTATATACTGGATCTGGCCCTGAGGGTATTGGAATTCCTTCTGTCAAGCAGCAAGATAAACATCTTGGTCCAACGATTCTGTGAATTTTAGTTAGGTATATTAATAATAATAAAATAGGAAGCAATTACTATTTAAAGCATAGCTAGTGTTCTGCTGACCAGCCACACATATATACTGTGTAACCTATAGGCCCTAGTAGTTAGTTTACAGGCATTCCTGTTTGAAATATTACTTAAACTTATAAGAACACTGGCTTCTACATTTTATACTTACAGGCACTTCGTAGTCTTTAATTTGTCATACAACTCTCCTTCAAATTGGGTGAGAACGAAAACATCTCGTTTTGTCAAACCAGTAAATACATTCCAATTCTTCTCTTTTATCCATTGCGCTTGGAGCCCGCCGCTGCAATGTTGCAGTTGTTCGCAAGCCTTTAAAAAAATATAATTTCACATAACAACTTTTTAAATCTTGTGAAAAACAACAGAACACAAAAATATCTCACATTGAATGCAATTTGCATGTCCTCACTACACTCATTTTCGCTTTCACAATCTGTTGGTATGATAAACGTTACTTTTATATCTTCAGACATTTTGTATATTATCTACACTAACTGAACTGTAAATCTCATAGCTAAACTCATAGGGTAATAATGAGAAAACACATGGTTAACATTATTTTGTGAAATTGTTTACAAATTCCTCGAGACAACGAAGAAAATTCCGTTTTCCCTCCGAATTTGACAAATATTTGATATTGACAGTGACACTGACAAGCGGCTTAGTTGTTTGTTATTTTAACGATTTATCCAAAGTGCAATTTTGGCCAAGGTCAAACTGATTTTAAGCATAACAATATTTCGAAAAGAAGTTTGCCTCATCATTAAAAAAATTCAAATCATTAATCTATTTTCATGGAGGTCTCAAAAAGGCTTGTTAGCAAGGAGTTTCTCTGATGGTAGGTACCGTGAAGAATAATATAGGTTCTAGATTGAAGAAATGGGGATACTTTCTATTGAAAGCTATATGAATATCATATAGTATTCCCTACTTTTATCGGCGTAAAACTTAAGTACTTACTTATTATTTTAAATTTCAGGAGAGCTGGGGATTGCATTTACGCGGTGGCTGCAGACCTGCATCATGTGGCTCGGGTCATCATCGTATCCACTAAACCTCTGAGGTTTCCTTCGAACCCATTTGGAGGGAGCGACAGGACCTCTTACTTTTAGCGCATGCGAGTACCTTCTTTCTCTGCGGCCTAGATAATAAGAGCAGCTCGATGGCGCAGTGGTTAGCGTGCTCTGCCTGCGATTGTAAAGTTTAGCAACTTTCGCCCCTGGGAAACGCCAGTCATGGAATGAACATTTGATACTATATACGGAAAAATTGTTATTTCCGAGGGAAAACAAAAATACTGTTTGTAATATAACCGAATTCCGCGTGGGCGCATGCGTCAGATGTGTCCGCATGCTATTACAAGAGTACAAGAGTCTTACATAGGAAGTCTAAGAATTGGGAAGGTTTTGAAAAAAATATATTATCATGAACATTAAAAATATGCTATAATAAAAATAAATACATTAAATGAATAACACCTACCTACACGGTATTTTAACAAAGTACAACACATAAAGCTATTGCTAAAGAAGTACGTACCTATCTTTATTTATGAATCTTAACTATGATTGTAAAAGGTTCATGCTATTAATTACACTTCAAACTTATCTACCTACTTGTACCAAACGAGAGAATATTGTAGGTATACAGTTTAAATTCCTACATTGAAAGGGCCAGTTTACCAATCTCAAATCTGTTATGCTCTATGTAACTATTTCTGAGATTGGGGAATATGGCCCCAAATACAAATTAATTTGTAAGAAATGTTTTTTATTTGAATACACATACTTTATTACATTACAATTCGGTTACTGGTATATTTTTTGTTTAAAAACATTATAATGAATTATTTCAATAAGCCAAGCAACATTTTAAGCTAATTTCTAAAAAAAAATTAGGCACAAGAAATGTAGGAAGAGAGGCCGCATAATAACAGTTGTAATATGGATATGACCATACAAAATATATCAAGAGTTTTTATGTTATTAAATTCTTCTAACTCAATCATCTAAAACAATCTAACCAGTAACAATTAAATGAGTTATATTCATGAGCAAATAATATCTAATACATTCAATCTACTTAATTGATATGTTTTGTAATGGGTAAAAATAAAATTAAACTGGAAAGGAACATGTAATAAAGGTAACTTAAATGGATTTCATGATTTTTAGTATCAGATTACAGAATTACATGAGTTTTAAAAACTTAACTTTGAAACTACTTCTGTACATTTAAATAACATTTCTGCAGAAAAAAAATGTTGAATCTATTTTTGCTTACAATTTACGGGTAGTGAAGGGGACAACTGGGACAATTTTATTAAAAAATCCCATTTGTCTCCCAAGGGGAATAGGCTAAAGTTTAATAGTACATATTTTATATGATTATATTTTCATCTATTATAGTAAAAAATCGTATTACTGAGAATATCACAAATAAAAGTGTCCGAATATTCTTTTGATGTTATTAAAAGATAAAATTTGTAATGTTTTTTTTAAATAAATAAGAATGTTTTTTGCAAATTGCAACACTGCAAGTAATATTTCCAGTATTAAGTATATTTTGCTTTAATACAAAGTCAGAGGTAACAATAACTGGAGTCCAATATACAACTGAACATCAATTCCTGACTAGGGAAAGGCATTATCACACATGCTAATCCGTCAACAGGCTTACAACTAAACAATGGAAGATCCTACTTTCCTACAGTCGTTCATTTCTTCCTCCTCGTCCGCACAACGGTCCAACCAGGTTCAACGTCTTCTTCCATTGGCTCGGACTCATCGTTTTGATGGGAAGACGCTGCGGCACCATTCATTGCTTCATTGCCAGGACTTTCATCTTCACCGCTGCTGCTTGTCGTGTCGTCATCTGGGTTCCCATGGCACTGGAAGTGAGAGCAGTTTTATTATTTAACTATTCATAACTTTTTTAAATGTTTCTTATATATTAAGGTATTGATTGGATTTGAAATAATGAGACTATTTCTACAAAAAACATGTTGTAGCACATATTATTTTTTGTAATAATAATTTAAGTATCTTTTTGTATATTTTATTAAAGCATTTTTTTAAATGCTCGGTATTATTATACCTTTTAACTATAATGCTAAAATTAGAAACAAAACCGCCTGTGCCACGAGATCAGATGAATTTTTCTGTTTTTAATTTTAATTATTTAAGTATGTCTATCCTAAATTTCGTAGCATCCATCGTAAAGTAAGCTTCGAGCTTAGTTTGGGCCTTGGCAATTGGTTTGTAAGTCCAAGGAAATTATTATTTATTTATTTATTCAAGACAGTACCTTGACCAAACCAGACCCAGTTTATTTAAGACTCACCTGCGGAGGCACTGATTCATGTATTGGTTGGCTAAGCCACTTCTGGCACTTGGGCATTGCTTCGATTCGAGCTCTCAGCTCATCATGGTGACCATCCTTCAGAAGGCCAAGGAACATCAAAAGTACTGAGGCAATTTCTGAAAGAATACACAATATTAGAAGTATGAGAATCCCTGCATAGTTTGTGAAGATTAGTTACTTATATAATAAAGCTGAAGAGTTTGTTTGTTTGTTGAAGGCACTAATCTCAGTAATATACTGATTCTAATTTTAAAATTATTTTTGTTTTGAATCATAAGTACAATAAAACACTATGTGTGTGGAAACCGTAATCCATGTGGTTGGAGTTGTTGGCGGCCAAAAGTAAATAATAAATGTCTGCCATCATCACTTACTTTAATCTGATACAAGGTAAGCAACTAAAGACTATCTGAACCAAAAGTTATACTTAATAGATATACATATATTAAACATGCAGATTGCTGCAAACAGACATGTTCATACGTAGAAATGTTAAATGGCATACCTTTTGGTGAATTATCATGGCACACGGTATCAAACTCTTCATCCATCAAATCTTCGATTACTTCAGTTAGTTCCGGGACATCTACAATGTTCTCCACACAAAACCTTGCTATGTACACCGACATAAGTTGGGCAGTCTGGAAAAATATATAATTTACACAT
Organism: Nomophila noctuella; assembly: GCA_958496325.1. NCBI lineage: Eukaryota > Metazoa > Arthropoda > Insecta > Lepidoptera > Crambidae > Nomophila > Nomophila noctuella. Next base: position 15,156,910 of record OY292483.1, on the reverse strand, counting down.
TATTTATTATATTTTGCTTTAGGTAGAACAGAAGTAGTTAACTACAAAGTATCTATAATATTAATAGTTGAAAAGTTATTGATTAAAATAATAATAAGCAATTGTTTTTAGAATTGACAGGTGCTGCCTTTCTTTCTCCTGATCTGTATTTTTATTCAGAGAGAGAACATGGCAGATGCGTCTATCACATTTAATTTATACAGTGCCGAAAAGCCTCTGCGCTATTGGTTTTGACCCCACGCATGCTTCCTGGGACCGGGTCTCTATGTAACCCCAAATCTGATCATGTAACATTATAATAGTTATCATTATTTTGAGTTATAATACGTTATTTACATACTTTTTCCCCGCCTGGTGCACCCATGCCATGTTCCACGGCAAGTTGTAATGCTGTCCAATTGTTTAACACTAAATCAACTATGGGTTTAAAATCATCATACAACATATTGTATGTTTTATTTTATCAGTACACAAACGAATTAAATCCAAAACCGTGAAATGTTAAAATCTCTCTCATTCAATAACCTCACTCTTCAGTCAATGATTTTTATTGAGTTATTGACAAGTGAAGTGACAACTTTGAAGTTTTGAACAGCTTGAACTTTGACTTTTTATTTTTTTTATCTCCGCCTTGCCATGAAGGTAGATCACTCCCATCGTCGAACAACAGCTGTCTTCGTAAACACATATTGAATGTCAATTCAGGGTGACGTTTTCGCGTTCGTCATTTTCATTCAACCTGTCAGTTCCGTGTGCGAGTGGAAATTTCGGTGAAGCTTTTCACAATTTTCCAGGCCTGAAAAAGTGAAAAACCTACCTACACACAATTTCCAGTTATATTAAATGTGTTAATAAGCTATTCGGCCGCCCTAATGCCTTTAACCGCCCGACAACGGAGTATTCACAACAAGAATGGTGCGAAAAGAGCTGCAAGTTTTAAAGGAAAGCGGAAAGCAAGCGAGGGGTAAACAGATTTGTTCGATTTATAAAAGAACAATGTATTTATTTGTTCTTTAACCTTCTATATTATGTATGTATATTTGCCAATTGTTGCTTTGGTGGCGGCTATTAATTATTTATCTTGGGCTTGTTTTAATTTTTGTTGATGGCTTCAGTTTGGCGTCTATCCAGGCGGCTAGCCGATGAAGGTAAAAAAATACCGCTGACGTTATTAACGCGATCTTCCAGTTATTTGCTTAACCTGAAATATCTGTGTAATTGATTATATTGGGTACATTGTTTTCATTGGCATGTTTGTGAGAATAACCATGAGGTGTTATTATTTGAAATAGTTTGAACTGCTTTTTTCATACGTCTTAATTGTGTTGTTGTATTAATTTAAGATTTTTTACTGAGAACTCAGTGTTAAGTAGGCCTAATACACCTTTAGCAAAGAGCTCTTTTATATTTTACTCTTAATGAAATAGCTATGTGTGCTGTTCATTGATAATACTTTTCTGTCTTAAAAAATGTTGATCACAATTCATTTTCTGAACTTGCTTTGCTTTCAACAAGAGTTTATTGTTAAAAATAACTTTTTTCATAAAGCATCCTTAACTATTTCTGACTATATTTTCTATGAAACACAACATTTAATGTGTATAGAAGCTGGAAATTGTATAAGTTATTCTGCATCTTAACAGTTGAAATGATAAAAATGCATTAGCAAATAAATAAAACTAAATGTATAGGAAACATTCTTTTATTTTATACTTTCAAAGATGGTAAACAGTTTAAAGTGTTGCCCAATTTAAATACTTGGCAGAAAGCCAAGACTAATGTTTGTTTTGAACAGAATGCTTCATACTTTTACCTTTTGTGTTTGTGCGAATACTTTGTACGATCATGACCAAATGAAAATACTCTTCTGCCTTTCATTGTGCTAACGGAAAAAAAGTGGTGTCATGTAATTAATGTGTGAAGATTATTCATTTCCCTTTCTTTTTGTATTTGCTGGCCAATTTTGTGCAAAATTAGTATGCCAACTGGATTAAGTATTTTAGTTTTTTAATGAAGTATGAATTTTACTTCTCTCGGTTGAGGCATTGAATGTTGTTACTAAACACAATTTAAAAACTATTTTTTTTTAATCAATGTGAATGTCCTTGACTTTGACAAATAATGCTAAAAAGTCTGATAAGAGCCGATAATGTCTGTTTCATTTACACAATACCTATTATAGAAGAGATTTAAAAGCAACTATTTATAATATTTTGCACTCATATTATTCTTATACACATCTTTATAAGAAGAGAATACATTGCAGTCACTTGTTGTATGTCATTTTGAAATGTGATTATTCTTTACTTCCCTAAATTCATACACTAATAAATATACAAATGTACATAGGTAATAAAATCTAATCAAAGAGTTAGTTTTAGTGTGTGTTCACATAATTTCACCCATTTCCATGTATAGCAGAAACATCGCCAATTAAAATAAAATTATAAGAACTTTTGATACTGACTTTATCATTAGCAAACACTATAGCGTTTGAACAACTTGACAATCTCTCTCTTTATCCTTGACAAAAAATCTCAGTATTTATTATAATTTATAACATGTCACCTCTTTTATGTAAAAAGAGGTTTTCTAATAATATTCCCCTGTTCCAGTGAATTCCTAGTAACGAACGCACCATCGGACCTGCGGAGCATAGCGTACCCGGGCGGCGCGGCGGCGCTGGCGCTGCTGGCGGCGGCGCGGCTGCTGGCGGCCTACTGGGGCCACGTGGCCGACTGCGACGAGACCTACAACTATTGGGAACCGCTGCATTACTTAGGTTGGTTTACTTACCTTATAGCCAACCCGCCAGCGTCCTAAACTCTCAAGTGCACCGGAGGAACACTGTCAGGTTTTTAGCAGGTAGTTGGGTCTCCTGAGGCCTGGAGTCCTGCATAACAAGCGTAAAGGCATTTTCCTGACAATAAAAAAAAAATATGCTTGCGTACAGAGGTGCGATTGACTAAGCGCAAATGACATAATCTCACGGCTGTGTAATCGGTGACAGTACTAATATCACCGATTGCAAAGAACCGCCCCTCAGATATTTGGCCAATTACTTTACATTAATGTGGGATCAAGGGTCTTGTGAAGAGCTAGGAAGTCTGTGTTAAAAAGAAAATCTTTATTTGTTCCAACTTAAATTAACGTCTCTCCTTCCCTTATGCGTTGATCATCATATCCTCAGATTAATGAATATCAATATCTGCAGCAAATAATTTAATAAGTAGTTACGCTATGGAGATAGCAGACACAGGCACTCTCGCCGCCTAACTATCAAGCGGGATTTGGAAATGGATTTTCTCGTCCAAATTCTCCTACCATTGTCATTAAATAAATTTTAACGTCAACACAAGAACATACGGGCAGTTACCCGCTAACCCACCAATCTAACCCACTGGTGGGTGGAGGGGTAACTCGAAAATTTTAGTAGTTCCCACCCACCCACCGCGTCAAGGCTGGAATTCTTTATCGATGTGTTTTGTCGATAATGAAAAACAATATGTACGATTAAATGAATTGTTTATTAAATTAAATTTTAGTTTTATAACAAAAGGAGTTTCTTAACATGTGTATATAACCTTTTCGCAAAATATCTCATTTGCCACTTTCATAAAACAAAAGTACCTACGATAAATTCTATGTCATCTATCCTTCAAATAACGTTGCATGTGATAACAAATATAATTATTATTATTTCGTATTTTGCACATTGAACATGAGCACGGAAATAATATTTATACAATCGCTCCAATATTTTATTATATAAAGGGCATCAGTATGTGAGACAAAAAAATATGCTAACAAATCGTCAATTTGAAACTGCACATGAAAACAGAAAGTCAAATGCAAAGGGTTACGGGGAATTCGAAATCGGAATGAACTATTAAGAAATCGTCCGCGTGTATTTCGATTGCAGCACACATAGTGTTATAGGTACTATAGCTTAAAGCCTTCCTCGACGGATAGCTATCCAACACAAAATATTTTTTCAATTGAAATCAGTAGTTCTTAATATTAGCGCCTTAAGACAAACAAACAAACAAACAAACAAACAACCAAACAAACAAACTCTCAGCTTTAATATTATGTGAAAAGTTTATATGTTAAGAACCCCTTTTGTTCGGCCACGTTGGTTTCCTGTTTATAATATTAAAATTTAATTTAATAAACAATTCATTTAATCGTACATATTGTTTTTCATTATCGACAAAACACATCGATAAAGAATTCCAGCCTTGTGCCAGTGGGTTAGATTGGTGGGTTAGCGGGTAACTGCCCGAACATACACACAATCTTAGAATTTCTTAACTTTACATTACATTTTCGGCTACAGATTTAGGTGTAAAGTTAAGTATACTCAATACTGTTATGTGACGTAATATGGAATGTTTTATTCCCTTCGCAGTGTACGGAACCGGCCTGCAGACATGGGAGTACAGTCCAGCCTACGCGATCCGGTCGTACATGCCGCTGTGGCTGTTCGCTGTGCCGGGCAAGATTCTCTCGCTGGTGATGGCGCCGGTGTCGGTGTTCTACACTATTCGCGCGTTGCTCGCAGTGCTGTCCGCCTGCGCAGAACTCATGTTCTATAAGTGAGTGTATGTTTAGTGCCGGTTATACTTCCCTGTTTTCTTACATTGGTATTGTGAGAGACGAGAATGTCACTTTAATGCGTTTTTGAGTTATTTCCAATGTTGATCTGGCTCGAAGGACCAATGTTGAGATTGGTTCTACCAAACACAGAACACTATTATATTAGTTTATTATATTATGAGTAGCTCGATGTTAAGAGCGCTGCTTTAAAGGTCGGTGGTTCAAATCCGGTCAAGCACGCACATCTGGATTATCAAACATCTGTGCGTAATTTCATACCAGCTGAACGACGTGGTTTCCTCACACCCTACATCTCACACTACGAGTAAGTGTGTGAAATGGAAGAGGCAATGGCAAAACACTCCATTTAAATTGCCAAGAGAGTTGTGGTATGTTTTATTTCTTACAATGATCACGACCCTCAAGGAACCGGACCGGAAGATCATAACATCATCAACGTATCAACGTATGCTCGCATTTACCGCTTCTATTTGAGTTTACAATGAGCCCGTGTCTCCGCAGGGCGGTATGCCACGAGTTCGGCGTGCACGTGGGCCGCGTGTGGCTCTGCCTCACGCTGCCGGCGGCTGGCATGTTCGCCTGCAGCGGCTGCATGCTGCCGTCCGGCTGGAGCGCAGCGCTGTGCAGCGCTGCACTGGCGGCCTGGTGGCGTCGCAGGCACGCCTCCGCCGTCCTGCTGACAGCGGCTTCAGCGCTTATTAGTAAGTTTCTATGAATTTCGCTGTATCTTGGGTTGTACAGCTTGCAGCGGCTTAAACGCTTAGTTGTGAGTTTGTCTGACTTTGACGTTTTTCAGCTGTGATGTTGACCTTGACGTTTTAGTATTGTTGCTGCTTATGATTTAAACGTTATTCATTTATTTGATTTATTTAAGTATTAAAAGAATATCATGTCGTAGACGGTCAAAATTCCGGACGCTGATTTCCTTACATTTCGTTGGTGACAATGAGATAACTGTATACAGTTTTAACAAACTCGCGTTTTTTCGAAGAATTTCACACATGTTTGCCTAGCCCTTGAATGAATTATTGCGGTCATTTCCTTAAAGTCAAAGTCAAAGTAGTTTATTTTGCATTTAAAACAATTAAATCATGTCATTTAAAAACAAAACAAAAAAAAAACATACAACTACAAATGTAATAAATTAGGCAACCACATGCGCAGAGTGGTAAGAAATTGTCAGGCCCACAAATTCTTGTCGATATCATTTAAATAATCTTCAATCTTATAGTAACCTTTTCTCATTAAACAATTCTTAATTAGAATATAATTCTTAGAACACAGGTTCTACATTCATATCCCTTTTTTATTCTACAGGCTGGCCATTCACAGCGTTGCTAGGCGTCCCGATAGCAATCGACCTGGTCTTCATAAAGCGGCAATACGTCGACTTCTTCAAGTGGTCTGCGGTGGCGCTAGTAGTCATACTAGTGCCCACAGTGGTCATAGACTCATGGCACTATGGCCGACTTGTGGTGGCCCCGTGGAACATAGTAGCGTATAATATATTCACGGAGCACGGACCGGATCTGTACGGAGTGGAGCCGTGGACGTACTACTTCGTTAATGGGTTCTTGAACTTCAATATTGTTTGGGTGAGTTACGCATCTTATTTATTTAAAAATATTTATTTATTTTAAATGACTTCCTAGGTAGTTTATAAACAGGCGGATCGGATTATATTCCGGTGACATTATATACTAAGTCGCGGAAACTCAGCTTGCACGATGTAGATTCGTCTGTTGAGTTGTATTGGACCTACTCTTTTGTGGGCATGTAGATAAGTGTCGCCACAGTCCATATTGAGCTTGTGACTTTCGATTGTGCTATAGGAACCGTGCAGAAACTATAGAGGGCGTTATAATCCCGATTTTTTTTGTGGTTTGACAGTAGAATTTGTCATTTAGGGTAAAAGTTTCGAATATGAGTCACTATATGGCAGAATAAGGCACCGTGTTGTCCCGTGGTTTGACAGTAGAATTACCGACATCGAAATAAAAGTTTTGAATATGAGTCACGAGATGGCAGAGTCATCGATACGCACGATGCCTATTGACGTGTTATTGCTAGGTATCTATTTTTATTTGACGAGCCGTTTGGTGTAATGGTCGAGAAGTCGGCTACTACACCTAAGGTCGCGGGTTCGATCCCCGTTACAAACATTTGTGTGCATGAACATGTCTGTTTGTATCGGTCTGGGTGTTTCTATGTATAATATGTATGTATTTACAAAAAAAAAAAGTATATTTGTAATGTTTATCCGTTGTCTAGAACCCATAGCACAAGCTTATGCTTAGTTTGGGCTAGATGGCGCTGCGTGAATAATGTCCAGAGATATTTATTTATTACTTATTATTTGTAATCTATTCCCAGGTACTGGCTCTATCTAGCCCGGTCCTCTTACTAGCATGCACGGCGATCACGGCTCGGTCGACAGCTCGCGCGTCGTTCTGCGCGCCGTACTGGCTCGACCTGCTGCCGCTGGCGCTCTGGCTGGCCGTGTTCATGCTGCAGCCGCACAAGGAGGAGAGGTAGTGTGTTAGATTCCCATCTACCTTGGTACTGGCTCTATCTAGCCCGGTCCTCTTACTAGCATGTACGGCGATCACGGCTCGGTCGACAGCTCGCGCGTCGTTCTGCGCGCCGTACTGGCTCGACCTGCTGCCGCTGGCGCTCTGGCTGGCCGTGTTCATGCTGCAGCCGCACAAGGAGGAGAGGTAGTGTGTTCGATTCCCGTCTATCCCTATGTACAGTCATGAGCACCAACATGTATACAAATCGACTCTTATGTCAAAGCAGTAAAGTTCATATTTCAATGTGTTTGTATACATGTTGGTGCTCATGACTGAACAAGCCCTATACTCCTACTTATGTTTTCTTTTTATATGCTATAGGGAGGCAAAAAAACAAGTGGGTCACCTGATGGCAAGTGATCACCGTTGCCCATGGATATCATCAACCGCACAAGGGTCGCAGGTGCGTTGCCTGCCTTAAAGACCCCATTCCCTCCCCAACTGAGCTCTGGCGATTTTACTAACCAGCAGAAACAAAGCACAACAGTTACGAAGTGCTCTTTCACTGTGGTCTTCTGTAAGGTGGAGGTACATACCCAGACGAGCGGCTCATTAGAGTTAAAGTTCCAATAAGCTCCTCTTATCCACTCAACCGTCCGGCGCGCTATAAGACTATATAAGCATACGTCCGGGTCCGCGCGGCCCGTCACAGCGTAAAATTGCGGCTTGTGAACTCTCGAAAAATGCTTCATAACTCATTACCTAAACGACCTACAGCTACAAAAAAAAATATTGTGCTTAAGCTGATTATATACACTACCACACAACATATATTTTATTGTATAAATATAATATGTTGTTGAGGAGCTCGATGGCGCAGTGGTTAGCGCACTCGGCCTGCGGTTGCTAAAGTTAAGCAACGTTCGCAGATGCCAGTCATCGGATGGGTGACCGAAAAATTTCATCTCGAGCTCCTCCGTGCTTCGGAAGGCACGTTAAGCCGTTGGTCCTGCGCCTGATCTCTCTACGGTCGTGTCAGATTGCTGTCCCACCGAATTATGAGAGTGAGGGAATAGAGAGTGCACCTGTGCTTGCGCACTCACTTGTGCACTATAATATATCCTGCGTACCTGGCTGATCGTAAGATCGGCCGCCATGGCCGAATACGGCCGGAGGGTATTATTATTATTATTGTATAAAATTTCATATTTTTTTCTGTATTTGGGCCAAAAACATACAAAACCTTGAATAAATGCTTATTTAATTATTTCAACTTAACTTTTTTGGCATAATTAAATTTGATTGTGACAATTAAAAAATATATTATTAATCTGGGCTAAATTACCTTTCAAATGATACCAAAATAATTTTGTGTTATACAGTTGTTGAGGTACAATAAATTCATAAAGATTACCTTCTCCCTCACATTGGTCATCGCTGGTCGCGTCATGAGTAGGTAACTTTCATGATATTTTAAGAAATCTTCAGCAGACTTAATGTATTTTTATCAAATAATTATAAAGGTATGTTAATAACAAACTAATGAATCTTCAATAAAACAAATTTTATGGAATAGTTAGAAAAAACCTTATCGGCGGCTATTGTTTGTACACAAAAGTTACAGCCTCTCGTAATAATGGGTTTACTCGATATTCATCGCCGTGAAAGAAACACCACAGCAAATATGTGGTTCTACAATCATAAAGATTAATAAAAACCAACTGAATTATATAATAAAACAAGTTCTAACGACATAATCAGCAGTAATTCCACGCGCATGCACAAGTCCTTCAAAACACAGGTAACACTAAACAAAAAAAAATATTATTCAGTCCAGAAAGCATACTATGGTGCCATCTATGATTTTTTAAGTGTATTAGTTAATAGAGTATCGTTCTAAAAGCTCGGGCTATCGTCACAGGCCAACAGATGGCGTTTTAAAGCAGTTTTATAAACCAAGAATTTTTTTTCTCTGTTGGATACTATAGTATCCACGGACGTAAGTTTACATATTTTTTTTGGATACTATGGTATCCACGGACGGTTGAGTGGTTAAACACTTAATCAAATTTTCACCTTACTCCTCTTGTAATACGTTCCAGATTCCTCTACCCGGTCTACAGCATGATCGTCCTAGCGGGCGCCATAGCGCTCGACTGCCTTCAGAAGATGACGTTCGCGGTCGGCACGGAACTGTTCCGCTGGCGCAAGGAGAGAGAGAGACGGCACTACTTGGCGTACACTGGCCCGTTGATGGTCATGTTTGTGCTTATCGCTGGGACTGCGGGTGAGGCGATACTTTTGTCAACTATTTTGAAAGTTGGAAATATTGGATGAAAGTTATCTAATTTGTTCAACTGGTTGAACTTTTACTTTTTGCCTAAGCTTCTACAGCAGTAGGCATCAAGTAAAAGGTGCTTCTTTTCATTAGTTTGAAACATAACTATTGCTATCCACTGCTAAACGTAAGCCTCCTCCAGTTGTGGTTTATTCAAAGCGGGAAGAGTAAGGTGACGGTTCATCTTTAACTTGTTCCATCCTCGTATGAATCGTCTCTCTTTGAAATTGTAAGGTGTCGAACTATCCGCAAATTGTGACGTTGGGCAGGCGGGTTGGTGACCGCAGTACGACAAACATAGGGGGTCGCCTCAGATCGGTTCTAACGATGATACCCGCATTTTATTAAAACTTGTACCGGTCAAAACACTTTAATCCCTAAAGGGCCATACCATGAATAATTTTTAAATTGATTTTCGACCCTAATCCAATGCCATAAATATCAGTCTAATGTGGAAACAAATTTCCCTCTATCCGATTAAGGGTTAAATACATCGTTTTAAAATCGATTCCAGGGGTATCCCGCATCGCAGCCCTCTATACCAACTACCACGGTCCGATGCGTATCCTGCGCTCGCTGCCGCCCGCAGAGACGCCCGCGTACGTGTGCTGGGGCAAGGACTGGCACCGCGCGCCGTCCAGCTTCCTCCTGCCGCGCGGGTACGAGACAAGGCTTGTGCCCAGCGAGTTCAGGGGTCAGCTGCCGGCGCCCTACGCGACTTCTAGTAACGGTGAGTATTGAAGACATCTTCATCATGTACTACGAGGGTCCGATGCGTATCCCGCTCATCGCACACTGATATATGACTATCGCCCCCCCTCCCCTTGTCATATTTCGTGTTCCACACGGGTGTCACACACTTCTGGCCGTTTTTTGACCATGGCAGCCGATCTTACAAACAGTCAGGTATGCAGGATATATTATAGTGCACAAGTGAGTGCGGGTGCACAGGTGTACTCCCTACTAACGCTCATAGTTCGGGAGGACAGCAATCTGACACGACCATAGACAGATCAGGCGCAGGACCAACGGCTTAAGATGCCTCCGAGGCGCGGAGGAGATCGAGATGAAATTTTCGCTCACCCATCCGATGACTGGCTTTGCAAAAGTTGCTTAACTTTGGCGCCCTTTGCGACATCTAGTAACGGTGAGCATTGACAATATCTCCACCATGAACTATCACGGTCCGATGCGTATCCTGCGCTCGCTGCCGCCCGCAGAGACGCCCGCGTACGTGTGCTGGGGCAAGGACTGGCACCGCGCGCCGTCCAGCTTCCTCCTGCCGCGCGGGTACGAGGCAAGGCTCGTGCCCAGCGAGTTCAGGGGACAGCTGCCGGCGCCCTACGCGACGTCCGGCAATGGTGAGTACTGACAACATCTCCAGCAGGAACTACCATGGTACAATACGTAGGATACGCACGCTCCCGCCCGCAGAGACGCCCGCGTACGTGTGCTGGGGCAAGGACTGGCACCGCGCGCCGTCCAGCTTCCTCCTGCCGCGCGGGTACGAGGCAAGGCTTGTGCCCAGCGAGTTTAGAGGACAGCTGCCGGCGCCCTACGCTACTTCTAGTAACGGTGAGTACTGACAACATCTCCAGCAGGAACTACCATGGTCCAATACGTACGATACGCACGCTCCCGCCCGTAGAGACACCCGCGTACGTGTGCTGGGGCAAGGACTGGCACCGCGCGCCGTCCAGCTTCCTCCTGCCGCGCGGGTACGAGGCAAGGCTCGTGCCCAGCGAGTTTAGCGGACAGCTGCCGGCGCCCTACGCGACTTCTAGTAATGGTGAGAGTGATAACATCAACATCATGAACTACTAGAAGATAATACACGCCCGCAGAGTCACACACTTCTGGCCGTTTTCCGACCACGGCGATCTTACAATCAGCCAGGTATGCGGTATATATTATAGTGCACAAGTGAGTGCGGGCGCACTCCCTATTCCCCTCACACTCATAGTTCGGTGGGACAGCAATCTGACACGACCGTAGAGAGATCAGGCGCTGGACTAACGGCTCGTAGCAGGAGAGAGGAGCGCGAGAAGAAATTTTTCGGACACCCATCCGATGACTGGCTCCTGCAAAAGTTGCTTAACTTTGGCGCCCTATGCGACATCTAGTAATGGTGAGCGTGACAACATCTTCATCATATAACACCACGGTTCGATGCGCATCCTGCGCTCGCTCCCGCCCGAAAAGTCTCCCGCATACGAACGTTCTTCGACATTTTTCGGTCACCCATCCGATGACTGGCCTCTGCAAAAGTTGCTTGACTTTGGCGCCCTACGCGACATCTAGTAACGGTGAGCATTGAAAATATCTTCATCATGAACTACCACGGTCCGATGCGTGTCCTGCGCTCTCTCCCGCCCGCAGAGACGCCCGCGTACGTGTGCTGGGGCAAGGACTGGCACCGCGCGCCGTCCAGCTTCCTCCTGCCGCGCGGGTACGAGGCAAGGCTCGTACCCAGCGAGTTCAGGGGACAGCTGCCGGCGCCCTACTCGACGTCTAGTAACGGTGAGTATTGACATCATCTTCCTCACAGACTACCATGGTCCAATACGTAGGATACGCACGCTCCCGCCCGTAGAGACACGCGTACGTGTGCTGGGGCAAGGACTGGCACCGCGCGCCGTCCAGCTTCCTCCTGCCGCGCGGGTACGAGGCAAGGCTTGTGCCCAGCGAGTTCAGGGGACAGCTGCCGGCGCCCTATGCGACGTCTAGCAATGGTGAGTGTGATAACATCTTTATCAGGAACTAACACGGCCCGATGCGTAGGATACGCACACTCCCGCCCTTAGCCACCCACACAGGTGTCACACATTTCTGGCCGTTTTTTGACCATGACGGCCGATCTGACAATCAGCCAGGTTAGGTATGTAGGATATATTATAGTGCACAAGTGAGTGCGCACGCACAGGTGCACTCCCTATTTATTCCCTCACTCTCATAGTTCGGTGAGACAGTAACCATAGAGACCGTAAAGATATCAGGTGCAGGTCTAACGACTTTACGCGCCTTCAGAAGCACGGAGGAGCTCGAGAAGAAATTTTTCGGTCACCCATCCGATGACTGGCCTCGGCGAAAGTTGCTTAACTTCGCAATCGCAGGTCAGCTGCCGACTCCCTATGCCACGCCTAGCAATGGTGAGCTTTGACAACACCTTGATCATGAACTACCACGGCTCGATGCGTATCCTGCGCTCGCTCCCGCCCGTAGAGACGCCCGCGTACGTGTGCTGGGGCAAGGACTGGCACCGCGCGCCGTCCAGCTTCCTCCTGCCGCGCGGGTACGAGGCAAGGCTTGTGCCCAGCGAGTTTAGCGGACAGCTGCCGGCGCCCTATGCGACGTCTAGCAATGGTGAGTACTGACAACATCTCCAGCAGGAACTACCATGGTCCAATACGTAGGATACGCACGCTCCCGCCCGTAGAGACGCCCGCGTACGTGTGCTGGGGCAAGGACTGGCACCGCGCGCCGTCCAGCTTCCTCCTGCCGCGCGGGTACGAGGCAAGGCTCGTACCCAGCGAGTTCAGGGGACAGCTGCCGGCGCCCTACTCGACGTCTAGTAACGGTGAGTATTGACATCATCTTCCTCACAGACTACCATGGTCCAATACGTAGGATACGCACGCTCCCGCCCGTAGAGACACGCGTACGTGTGCTGGGGCAAGGACTGGCACCGCGCGCCGTCCAGCTTCCTCCTGCCGCGCGGGTACGAGGCAAGGCTTGTGCCCAGCGAGTTCAGGGGACAGCTGCCGGCGCCCTATGCGACGTCTAGCAATGGTGAGTGTGATAACATCTTTATCAGGAACTAACACGGCCCGATGCGTAGGATACGCACACTCCCGCCCTTAGCCACCCACACAGGTGTCACACATTTCTGGCCGTTTTTTGACCATGACGGCCGATCTGACAATCAGCCAGGTTAGGTATGTAGGATATATTATAGTGCACAAGTGAGTGCGCACGCACAGGTGCACTCCCTATTTATTCCCTCACTCTCATAGTTCGGTGAGACAGTAACCATAGAGACCGTAAAGATATCAGGTGCAGGTCTAACGACTTTACGCGCCTTCAGAAGCACGGAGGAGCTCGAGAAGAAATTTTTCGGTCACCCATCCGATGACTGGCCTCGGCGAAAGTTGCTTAACTTCGCAATCGCAGGTCAGCTGCCGACTCCCTATGCCACGCCTAGCAATGGTGAGCTTTGACAACACCTTGATCATGAACTACCACGGCTCGATGCGTATCCTGCGCTCGCTCCCGCCCGTAGAGACGCCCGCGTACGTGTGCTGGGGCAAGGACTGGCACCGCGCGCCGTCCAGCTTCCTCCTGCCGCGCGGGTACGAGGCAAGGCTTGTGCCCAGCGAGTTTAGCGGACAGCTGCCGGCGCCCTATGCGACGTCTAGCAATGGTGAGTACTGACAACATCTCCAGCAGGAACTACCATGGTCCAATACGTAGGATACGCACGCTCCCGCCCGTAGAGACGCCCGCGTACGTGTGCTGGGGCAAGGACTGGCACCGCGCGCCGTCCAGCTTCCTCCTGCCGCGCGGGTACGAGGCAAGGCTTGTGCCCAGCGAGTTTAGAGGACAGCTGCCGGCGCCCTACGCGACCTCTGGCAATGGTGAGTACTGACAACATCTCCAGCAGGAACTACCATGGTACAATACGTAGGATACGCACGCTGCCGCCCGCAGAGACGCCCGCGTACGTGTGCTGGGGCAAGGACTGGCACCGCGCGCCGTCCAGCTTCCTCCTGCCGCGCGGGTACGAGGCAAGGCTTGTGCCCAGCGAGTTTAGCGGACAGCTGCCGGCGCCCTATGCGACGTCTAGCAATGGTGAGTACTGACAACATCTCCAGCAGGAACTACCATGGTCCAATACGTAGGATACGCACGCTCCCGCCCGTAGAGACGCCCGCGTACGTGTGCTGGGGCAAGGACTGGCACCGCGCGCCGTCCAGCTTCCTCCTGCCGCGCGGGTACGAGGCAAGGCTTGTGCCCAGCGAGTTTAGAGGACAGCTGCCGGCGCCCTACGCGACCTCTGGCAATGGTGAGTACTGACAACATCTCCAGCAGGAACTACCATGGTACAATACGTAGGATACGCACGCTCCCGCCCGCAGAGACGCCCGCGTACGTGTGCTGGGGCAAGGACTGGCACCGCGCGCCGTCCAGCTTCCTCCTGCCGCGCGGGTACGAGGCAAGGCTCGTGCCCAGCGAGTTCAGGGGACAGCTGCCGGCGCCCTACGCGACGTCCGGCAATGGTGAGTACTGACAACATCTCCAGCAGGAACTACCATGGTCCAATACGTACGATACGCACGCTCCCGCCCGTAGAGACACCCGCGTACGTGTGCTGGGGCAAGGACTGGCACCGCGCGCCGTCCAGCTTCCTCCTGCCGCGCGGGTACGAGGCAAGGCTTGTGCCCAGCGAGTTTAGAGGACAGCTGCCGGCGCCCTACGCTACTTCTAGTAACGGTGAGTACTGACAACATCTCCAGCAGGAACTACCATGGTCCAATACGTACGATACGCACGCTCCCGCCCGTAGAGACACCCGCGTACGTGTGCTGGGGCAAGGACTGGCACCGCGCGCCGTCCAGCTTCCTCCTGCCGCGCGGGTACGAGGCAAGGCTCGTGCCCAGCGAGTTTAGCGGACAGCTGCCGGCGCCCTACGCGACTTCTAGTAATGGTGAGAGTGATAACATCAACATCATGAACTACTAGAAGATAATACACGCCCGCAGAGTCACACACTTCTGGCCGTTTTCCGACCACGGCGATCTTACAATCAGCCAGGTATGCGGTATATATTATAGTGCACAAGTGAGTGCGGGCGCACTCCCTATTCCCCTCACACTCATAGTTCGGTGGGACAGCAATCTGACACGACCGTAGAGAGATCAGGCGCTGGACTAACGGCTCGTAGCAGGAGAGAGGAGCGCGAGAAGAAATTTTTCGGACACCCATCCGATGACTGGCTCCTGCAAAAGTTGCTTAACTTTGGCGCCCTATGCGACATCTAGTAATGGTGAGCGTGACAACATCTTCATCATATAACACCACGGTTCGATGCGCATCCTGCGCTCGCTCCCGCCCGAAAAGTCTCCCGCATACGAACGTTCTTCGACATTTTTCGGTCACCCATCCGATGACTGGCCTCTGCAAAAGTTGCTTGACTTTGGCGCCCTACGCGACATCTAGTAACGGTGAGCATTGAAAATATCTTCATCATGAACTACCACGGTCCGATGCGTGTCCTGCGCTCTCTCCCGCCCGCAGAGACGCCCGCGTACGTGTGCTGGGGCAAGGACTGGCACCGCGCGCCGTCCAGCTTCCTCCTGCCGCGCGGGTACGAGGCAAGGCTCGTACCCAGCGAGTTCAGGGGACAGCTGCCGGCGCCCTACTCGACGTCTAGTAACGGTGAGTATTGACATCATCTTCCTCACAGACTACCATGGTCCAATACGTAGGATACGCACGCTCCCGCCCGTAGAGACACGCGTACGTGTGCTGGGGCAAGGACTGGCACCGCGCGCCGTCCAGCTTCCTCCTGCCGCGCGGGTACGAGGCAAGGCTTGTGCCCAGCGAGTTCAGGGGACAGCTGCCGGCGCCCTATGCGACGTCTAGCAATGGTGAGTGTGATAACATCTTTATCAGGAACTAACACGGCCCGATGCGTAGGATACGCACACTCCCGCCCTTAGCCACCCACACAGGTGTCACACATTTCTGGCCGTTTTTTGACCATGACGGCCGATCTGACAATCAGCCAGGTTAGGTATGTAGGATATATTATAGTGCACAAGTGAGTGCGCACGCACAGGTGCACTCCCTATTTATTCCCTCACTCTCATAGTTCG
Source organism: Nomophila noctuella (assembly GCA_958496325.1). Lineage (NCBI taxonomy): Eukaryota > Metazoa > Arthropoda > Insecta > Lepidoptera > Crambidae > Nomophila > Nomophila noctuella. The sequence goes on along the minus strand of OY292483.1, from coordinate 15,140,564 downwards.
GTGAGACAGTAACCATAGAGACCGTAAAGATATCAGGTGCAGGTCTAACGACTTTACGCGCCTTCAGAAGCACGGAGGAGCTCGAGAAGAAATTTTTCGGTCACCCATCCGATGACTGGCCTCGGCGAAAGTTGCTTAACTTCGCAATCGCAGGTCAGCTGCCGACTCCCTATGCCACGCCTAGCAATGGTGAGCTTTGACAACACCTTGATCATGAACTACCACGGCTCGATGCGTATCCTGCGCTCGCTCCCGCCCGTAGAGACGCCCGCGTACGTGTGCTGGGGCAAGGACTGGCACCGCGCGCCGTCCAGCTTCCTCCTGCCGCGCGGGTACGAGGCAAGGCTTGTGCCCAGCGAGTTTAGCGGACAGCTGCCGGCGCCCTATGCGACGTCTAGCAATGGTGAGTACTGACAACATCTCCAGCAGGAACTACCATGGTCCAATACGTAGGATACGCACGCTCCCGCCCGTAGAGACGCCCGCGTACGTGTGCTGGGGCAAGGACTGGCACCGCGCGCCGTCCAGCTTCCTCCTGCCGCGCGGGTACGAGGCAAGGCTTGTGCCCAGCGAGTTTAGAGGACAGCTGCCGGCGCCCTACGCGACCTCTGGCAATGGTGAGTACTGACAACATCTCCAGCAGGAACTACCATGGTACAATACGTAGGATACGCACGCTGCCGCCCGCAGAGACGCCCGCGTACGTGTGCTGGGGCAAGGACTGGCACCGCGCGCCGTCCAGCTTCCTCCTGCCGCGCGGGTACGAGGCAAGGCTTGTGCCCAGCGAGTTTAGCGGACAGCTGCCGGCGCCCTATGCGACGTCTAGCAATGGTGAGTACTGACAACATCTCCAGCAGGAACTACCATGGTCCAATACGTAGGATACGCACGCTCCCGCCCGTAGAGACGCCCGCGTACGTGTGCTGGGGCAAGGACTGGCACCGCGCGCCGTCCAGCTTCCTCCTGCCGCGCGGGTACGAGGCAAGGCTTGTGCCCAGCGAGTTTAGAGGACAGCTGCCGGCGCCCTACGCGACCTCTGGCAATGGTGAGTACTGACAACATCTCCAGCAGGAACTACCATGGTACAATACGTAGGATACGCACGCTCCCGCCCGCAGAGACGCCCGCGTACGTGTGCTGGGGCAAGGACTGGCACCGCGCGCCGTCCAGCTTCCTCCTGCCGCGCGGGTACGAGGCAAGGCTTGTGCCCAGCGAGTTCAGGGGACAGCTGCCGGCGCCCTACGCGACGTCCGGCAATGGTGAGCGTGACAACATCAAAAAAATGAACTACCATGGTCCGATGCATAGGATAATACCCTCCGGCCGTATTCGGCCATGGCGGCCGATCTTACAATCAGCCAGGTATGCAGGATATATTATAGTGCACAAGTGAGTGCGGGGGGTGCACAGGTGCACACCCAACTAACTCTCATACATAGTTCGGTGGGACAGAAATCTGGCCAGTCCGTAGAGAAATCAGGCGCAGGACCAACGGCTTAAGTTGCCTTCCGAAACACGGAGGAGCTCGAGATGAAATTTTTCGGTCACCCATCCGATGACTGGCTTCTGCGAAAGTCGCTTAACTTTGCAGTCGCAGGCCGAGCGCGCTGCGCCATCGAGTTCAGCGGACAGCTGCCGACGCCGTACGCTACTGCCTGGCTTAATCACCACGATTGCCAAATGCGGATTGGTGATCACAAACCCGGGCTGTGTACGGAAAAACCCACACTAATTTGCCCGACCTGGTAATCGAACCCAGGACCTCGATACTACGGCCCGTTATTTTAACTTAAAGCGAAGTGTGCCACTAGACCATCGATGCGTATTAATGAAAGTAATAATTAAACGTTTATATTTCTCAGCGACCCGCCTCATCCACCCATACTTCAACGATCTCAACACCGGCGACAATCGTACGTACTTCCACCCATCTCAATGCCACTACCTCGTAGACTCCGACATTGGTAAACCAACCCCGCTCCAACCAGCCTACCATAGACAACCGAACTGGGAGATCATAGACTCAGTACCAATCCTAGACGCAGAAAAGTCGCACAAGATTTTCAGAGCGTTCTATGTACCAGTAGTATCTAGTAGGAACAATGTGTTTGCAACACTGTATCTGTTGAGGAATAAACTGTTGAGCGGTTAGTGAATAGTGGAATGTTGTGAGAATTTATATTTGTTTGTAGATACACACTAGGCGGAAAAAACGCGAGAGACGTTCGGCGGTAATGCATTTTATATACAAATAACGCGACGTAATTTCGGCATGGTGTGTCACAAATAACGCGACGTAACTTCGGCATAGTGTTGTCTTCTATTTAAAATACATTGCAGGCTTAGGATCGTATTGTATGCTAAATTCCGGTCGCGGTTTTTTTTTGCCTAGTATGTTTCAATACTTACAGTTTTGTTGGTATACAGCTTTTCATTTGTGTGGGAGCTACAATAATTTTAACAGAGTATGACTTGAATAGTTTTAACGAAAATAACGATAAATATTTCAATTCAGTACAATATGATATCACTGCCTTTTGTATAACTTCTCTACATCACCCTACGAAGTATAAGTATTAGGATTACATAATGATTTATTAAAACCTTTAATAAATTATTGAAGGTTAACAATACGAGGGTATGGCCTAAATAAACTGGTAACTGGTGATGGTAATAGTGTCCCACATACTGAATATCTGTTTATTCAAGAAACTCAACATTAAAATAGTGTACATACTATAATAATTATTAATAGGAGTACGATTTCATGGTTGTAAAAGGCTCATATCATCTAGTAATTCTGGCAAGGTAATTCCAAGGAAAGTCCAATCGTATAAAATTATTTTAATGAAACGGAAATCAATCTAAATAAATATCCATAGCCGAAACTTAGCAATTATAATCAAACTTATCTCCTGACGAATTACACAGGATAAATATTAGTTTATGACTGTATTTTGAAACCTAGTCAAAAATGGTCTCAATTCACATGTTTTTAAAATGAAAATATATTTCAGGCTCTATAAGCTCATTTTGAACAAATACGTAGCAGACTGAAATTTTTAGCAAAAAGCCATAATTTACTGCCGCATAAACACATAAAAGTTATAATTATAATAAATTCCTGGCAACACTAGAATTTGTGAAATGACAAAGAAAAGAGTATGCTTATTAAAAATAAGTTGTATACATGTTAATTTTAACGATACTACAAATAATTGTGTGTTTTATTTTAATCGTTCGTTTTCGTTTCGTGTAAGTTTCTACTGATTACCAATAAGAATGTTAACTAATGCTAGTCATCAGTCGCTTATTGAACACCGGATAGTAGTAAGTCTAGTTAATAAGACAACATTAGAACGGGATAAAACATCAGATTAATAAATATCACTAGATGAAACGAATAATTTGACAGTTATGTACCTGTACAGTCAAAAGCAATAATATGTATACACCTCGACTCTTATGTCAAAGCAGTAAAGTACATATTACAATGTGTTTGTATACATGTTAGTGCTCATGACTGTACGCAAGAACATCAATTAAATCTTCGAATTTATAAACTTGAGAGAAACAGACTTAAGTAAAAAGTAGGCGAAATCTTGACGCTTTGGGTGGTGACACTCAAATATGACAGAGGGAGAATCTGTGGTATTAATTAATCTGAGAATTATTTTTAGTACTTGCGTTCTTACTTCAAGCGAATCTACTCGATCGGGCTTGTGATGATGAATCTGCATCTACCCTATTACTAATGTTGTCAACACGAAAGTTTAAAGTTATATCTAAGGCTAGTTAAGTAATACTTTGTTTCACTGGTGCAATAAAGAGTTATTTGTCTGAAAGAGTCCATGAGAACACGTCTTCGATAAGTAATGAACTTCTTGTTAATTGTCTTAATGAAAATGCTAAGTACACTAGCCATTTAAATTGTAAATTAAGAAATTGTTTATTATTATTTTAACGAATTATTGTATGTGTTAATTTGTGTGTGTATTAAGCCACAGACTATGTTCGAATCTTAAGAATTACGCGAGTCTTAAGAGAAAAGATGTGACGTAAATGTAAATTCTTTTATGTTAAAAGACTTTGGCCACTGTTTCGCTGCTTCCAGAAAAATCTTCCCTATTATTTGACAATTATAAACTAGGACTTTCCCGTAGACAGTGGAAAAAGTCTCAATACTCTAAAATTTCACAGCTATTTTCGAAATTATTTTCATAAATGCACCTAAAGACGCAAAGGTTTTGTTCAGCGTTGTTATTCTAAAAAAAATATTAACATTATGTACTAAGGCTGGTCACACCGCGTGGAATTATTATTATTAATAAAAAAATACACGTCTTCCGTTTTCTAGCAACACTAAGGCTTATTATTTATAAAGATTTTCAACACGTTTGCATTTTTATAGATAAGAATTTTAATGTAATTATTGTACAATGATTGTATGAATTGTGATTTTTATTAAAATGCAATTTCACACATTGTCCTTTTATTCACAGTATTAGTTAGACATAGAATAGGAAAACTGACTGTTTCTGAGATTGGGCAATATCAGAAGAGTTGCAACAGATCCTAGTATTTATTTTTAATGCAAAAAATCAATGGGTTCTGTATACTTACTTATTTTTTCAATCGACTTGACTCGTATAACTGATCTGGTATTATCTGATCCATCTTGAGCGAAACCAACTTGTTTCTTATAATGTGGAAAATCACATAGGCTATGCCTTATATTTCTTAGTTTAACTAAGTTAGGTGCATTAGGTAGATGTAGGCTAAGTAGGTATTTTTATTTATTTTGTCTACGTTATTTTTTGTTGTTTGGTGTTATTTATTTTTTTGTGTTTGCTAAATTCCCTGTGGATTTATAAAATGAGGGAAATAGTCCACGTGCAAGTCGGGAGATGCGGGAATCAAATTGGAACGAAGGTAAGATTATGCACTTTATTACCATAAGTTTCCGTCCCAGAAAAGCCATTAGGATAACATTTGTCAATGGATATATTCGGCATTAGCTGTAACATGCATAACTCTACACAAACATGCAATCTACGTCTGCTGCATTTCTCCGTGTAAACTCCTGTCTATTACAATAAAAACTTGAAATCACACAAAGTTTTTTCAACGTCTACTTACAATCTCTTTCCAGTTCTGGGAGGTTATTTCCGATGAGCACGGAATCGACCCCGACGGGTGCTACCACGGCGACTCGGACCTGCAGCTGGAGCGCATCAACGTGTACTACAACGAAGGCCTGCGCTGCCAGTACGTGCCGCGCTCCGTCCTCGTCGACCTCGAGCCCGGCACCATGGACGTCATCCGAGGCGGCGCCTTCGGGAAACTCTTCCGCCCCGACGGCATCGTGTGCGGAGGAACCGGCGCAGGCAACAACTGGGCTAAAGGACACTTTACCGAAGGCGCAGATTTGCTTGAAGCGGTCCTAGACGTCGTAAGGAAAGAAGCTGAAGGCTGCGACTGCTTGCAAGGATTCCAGCTAGTACACTCCTTGGGAGGAGGCACGGGATCTGGTATGGGTACGTTGATCCTAGCCAACTTGACCGAGGAGTATCCCGATAGGATCTTAGTATCCTACTCGGTGCTACCTAGTCCGAAGGTATCAGACACTGTAGTCGAACCGTATAATGCGACGTTGTCAATCAACCAACTTATAGAGAATACCAATCAGACGTATTGCATTGACAACGAAGCTCTCTACGATATATGCTTTAGAACGTTGAAGCTAAAGACGCCGACGTACGGAGACTTGAACCACTTGGTATCTATAACCATGTCCGGAGTAACAACATGCCTGAGGTTCCCCGGTCAGTTGAACGCCGATCTGCGAAAGTTAGCGGTGAATATGATTCCGTTTCCGCGTCTCCACTTCTTCATGCCTGGTTTCGTGCCGTTGACGTCCAGAGGGAACTTGCAGTACCGAGCGATGACGGTGCCCGAGCTGACGCAGCAGATGTTCGATGCGAAGAACATGATGGCGGCGTGCGACCCGCGATGCGGGAGGTACCTGACCGTTGCAGCTGTCTTCAGAGGTCGCATGTCCATGAAGGAGGTCGACGAACAAATGCTGAACATCCAGAAGAAGAACAAAGACTTCTTCGTCGAATGGATACCGAATAACGTGAAGACAGCAGTTTGCGACGTACCGCCTCGTGGGTTGAAAATGTCAGCAACGTTTATTGGAAATACGACAGCAATCCAAGAAGTCTTTAAGAGGATTTCAGACCAGTTTTCGTCCATGTTTAGAAGGAAAGCTTTCCTTCATTGGTACACAGGTGAGGGAATGGACGAGACTGATTTCGCAGAGGCGGATAATAACATGAATGATCTGATATCGGAGTACCAGCAGTACCAAGACGCGACGGTGGACAACCAAGACTTCGAAGATGAAAAGGACGAAGAGGACGACGGAGGCGATGACGATAAATAAAACTTATTTATGTTATTTTATTTAATTTTTGAAACGCAATAAATACATTTTGACTGTAGTTCAAACCTTTTTGTTTCGTAGCACATCGAGTAGTTTTGACTACGAATACTACGAATGTACATTTACGGGCTGGGGCAAAGTGAACGCAGCGTAATCTGAATAAATATGAAGATTGGGTATTCTTGTTTTAGTGATTATTTTATATTTTTTATCAATAATTATTACTATATAAGAATAATTTGTATTAAGTCTTATTTTTGTAACAATCACAAAAGTTTCGGCTCATTCGGCCTCATTGGTGTTTTACGATGGAGTGTTTAAAGAGGTTGAATAAACATGAAACTGGCAAGAATTTTTTTGACAACGGTTTGAATTTTGATTAAATTCTCCACGCACTGTGACAAAAGAATGTAATTTTCTCATTATTCATTTAAATTCCGTGTACGATGCACACGCAGTAATTTATACTCAATATTTTTTTAGTTTTTTTTACATGATCTATTAACGGAAGGCAAATTTTAACAAACTTATTTTTTGATTCTAAATTTATTGTGTAACAACCAAAATGAGGGAAATCGTCCACATCCAGGCCGGGCAATGCGGGAACCAGATCGGAGCTAAGGTATGTAAAATTAAATTACAAACTGTTCTAAACACATCATAGTGTAAGAGTTTTAGGAAATTCAACTAGACCAGTTTATGATTACAGTTTGTAGCAAAATTATTTTCACACAATTATTCACTTAAACGGACTGCTTAGAATGCTGCATGGATAAGGCTGCAAGTCCCTGATGATCAATATTTTTAATGTGCCATACCAATATCTTATATTGTCATTGTTTCAGTTCTGGGAGGTAATATCTGACGAGCATGGCATCGACCCCACCGGAGCTTACCAGGGCGACTCGGACCTGCAGCTGGAGCGCATCAACGTGTACTACAACGAGGCGTCCGGCGGCAAGTACGTGCCGCGCGCCGTGCTCGTCGACCTCGAGCCCGGCACCATGGACTCCGTGCGCTCCGGACCCTTCGGCCAGATCTTCCGCCCCGACAACTTCGTGTTCGGCCAGTCCGGCGCCGGCAACAACTGGGCCAAGGGACACTACACCGAAGGAGCGGAGCTGGTCGACTCAGTCCTAGATGTTGTCCGGAAGGAGGCCGAAGGCTGCGACTGCCTGCAAGGATTCCAACTGACGCATTCGCTCGGCGGCGGTACCGGTTCCGGAATGGGAACGCTACTAATATCAAAAATCAGGGAGGAGTATCCTGATCGCATTATGAACACGTTTTCAGTCGTTCCCAGCCCCAAAGTCTCTGATACCGTCGTGGAACCTTACAATGCGACTCTGTCGGTGCATCAGCTTGTAGAGAATACGGACGAGACGTACTGCATAGACAACGAGGCGCTGTACGACATCTGCTTCCGAACGCTGAAGCTGACGACGCCGACGTACGGAGACTTGAACCACCTGGTGTCCGCAACGATGTCTGGAGTCACGACGTGTCTGCGGTTTCCCGGCCAGCTGAATGCGGACCTGAGGAAGCTGGCGGTGAATATGGTGCCATTCCCGCGGCTGCACTTCTTCATGCCCGGGTTCGCGCCGCTGACGTCGCGCGGCAGCCAGCAGTACCGCGCGCTGACGGTGCCCGAGCTGACGCAGCAGATGTTCGACGCGAAGAACATGATGGCGGCGTGCGACCCGCGCCACGGCCGGTACCTCACCGTCGCTGCCGTGTTCCGCGGACGCATGTCCATGAAGGAGGTGGACGAGCAGATGCTCAACATTCAGAACAAGAACAGCAGCTATTTCGTTGAATGGATTCCGAACAACGTCAAGACGGCCGTGTGCGACATTCCGCCTCGAGGGCTGAAAATGTCGGCGACGTTCATCGGGAACACGACGGCGATCCAGGAGCTGTTTAAGAGGATATCGGAGCAGTTCACGGCCATGTTCAGGCGGAAAGCGTTTTTGCACTGGTACACTGGTGAGGGGATGGACGAGATGGAGTTCACTGAAGCGGAGAGCAACATGAACGACCTGGTGTCTGAGTACCAGCAGTACCAGGACGCGACCGCGGACGACGAGGGGGAGTTCGACGAGGAGGTAGAAGATGAGGAATAAAATGTTTGTCCTGTCCAGTGTTATCTTGTCATTGTCAATGTTAAGTGTAACTGTTTTGGTGTATGTGGTTAATTAAAGCAACAATAAAATGCTTGTAAATATTTTATGCTTTCATATTTCTTTAGGACAGGCAATTAGGGCCCCAAGTAGTGACAAACTGAAGTTGACCTCGATGACTTAGGTTAGTGTTGCTGAAACAGCAGGGATAGTTTTACTATAGTGTTCTTAAACAATTAGTTGACCTAATAGTTTAGTTTAATAGTTTATATTTTAATGCTGTCGAAAATATCGACACATGTTGCAATATTATCGATTGTATCGATTTTGAGATTAGGCGACACTATTGAACTTTGCTGATACTATGGATATTATAGATTATATCGATTGCTTTATAAAAATCGATATCTACTACCGAACTATCTGTTATATCGAACCGCTTCGATAGTATCGATATTTTTTTACTATAATATCTAAATACTAGCGATACTATCGACTGTGAATATCGTAGTGTTCGACTATCGATAGTGCAATACTATCGGTAGTATCGATAATATTGATTATTAATAATAGTATGGATTATGATCTGTGATATGGATTTATTTTTGATCGATATTATCGATAGTATCGATTGGGGTCTATCTCAAGGGGTTGGCAGTATCGATAGACCTATCGATAGTAGGTGTGACTCTATGGCTATTACTGTCGCAACACTTTATTATTCTCCATTGATAGTTGACCTCGCAAAGTATTCAGGGTCGGATGCTCAAAAATTGTTTTACATTTAACTCACGGGGCGTCGCAAGTAAAATGTAAAACAATTTTTTAAACCACATTATAACATGAGAAGTGGTTAAATAAAATTTGCACGATATGAGTAACAGTATAATTTATTGAATTCTCAAATATAAATACCGAGAGGAAATATGTATTCAGAATCATATTATCATATTATGCAATATCGACGGGTTCGCCCGCAATAGTAAAGTTATACCAACAGTTTCCTTAATTAGACTGGTTCTTTACAACTTGGTCGCACATAAATAACACATCAAGCTTATCTTTATTTAAAAAAAAACGTTGGTACATTCCAAACAAACACGTTTCTCATAGATCAAAAGTGTAAATAAAAAGCACATAAATATATTAGTTGAAGTTCTTTGATACGAGAAGAAGTTAAAAAAAACTGCTCGATTTTTTATAATATAATACAAATATTTACTTATAATCGGAAAATGTTTCGCTTTTTTCCTGAGGTATTGATGTGCAACCATAGTTACATACATTTTATTAAATCAATAAGGACCTTATCACATTTTTTACAAATGATTTCTAATTAAAATAACTTAAATAAAATTGAGCAAAATACATTCCAAATAAACCTAAACGAATTATTATAATAATATTAAAACTGAGACCGCCCTGATCCGCTGCAGCTTTATTTACTTGTTAAACTATTTTATTTTTGACATTTGCTAATTTAGTTACTTTCATAAAGCACAAAGTAATTTAATAAAAGTAAATAAAAAAAAATTATAAAATACAGGGATATAATTTGTACGTGTTTATTAATTGATAGTAGGTACTGTACGTAAACAAAGGTGATTTATCATAATATAAATGTTATATTATCTCATAAATTATGTATATCTTAAACGAAATAGAATTACCCAATGCATATTTTAATATTTCTTGTATAATTCCTGTTACCCGTTATGCATAGCTGGGCACCGTTAATAAAATAGTTAACTTCGTTAATCGTTAATCCGTTACAAAAAAAGTTAGCTTCGTTAAACGTTAAAGCGTTACATTTCGAAAGAATTAACGCAAGTTAAAGTTAATCGTTAATCCGTTAACTATGTGTAAAATTGCATTTTTATATTGTTGCGTTAGTGAACTTATAAAACCTGTTGGTTGGTTTAGGATCTGGAAGTTGGGGTGCGGGCTGGCAGACCTCCGCGTGGTGCACCCTGGGAGGGGTGTGGGAGTAGCTTCAGTTGCGGTTACTCCCATACCTCTGCAAACTGTCAGCGGCGTGGGACGATGGAATCCAGTCTATTTCTTGTGCATTGTGTTTTGTCGTCGGGTCTTTTGAGACCGTTTTTCCATTTCCTTGCCCCTCTATACGTAGAGGAGTTTGTGGACGTGGTGTGGGCGGCGGTCTGTCGCGCCTCCAGCGGGCTCGACCGAGAGGTTGGGCACTCGCGGAGTGGTGGGGGGGATTAGCCATCTTCCCCGTAGCCGTTACCATCTCTGTTGCTTCAGAGACCTGCTGGGTGGCTCCTGGGGGTACGTTGCGCAGAGATGGCCGGAGGGCTTGCCTTAATTGGCCGGCCCGAGGGAAGGAAAACCCAATAAAACCCGACAGCGAAGTCGATTAAAACCTGAGTATACCAGGCGACCTACTCAGTATGTAGCCTTACCCGGGTACAGGGGGCACTGCCCGGGTGGACCGTTTTTCCCCCATACTCGTGGGATTAGATATGAAGAGTAACAAATCCAAAAACCAAGACGTTAAGAGCGGGAGAACCGCGGCGGCGCCTTCGGGTGCAAATCAGAGAGTGAAGAGTCCGGTAGTTCTCGACAGCGGTAGCGAGGTTGATTGTCCGTCGGACATCCGCATTGATGACTACGTGCGCGAGGTCAAATCGTGGTATCTGGATCACGACAGTGAATCAGATACTATGCAGTATAAGACGCAGGACCTGCAGAAAAAGCTCGCCTGCTATCATCGCAAGGGCGATATGAGCAAGGAAGAGGCTAAAAAGAAGGCCGCAGAGGCCTTCAAGAGTGCCATGAGTGGAGTTAAACTCCTAAAGGAAAAAAGGGGGCGGCAGGCCACCGAGCAGGAAGGCGCTAGTGCTGGAAGCAGCGCGAGTGCACCATCCGACCCTCTCCGCCCCAAGAGCAGATCGCGCTCTCCAGTCGAGCGGCAAATGCAGCCACCCGAGGCCACTACCGCGAGTGAGCAGCAGTTGTGTTTCCCTGAAGAAGCGGCTATCGCGGAGTACTGTCGTGAGGTTAGGGACCTGTACATGACCCACGACAGTGACTCCGAAACGATGAAGCAGGTGAAGGCGGACTACGTCCATCGATTTGCCACCCTGAGGCAGCGAGACGGCGAAACTGAGGAAGTAGCGAAGGCTGGAGCAGCTGAGGACTACGAGTCCAATATAAGAGACTCTAGGTTCCTCAAGTCACGGAGGAAGAGGCAGGCCGCCGAGAAGGCAGTCGTCAGCGCCGGGAGCAGCACGGTTGCAACACCCGACCCTCCTGGCTCACAGAGAAGATCCCGCTCTTCAGTTGGGGAGAAGCGGAAGCTGTCGCAGACGAGTGAGCCCGTGCCAGTGTCACGTGACTCCTCGTGCTACAGAGACGAAGATTATCTGACTTCGGACTTCGAGTCAGATAACTCTTATAAGGTCGCGAGACTGTCCAGTGGCCGAAGAGGCAGAGGGCGTCCTCCCACCAAAGGGCATTGCGTTGGCCTGGCCAAGGCCAAAGCAGACCTCAAGGCTCAAGAAGAAAGGGATGAAAAGGAGGCCAAACAGGTTGAAGCAGAGAAGGCAGCTCAGAAGCTGCTCAAAGCTGCACGAGCAGATGAGGGAGTAAGTCGTGACGCGTCAAAGATGACTGTCGACGACATCGCCACAAACGTCCGCACCGCCGCTGATGCCATCTTGGACTGCGCGACAAAGTCCAAGAACTTGAAGGGCACAACAGTGCGAGCCTTGAAGGAATCTGCCGCCTTCATCGCGGAGGCTGTAGAAGAGTTGAGACGACGCAAGACGGACGACGAGGTCCGTCGCGTTATGGCCACAAATGCGCAGCTTAAATACGAACTGGAAGAGCTGCGCAAAGAGATGGCCGCGCTGAGGGCACAGGTTATGGCACAGGGGGGCGTTGCGCCTGCCCCTATGGAAGTGGAAAGGCCTACCGCTGCACGAGAGGTCGATATCGTCACCCAGATTGGGGCGATGTTAAACGCGCGATTTGAGGCCTTGGAGAGAGATGGCAGGCTCCTGCCTGCAAAGGATTTCCGGCCACCTCTCAGGGCGAGCCAAATCAGGGAGGAGTCGGCTGCTTTCAAAGTGCCGGCCCCACCACCACCTCTCCCACCCAGCGGTGCTGCGCGGCCTAAACGTGCTGCTAAACTATCCGCACCTGCGCAGTCTCACATTGCTGCAGAAGGGCGGGTAGCCTCGGCCTCGGCTACGGCCGCCCCGATGCCAAAGGCCCCTAAGGGCCAGGGCAAGAAGCGCCCCAAGGCACCTCTGCCCCCACCTCTGAGCGAGGCCCGCCCGCTTCCCCCTCCACCAGCGTCTATGGACGTGCCATTTTCGGAGGTAGCGAAGCGTGGCAAAAAGGCCAGAACCGCTATCCAGGCGGAAATACAAAAAAGGGCGCCTAAACCTAAGAAGGCCCCTGCTCCGGCCGGCCCCGGGCGGTCTGCGACCAAGACCAAGTTGCGAGTGCCGCGTACCGCGGCAATAATGGTGCGGTACACAAAAGACGCCCTGGAATCCGGTGCCTCTTACGAAGCATTTTTCCGGGCCGCCGCCCAGGAGCTCCATCTACCTGAGGTTGGCATTACAGAGGGCGTCAGGGTAAAGAAAGCCCAAACCGGAGCTCGGTTGATTGAGATCCCGGGCCCTGAGGCAGACCTAAGAGCGGACCGCTTGGCCGAGGCACTGAGAGGCTTGCCGGGTACAACGAGGTCGGAAGTCGAGATTTCTCGGCCTCAAAAGAGGAGCGATATCCGCATCTCTGGATTGGATGATGGGACGACGGCCGACGACGTCAAGGCTGTCTTGGCAGAGAAGGGGGGTTGCCCGCTGAATTCCATATCGGTGGGCAAGATTGCCTCATTTGGCGCAGGCCGCGAGCGGAGCGTCGTGGCAGCGGTACCAGTGGGTGCCGCCAAGCAGCTCGCCGGTTCGGGTCGGCTGCTCATAGGGTGGTCCTCGGTGCGGGTGACTACGCTCGCACCGAGGGCACGTCGGTGCTACCGCTGCCTAGGGGAGGGCCACGTGGCTGAAAAGTGTCGCGCTCCCCTCGACCGCTCCTCGCTGTGTTTCCGCTGTGGCCAATCCGGCCACAAAGCCAGATGTTGCACGGCCACAAAACCCCGCTGCCTGCTCTGTGAGGCAGCGGACAAGCCGGCCGAGCACGTGCTGGGGACGAAGAACTGTCCCCAGCCAAAGTCGCTGCCCGCCGCCGCTTTCAAGCGGTGGCTTGAGGGGGAGGCTGAGGAGATGGACACGTCCGTCCCTGCTCCCCCAACGGCAAAACCCCGGGAACCAGATGTAGGGGTATCCGGTTCCCACTAAGGGTTCGGGAGGTGCGCGCGGTGTCCCCGCGTGCCTTTCGAGAGGGCCGCAAGGCCTTTGAGCGTGGCCAGTGACGCCATCGCGAGGGGGTGTGTGTGGGCAAAGCCCTACCCGGGTCTCAGGCACACCCCCACTAAATCGCGAACAGAGGGACCGGTCGGGTTTTAGTGGGTAGTCTGGCTCTTCCAGGAGTCCCACATAACCCTCTTGCCGCCCCACGGCAGAGGGTATGCGTCAAAGCATTTCCCGACTTTAAAAAAAAAAAAAAAAAAAAAAAAAAAGGATCTGGAAGTTAACAAGTTAGCAACAAAACAAAATACTTGTATAATTCAAATAAATGTGTAATTGAATCGTCGGACATTGCACCCTGCATATCCCATTCATATACATTAACATGTTGAAGTTCTCGTCTGAAAGCGAGGCGCGTTTTTGTGTTAAAATTTCTTATATATAGCAGTATTTAATACAAAGATTTATAAATAACTGTTCCCCGAGGAATGCAGCATCGTTGAATGAGGCTTTCGATTTCATGTCCAGCCACATTTTAATGAGACTGTTCGCTTTACTCTTTAAAGAGTTGGAGCTCTTTGGTTTTTCTATAGACTGAGTGACAGAATTAAAAAAGTCTTCCACGTCATCATCGTTGTTACTCGTATTGCTCCCTGGACTCCCTTCGCCAATTCAAAAACTGCCACGCTCGCCGCGCCCGGCACTGTCTAAAAATGTTTTTCGCGCCTCGTCCCGCGGAGCCTTGCGGTAAATAGTAAGCATTGGATTAACGATTAACGGACTTCTGCATAATTAACGGAAGTTAACATGTCCGTTAACATTTTTTGAAGTTAACTTAAAAGTTAATCCGTTAATCAAAATGTTAACTTCTTTAAGAATATCCAGTATTATGAATTTGCTTTTGGCACCTGCTTAGGAGGATTATTTAATTTTAAAACAACAAGTTATAACAACCAGCTAATCAGAGCGATCTAAAGAACAAAAATGTAAATGCACATTAAAGAATACATCATATTGGTACTTACTTAAGGTGGTACATTATTTATTCGCGGAAGTATCTTTGTACAAAACCAACTAAGTGATGTTCACACACATACATACACTTATAAAAAGTGATAAATTTTATTAATAAACTTATCGAAACTAATTCTAACACAATATTTTATACGAATCTCACAACTTGTGCCAGGAACATCACGATAATTAATGACTAGAATAAATTAAAATAATTGAAAATTGTTTTAAAATGATAAACTTTATATTAGTAAATTGCGCTTGGGTATAAATCTTTTACCCTCTGTTTAAATATGCTAGAAGACCCCATTGAGGTATGATATGACTACTACACCTATAGAGTAGGCACCTCGAAGAAATATTCTTTGCTAGCGGCCGCCCGCGACTCCGTCCGCGTGGTTTTTTTTTTCAAAATAAAAAGTAGCCTATGTTCTGTCTCAGGGTCTAAAGATTGTCTGTACCAAATTTCATCAAAATCGGTTGCGAGGTTTAAGCGGGAAAGCGTAACAGACAGACAGACAGAGTTACTTTCGCATTTATAATATTAGTTGGGATACGCACTGTTGCCCATAGAAAACAGTTCTACTATTTTTACAATCGAAAAATGCCATCTTCTGTGTAAAAGCATGTACAAATCATTACAGACGCCCCAAGTCGAAAAGTTTCCTCTAAGTTGACGCACAGATTTTTTGCTCGATGTCTAACTCTATACTTAGTGTAGTTATACCTCAATCAATGGACCCGTTTTGTGCTTTTCTTGTGCTTAGGCTCGTATTAATAAATCGCACTCAACTTTGAGCTCAATCTTGAGAATGTCATTCTCATACAAAACAGCATCATGACAATTAAACAGAAAATCGAAGCGAAATATCGATGCTTATTGCTTATATCGTAAATTCACGTAGATAGGCACAGGGCCAGAATTGGTAATAAAATGATACTGTCATCAGATTTCGTATCATTATATTAGTACGAAGGAAAAAAAACTGATTTCTATAATGAATAGCATTTTAATTTTATATACTATTTATTTGGAAGTTTGTTTTCAGATGTTTCGGAAATTTGCCAAAAAAGATCATAAATTCCTTTAACGATGTTAATTAATTATAACGTCTTACCTACTAATGCTTCCAAATTCCGGCCCTATGTACAGAATATTAACACGGGTAGGTATTAAAACTTACTTAAACATATTGATATGATTACATTTAGAAGAAAATATTTAAAATACGTACCACAAACATACTCAATATTGCCATCGCAATCTAGTTTGGACATTACAGTTTCCATATTGCTTTTTAGGGTTCCGTAGCCAAAATGGCAAAAAAACGGAACCCTTATAGATTCGTCATGTCTGTCTGTCTGTCTGTCTGTCTGTCTGTCTGTCCGCCAGTATGTCACAGCCACTTTTTTCCGAAACTATAAGTACTATACTGTTGAAACTTAGTGAGTGGATGTATTCTGTGAACCGCAACAAGGTTTTCACACGAAAATAGAAAAAAAAATAAAAAAGTAGGGGGTCCCCATAGTCAGAACTGAAACTCAAAATATTTTTTTTCATTGAACATATATGTGTGGGGTATCTATGGATAGGTCTTTAAAAATTATATTAAGGTTTCTAATATAACTTTTTTCTAAAGTGAATACTTTGCGCGACAGACCCTTCCAAAGTGGAAAAAAGTGTGTCCCCCCCCTCTAACTTCTAAAATAAGAGGATGATAAAACTGAAATAATTATATGATGTACATTACCATAAAAACTACCAACGAAAATTGTTTCGAACGAAATCTATTCAGTAGTTTTTTTAATACGTCAAAAATAGAATTTGTACGGAACCCTCAGTGCGGGAGTCCGACTCGCACTTGGCCAATTTTTTATTTTAGTGTTAACATTTTTCAATAATTTTTTCAATCACATCACATTTGTTTGACACAAAAACAACATTTCCGTACCTGGGTATCTAGTGAGAAATTGATAGAAAGATTTTAAAAGTTCCTTCAGAACGGATTCGAAAAGCTACTGATGCAACGTAGGTCATTAATTTCCATACTAGACTGCGACAGACATAACTTTATTAATTAATAAGTATAATCCAAACGTTATGCGAACAAATATTACAGACTTATCAATTTATATTAAACCTCACACCAATCGAAACAATATAAAAATAGCTCGACCCAACAAATCACACCAGTTGAAAAACCACACGTGTTTTAACAAAATAACGCAATCGCGAAGAGAAACATCTTGAAGAAACAACTCCTTAATTAATAAGTATTACTTAAACCCTCGTATTTTGGAACCGTCAAAGACGTTCAATACAGAAAATTAGTCATATAAGAATATCTACATTTCGAATACCAATACAGATTACAATATCCAATATAAAGTACTTTTAATAATTTATTTATTTTTTAATAAAGTCGTCCTAAGTAGGGGAGGTAGGGGAGGGATGGGCACTTTTTCACTATTTATTACATAAAAAACAGATTTATTGATATAATCAACTTTTATTGCCAATTCTTATTGCACCACATATTTGGCTAGATATAACTAAAGAGATTTCTTTAAAATCACAATCAGTTTCAACATAACGAGATATTTTCTAAACTAAGTCAAAAGTGCCCAATGCTCCCTTTGGTAGGGAGGCTTGGGCATACCCTGAGGGAGGCTTGGGCCCGGCATATAAATCACTTTATATCCATAACGGAAATTCAAAATTTAGTTATCAAATTAACTATTATTAAACTATGTCAATAATCGAAACCAAAAATAAAAGTTAACAAATAAAAAACATCTTAAACATTATCTTAAAACTAGATCTAGGGATTTCATATTTATCAGCAGTAGTTTTTATTATGATACTTCTTCTATGGCTCGTAATATTAAATCTTTAGGGATTTTCCGTCGCAATCCTTTCTTTTTGAATGTAAACAGCATCTTTCTGTAATTAAAAGTAAACCTTAAATATTAGCTCTACTCCTCCTATACTGAACATAGTAGGAGGGAGCATTGGGCATGCCCAAACCACCCGCGCGCCAAATGCCCATTGCTCCCTCCGTATACATTTTCGACATAGGTTACCGGTATTTTTTTGAATCTACATATTTAGGAGTGAATTTCAGTTTAATTCATAGATTAGTAAATAAGCCATAGATAAATAATAGAAAATACACATACCTTTAATTAGTTTTCTCTTTATTACAATCCGAAATCGCAGCAAAATATTTAATTTTACGATCGCAAAACTTCAAACGTGTTTGTGTTCGACAATTTACAGAAAAGACAGATAGCCTATGGATGAACAGTGTAACCAGTCGGTAAAGTAAACTACAAAATCAAGAAAAAAATAAAATCTATGATCAAATCAGAATAAAAAGGGGGTGCCCATGCCTCCCAACTGCCCTTCCCTCCCCTACCTCCCCTATCTAAGGCATTAACGTGCCGCTGGGAGCGGCGGAAATATTTTATTTATTAATATTTAATGTAACAATTAGATCGAACGTTCACGAGTTAAGACTAATATTATAAATGCTCATATAAATATAAGTTTAGACACACGCAATCATTACTCACGATTAGAACTGTTAGCACGGTAGAGTTATAAAAACATCTATAAGGCAGATCCGTAAAGGAGAACCGACCGCGTTGGCGATGGTTAAATAGTAATCAAATATACTATTATAAATAAACCTATTCACACTGAAACAAGTAGGTATTATTATTCGTATTAATAATTCAAACACTCGTGATTCCTCAACGCTGTACAATACAGAAATTGTGCGAACCAACGCAAGATTTTAAAAAATTGGTGGGTAGAGACAATTTGCAATACGACTGAGGCTTCATTTAAGGGAAGGAATAAGGTGATAGTAATCAGCTATTAAAGAATATCAATGCATTATATTTGGAAAACACGACTGTGTTTTGTAGTGTTTACACGCTGAGGAATCAATAGTGTTTATGAAATTATTCGTTAAACAAAGCTTTAAAGACTATACCAAACCCTTAAGTGTAGGAACACATTACGCTCAAATCATCAGCTCATTTTCATAGTAGGTACATAGTGTATTAGTCTGTCATATTCCATATAAAATACAGACGTAAACTCAGCCGCGTAATTTCGGACGCGTTTATCCTGCATAGTGTGTTCCTACACTAATACCGAAATAGCCTACTCTTGAGATCGAAAGTTTAACAAGTCTCAGACGATATTATCAGCCACGACCAACGCAGTCGTCATACGTACTTTACCTAAAGATTAAAATACAACAAAACACGAGAGATCACATTTCATAGAGTCGTTCGACATCGAAACATCTTTTTTACACATACAATTAATATAGAATAGACGATGACGAAATTGCTTGTTATTATTTAGAATATGGAATTGAGATTAAGACACCTAAATACATATAATAATTCTGTCTACATGAATGTTATAGCTACTTAATATAAGGGGCCGTTGGCAACTAATAACTATCTTCGCATGCTTCAATGTATATTTCATAAAATGAAGTATGATTATGATTAATCTGTATACTTACTAATTAATTTGCCGTGAGTATTAAGTAAAACGTTTCAAATAGAAGGCGGAGACTCGTCAATATTTGTATACATTCTACTAATAATAAATATTAATCTATTGTACATACATACAACATTTTCTCTCTATTACTTATCCAGCACTATGAAACTTTCATTATAAATTCCTGTATAAGATAGCTATGGTTCCTTTTTGAATGAAAATGATTTTCGTATTTTGGATAAGTCGGAAATCTTTTCATTTAGACACCTCAAAATACATAAGTATACTATTTTGGTCTGTTAGATCACGATCATTTGCCGTAATGTTAACAATCAATCAATAGTAATGACGAATTTGATAAGTAATTACAAAACACACAAAGCAAATACTAAAGTTTGGTACCTAGGTAGAGTTTCTTGAAGAAGGCAGGTTGGGATTCGATACAAAATTATTGATATCTTCAAATATCAACATCATTAATTGGTAGTCTGTGATAGTTTTTATTTTCCGTCGATTACCTAATAAATAATAATAATACTCTTCTGGCCATTTTTCAACCATGGCGGCCGATCTTTTGATCAGCCAGTTAAGCAAGATAATATTATAATGCACAAGTGAGTGCGCAAGCACAGATGCACTCCCTATTCCCACACGCTCACAATTCTGTAGGATAGTAACGACCATAGAGTGAATTAGGTGCACGACCAACAGCTTAACATGCCTTCCGAAGTACGGAGGTGCTCGAGCTGAAATTTTTCGCTAACTCATCCGATGACTGGCTTCTGCGAAAGTCGCTTAACTTTGCAATCGCAGGCCGAGCCATAGAGTACAATGCATGACCGAGCGCGCTTCCCACTGTGCCATCAAACTCAGCAAATCAAAAAGCATAGACAAATCCAGATAAATAAATAGTATTCGCTTTGCGGTAATACGGAACTATTGCTAAACGCTGTTATAGATGTATGCCGCCAACGTTACGCATTCCATTATAAGTAAATGTTACATCGATGAGTTGTCTAGAGCAGGAATAAGGTTCTCTGGTTTTATTACGGATTTTGGATGATTACTTCACTAACACTAGCTAACATCAACATTATTCTATTATTGAATACATAAATTATGGCCGTACCACATATCTTTCACGTATTAACCTCTGGTTTGGTAAAGTGTCTGGAGACCCCAATCGATCACGAGGCCCTGGGCCCATTGTGCCCAGTGGGAAAGAGGGGTCTAACCATCTTTTTGTCTTTTGAGCGAGATGATAGAGCAAGTTCAGGCTCATTTTATGGTAAGACAATACAAAATGCATTGTAGGTACGTAACTTAGGGATTACGGCCACAGTTAGACCACTGTAGTCCATTTCAGCTTAGATGATTCCTGTGATAGGTGTAGGAACATTTTATACAAAATTAAACTCTATTCCAAGGCTTTTATGGTGTTTCGCAGGGTCTTATTACTTTAGAATAGTGTTGATTTTCGTTTGAAGGAAAACTGTCACCAAATCATCGTAGCTGAAATGGACTTCAAAAATGTTATGGACTGAACTAAGGTAATATGGTCTCTGCTACTAAAACTGTGTTTTGTTAAATAGACTTTCTTTTGGCTAGAAATTAAGAAAAGTCATTGAAGCTGAAAAAATAATACATTGGTACCTAACTATGACGTTTTGTGAAAAAATCTTAGGGACGTACAACTATAATGGATAACTGCTTCATAATTTACCCGAGTTCGTTGTTATCAGGTCTATTGATTTACGTTTTATATAAACTAACTAATAGTGCCTATATACGCTGGTAGGTATCCACGACATCTGTTGCGTAAATCTAGTACATATTTATAAGACATAACTGATTACCGAATAGTTTATCATCCTAGCAGATATGTTCCTAAAATCTTGTCCAGCCATCTAAATTATGTCTATGTCACGGACTAGTAAAAAAAGGTTGGTCAATGTCGCCAACAAATGACTTGTAGGTACCTAGTGACTTTCTAGAGTTATAGCTGACCTGTGAATGGTTTGCTTTGGCTTAAGTTGTAGTTCTGTATTATTGAACTGTTTAACAACACACAACGGCATTATTTCAAGTATAAAAACGCGAAAAATTTTACTGTCACAAAAGACATCTGACATCAGGCTTGCTATTGAGAGAGTGCGTGCGTGTAGGTGTGTATTTACACGCAGCTAGGCTTGCTTTTAGGTGCGTCACTTGTTATGTAGGTGACGCGGAGTCCTTACTCTTTTTACTAGTCCGTGGTCTTTGTAATATAAAGTTTTGACACTTTTGTTCTTCATAATAAACATCGTGGAGGTATGGTTCTATTAGTTAGTATAATGAGAACTCTATTAAAAACTTCAAAATTCAATCAACAAATGAGGCAATATTGAAGGCAATTTTGGCAGCTTGTGATCAATGTATGTATATTCATTTCATCGGTGAATTGAAATAAATTCGACATTATGTATAAAATGGCGGAAATTCGGGTAGGACCCGGAGTTTCCACTTCAAAAGTATATAAAAAACAACAGGGTAAAAAGATAAATGGTATAGGTATATGGACAATGCTAATAAATTCGTCAAATGTGTTCCCAATTGAGATTCACAAAGTATAAAGGATCAGACCATTAGTGTTTCATAGCAGCTCAAATGCTTCATCATTGTGGAAATAACTTTGAACAATGATAGATGGCTTAAAGACCACGTTAGCTATACACACGGATACACGAATTTTAACTTAACAAGCGACTTGTTAGCAAATGTTTAAGAAAAGCGCCGTTTATAGATGTAGGTATGTTTGGGGTTTTGGCAAGAGGTGAATCAATGTAATATTTTATATATACCCCCTTCTTGCATTGAAAAGTAGCTCGGAAGCATTTAAAAATTTAACGGTTATGGTTTTGTTGTCTATTTAGTCAGTAAATACATTGCAAGTCATTGGACTTGCCATGGAACTAGAAGGTCCCTTTAGTTGCGCAAGCAAAAAAAATGTTATCCTCTTATGCATTCAATTAAAAAAAAAATGGGCGAGTCCGATAGTTATTGGAGGAAAAAATATAACGTAAAAACGAAGTTATTTCTGGAGAAATAGGGTTGAGATAGAAATTAATTTTAATTTCGATGAAATAAGAAAATTCATATGAAGACTATAAAGTTACAGTTATACTAGTCAGGAACATAGTGAAGTAGAGAGGTATAGATTTCGATGTGTAGACACTAACTTAAAATCCATAGATGGGTCAAAATCAGAGAGGTGAGCATTTTAGGTTTTGAAATATCTGTAAAATTAAGTTTCCTTTTAAAGAAAACTAACATAAGGAGTCTCTTTTATTACTTATCATGAAACTTTTTTGTAAATAGGCACGCACAAAAATACTTATTTTCGGAATTATAACCGTTAATAAGAATAAAGTCAGAGTCGTGAGTCATTTCGGGAACACTTTATAATATTTTTTATAATAAATATTAACCAACATATCTAATAATGTTCTTCAATAATTTGTAATTCATTCCTTGCTGTATATGAAAACATTGTTAAATTACTATTATTTTTACTAAAAACAATTGTTTTTACACTATTCCACATCAAATGTCATAATGGCGTAATTTTTACTACGGTACTTTTAGTTATTATAAATATTCTAGCATTTTATTGTAAATTAATCAAATAAATACCAAGTTTTAATGTCATTTTATCTTATGTATGCAGAATTTAACGCTTTCAGTGATAATTAAGTGACTTATTTGCTTTTATGTGATGTTCCCGGAAATGATGGGAGTGTTCCCAAAATGACAGCCAAAATGACGGTAACGTTTTCTAACACCACATAATACTTGATTTCAGTTGTTTATTAAAATAAAAAACATTTAAAGTAAGTAAGTATCCATCTCTTTTTGTAGGATGCACTACCCAACAAGGGTCCGCTCTTAAAAGTGTTGAATAAGAAACTCGAATACCAGTCTCAGGGAACTTCGTTTTCCATCTCATTTTCAGACCAAGGAGGACTGTCAACTAAAATATTTGCCAGCATCTTTTTCTTCTGTCTATACTTTTGCGATTTTTTTCTCCACTTCTTTCTCTGTTTTCTCTTCTCTCTTTCAGGCATATTATTAACAGTCTTTACTTTATTTTCAGCTTTCTTTCTTTGGTAATATTCCCTATCTTTCAGTCGATTCATCTTTTTTTGTTCAGGAGTCATTTTATCTTAAAACCTGCGCTTTCTTGCATTAACCTTTTCACGGTGTTATTGTAAGCTAAACTATCCTGCTTCGATTGTTTTTTCGACTTCTTTTTTTCTTTAGTTTTTTTATTCTCCATGATACGCGGATACTTAAAACCAAATTATTACATGGTTGAGCTTTTTTGAAGTAGTGCAGTATAATTTTGTTCATGGAATATCATTTCGGGAACGATTCCATCCGAGAACGTTCCCGAAGTGACCGTTCCCAAAATGATTTTTCGTTAATTATTTTGAGGTTACGCATGATACAGCCATGTTTAATATTGGTTTTTGAGGTTATGAACAAGTGAGTTGAAATATATATGAGAATTTTGTAAAAAGTATGCATTAACTTGAAAAACAAATCACTGAATGGCGTTCCCGTAGTGACACGGTATTAAAGTACGCTTCACACATATCAAATTAAACTCAACGTATCACCAAAATCACTTATTGATTTTCGTAAACACAAAACGCGGCCGCTTACTTTGACCTACGAACTTTACACTGATGCTTCTTAACGCCATCTAGTATGTCTTGCTTATATTACATCGTAGTTTACACGACGCGTTCACGAAATGATAAGATAAACGACAGACTGCATTTGAATTGATGAAATATAAAGAAAATAATTTAATTTTTTTTTATTCGCAGGATACATTTTAAATCTAAGGTTTTTAATGATTACACAAAAAGTTGAAATTTATATTTCGTTCTTTGTATATATTTTTTAAGAGTCTAAACTATGGAACATGGTATAAAGACGCGTTCTCGGAATGATTTTTTAGGCATATTTTTATTAATTTTCTGGTAATAAGTTTAGTAGAAAATGAAATATGTTAAGTGCCATGTAAACACGCTTAGTAAATTTATTTTTAAATAAATATTGTAGCAATTTTTAAACATTTTTTTAAGAAATTTTTTGTCGGAAGCGTAATGCTCACCTCTCTGATTTTGACCCAGATATACAGCTCAAGACATAAGACTAGGTAGGTATATTCCAATATTAATTGATATTATAATTAAACAGTATAATATCGTTGAGTATTCATTATCTTCATTGTATTTTCAACTATGTTGTGTTCGACATAAGGTTCATTTAGAGATAACAACGGCTGCGATTTATCTTTCATTTCTCAGTCTTTTTGTTTACCAAAACAGGTAGAAATATCTACATTATTACATATTTTGGTATGAACCATTTGGTATCCACACATTTTAAATTGTAGGTCAGTGTTTAATATTATTATTTTACTAAAACATTGTAACATTCAAGTTATTTGAAAATGATTGTTATGACTTACGTTCTTACACAATATAATGATGTCCAAAATTTGTGAACTTTGGTATACTTATTCTATTCTACTCCAAGTATTTTCCCATTTATGCACATTAAAACTGACCTACCTTTAACTTACCCACAATATCTATCATTTCATTTCCTATCTCCTTATTATGAATGTATCTTCATAGAAATTACTTACTTTAATTTAGTAACAAATAATGCGAGATTCAAATCATTAAAGTCTAAAAAGTACAGTATACGAATAGAATATCATTGACAGATTTCATTTATATTTTCGGTCTTGACTACTATCTTATAAATAGTTTATAATATTGCTATTACTAAGGTTTAAGATTTTGGTCAAATATCATCTTTTAAATTAATTTAAATCCACAAATATTAATTTTAAACAACACATTCATTTCGTTCATTGATACTTTAGGAATTTAGTCGTATTTAATAAATAAAAAAATAAATCAATCATAAAACTTGAAAGAGATTCTCAGAACAAAATTACTAAAACCAATAAAACAAACCAACCGTACATCTTTACCAACGCCCTGCCTTGAACAAATTAAAATCTTAAAAAATGTATTACTCAGAACTCTTATTCTCTTTCATCATACACAGAAACATCCAGAGCCGTCCATAATCAACAAAAAAAAAACTAAAAGAAAAACTCACAAGTTCCATACTGTCTCTCAGCCGCTCTTGCATTTCATAGCCATCTCCCTAGTTCCTCACATTAGGGTGACGCCTGGGCGCATAAGTCACTCTTTCACCATAAAATAACCATTACATCCAGAGCCATCCCAAAGCAACAAAAAAACTATGGAAAAAGTCACATAATCTCTCAGGTCACTACAAATAGTCATCTCCCTCGAAGCAGCCGCGCCGTCGTCACTGTAGTTCCAAGGCCGCGCAGATCATTCTTTTCTTCCAACCATGGAACACCAACACACCCAGAGCCATCCAAAACCAACTAAAGACTATGAAAAAAACTCAAAAGTCACATACTCTCTCAGAACTCTACAAATGGCCATCTCCCTCGGAGCGGCCGCGCCGGCGTCACTGCGGCTCCTTCACGGCCTGCAGGATACGCTTCACGTGCCCCACCTTGGTGACGCCGAGGTCATGGAGGTCACTCGCTCTTTCATCAACAGATACCATCACATCCAGAGCCAAAAAAACTAAGGAAAAAGTCACATACCTACTCTCTCAGATCACTACAAATGGCCATCTCCCTAGGAGCGGCCGCGCCGGCGTCAGAGCAGTTCCAAGGCCGCGCAGATCACTCTTTTCTTCCACCCATGGAGCACCAACACACCCAGAGCCATCCAAAACCAACTAAAGACCATGAAAACAACTCAAAAGTCACATACTCTCTCAGGTCACTACAAATGGCCATCTCCCTCGGAGCGGCCGCGCCGGCGTCACCGCAGCTCCTTCACGGCCTGCAGGATGCGCTTCACGTGCCCCACCTTGGTGACGCCGAGGTCATGGAGGTCACTCGCTCTTTCATCAACAGATACTCATAACGTCCAGAGCCAAAAAAAAATTAGGAAGATGTCACATACTCTCTCAGGTCACTACAAATGGCCATCTCCCTCGGAGCGGCCGCGCCGGCGTCACCGCAGCTCCTTCACGGCTTGCAGGATACGCTTCACGTGCCCCACCTTCGTGGCGCCAAGGACATGGAGATCACTCGCTCTTTCATCAACAGATACCATCACATCCAGAGCCAAAAAACTAAGGAAAAAGTCACATATTCTCTCAGATCACTACAAATGACTATCTCCCTGGGAATAATATAGCGTCCGCGCCGGCGCGGCGTCACTTTGACTCTTTTCTTCCACCGCAGCTACACCAATGCAACCAGAGCTGTCCGAAACCAACAAAAAACTATGAAAACAACTCAAAAGTCACATACTCTCTCAGATCCTACAAATGGCCATCTCCCTCGGAGCGGCCGCGCCGGCGTCACTGCAGCTCCAGGGCCGCGCAGATCACTCCTTTCTTCCACCCACGGTACACCAACACACCCAGAGCCATCCAAAACCAACCAAAGACTATGAAAACAACTTAAAACTCACATAGGTACTCTCTCAGGTCACTACAAATGGCCATCTCCCTCGGAGCGGCCGCGCCGGCGTCACTGCAGCTCCTTCACCGCTTGAAGGATACGCTTCACGTGCCCCACCTTGGTGACGCCCAGGTCGCGCAGGTCTCGTCGCGCGAGGGAGAGCAGCTCGCGACCGGTGACGTCGTGTTTGGCGAACGCGTCGGCGTACTCACCGAGCTCGAGGGACTCGAGCCATGCTTGGACCTGCAGAGTGATGATATTTGAAAAGATTGTATAAGGCAAGCAACTTTTGGTACCTAGTCTTTGATAAGTGCGTGTTCTTAGTAGGTTGGTAAACATTCATATTTTCAAGTCCGCACTGCTTCATAGATGTGTAGAGTTGATATGCTACTAGAAATCAACCTGACAATTGGGGGAATCTTTAAATTCAAAGGAGCCTGCGGTACATATGGCAACTCTTTGAAAAGTATGTCATGAAGAGTAATTCTTCATCGAAAGAAGCCAAAGTGATCTCGTGGACCACAAAATTATCACTACAACAGACGTAGGTTGTCGATACGACGTTGGTATCTGCTGAAGTTTCTCTCAATGGTGGGGGCCTTATAGTCAATTCACATAAGATGATCTCTCTTATACGAAATCAAAGTTAATTCTAAGGCAATAATTCCACGGGCTGTTTAAATGATTTTCCGTAGGGTCTTATTACTTTAGAATGGGGCCGATTTTCCTTTGATGGCCAACTGTCACTGGGGACATAATAGCTGAAATGGCTATAGTTACTTATAGTCCAGTGGACACCTGTCGTTATTTAAACAGATTGAATTTAAACAGAAAAACTCACCTCTTTTATCCCCCACGAGCGTACTTGCGCAGCCGTATGTCCCGAGGTAGACCCGCCTTCGGAGACGCTCCTTCTGCCGCGCAGCCAGCGACCAGAGCTCTTCTTCTGGACCTTGGGTACACCGGTGAGGGTGGGTTTAGGTCGTATGAGCAGAGGTTAAAACGGGTGCTGCTACACTACTGGTGAGCTAATTGGTGGTACGTGCGATTGTGTTATGGGGGTTAAGAGTGTTAAGAAAGAGTATGAGAACCTAGCAGTTGTTTGAATGCGTTACATCAGCATGTTGGCTTAGTGGTCGAGTAGTATAATTGCCCTGATGAATTAATTTAACCATACGGTGCTTCTTCACAGTCCAATGAACCGTCATAGTACAAGTTACGATAGTTCGATTATGCTGCGGCTACTAACTTATATTACATTCCAAATAATAAATCATAATAGTTTAAGACTATATCCTGTGTTTGTCCTTATGGGTCACGAATAGTCACGATTATCTTTTTAATAAGACCCCTGAATATCTGTCAGTTAATAAAGCACCCAAAAGCTACAAGAAGAACTTTGTAGGCACACCTGCTTTCGATGAGATTGTGACCTATTTCTCCATGACTTTGTATCGTAACGAGTAAGTTAAAGTAAGTAGGTCTAGAAGTATAGTCTAATGCCATCTAGCGACAGTCGTCGGTAGGCTCTACGGGACCTCAGAGTCTACGGGGGCGAGGCGGGCGGGACAACAAAGCAGCGGTTAGTCAACGCAGCCGATAAGATTCAGCAATTTTGTGAAGCAACGTGCCTATCAAGGGTAAGTGGGTGCAAAGATGTTTTTGTTAAATCTTAATTATTAATGTTAACTTATCAGTAGTTTATAATCTACCTGTCTTCCTAGAATCTAGATTGATATCTTTTAATTCAGGACAACGAAAATAATATGTGTGTTGGTTTTACGAACAGTGCTATAGATCAGTCTTAATCCCAGAGATAGAATCCTTATGTGAAATGCTTGACTGTTTCAATTGATAAAATTAAGTATGTTGTGTATGAAACGTGTTCAAGCCCCTTTTTTCAATATGTTTGAAGTGAAAATTTCCAAATCCTGTAGCAGGAAAAATTTGAATAGGCACAGTCCCTCTGCTAGAATTTTGTTCGTGTAAAATATCGCACTCAGTCTCTAATGCTTATAATGTTGCTAATGCATAGTGTTTTAGTATGGGAACACACTAGGCGGAAAAAACACGACTGAATTTCGGCGCACTACGCCTGCATTGTATTTTAAACCGAAAACACGTCGCGTAATTTTTTATAGAAAATACATTTCCGCCTCACTTCAACCAAGTGTCTTCCTACACTTCCAATCCCTAATTCCCAAAATGCTGCTCATTGTCATTGATAAGTTGTATTTTTGAGAAGTTGACATTCTAAGAAGTTGACGTTATAACAAATGTACATTATTCGTCCGGTTGACATTTTGAGAAGTTGACATGAGCTGAAACGCATTTTAGGAGAACAATTATTAAGCTATAACTGTCCAACACCGCCCTTAAATCCCTACTAAAACGCCGCCCATATAAACCACACATCGCTCACCTCATCGGGATGCAGGTAGGCGTGTCCGTCGCGCAGGTCGACCCTCGCGAGGTGCGCGCGCACGCCCGCCGCCGCCGCCGCGCCGCCCGCGCCCACGCCGCTCTCCACCAGCTCCTGGCAGCTCTCCACCTGAGCGCGAACACGGGGTATGCTTACAACAATGAAATCGAATTTATAGTTTATGTGTATTTACTTGACAGTATAGGTAAACTATATCTCATATAATCAATCAATCGATTACCTATACCTCATAATCCCAACTAATATTATAAATGCGAAAGTAACTCTGTCTGTCTGTCTGTCTGTTACGCTTTCCCGCTTAATCCTCGCAACCGATTTTGATGAAATTTGGTACAGACAATCTTTAGACCCTGAGACAGAACATAGGCTACTTTTTGACCCATTCCAACCCCCCACTTCCCCGAAATGAGGGGGTGGAAGTTTGTATGGAAAATCTAAACTACTTGAGTTAGACGCTTGAAATTTGGCATGCAGGTCCCTTAGTAAACTTGATGCTTATTTGCAAAAGGATATTGCAAAATTCCCACGGGAACGGGAGTTAGCGGGAAAAAACATTCGTATAATGAAAACCGACATCCACGCGGACGAAGTCGCGGGCGGCCGCTAGTATCTCATAAATTTAATGTTTACGAGCGACTGACTAGCGTGGTTATTTCCACTTAATGAATTCCGGTTCTAAGCAATAAGAAAGGAGAACGACACAAAGGGTACCTACGTCAAAGCTCCATCAAATTCACGATCTGCAGCGCAATTTCGCAAATAAGGTACGTTACGCCATTTCAATACTGTCATAGTCAGCCATTAGATGCTCACTGCCGCAGTGAGACCGATGTCCGGAATAAGCTTTCCCAAATGCGTCACCTAGCGGAAATTAAATTCATAAACATCCCGCCTACGTCACCCTCACCACGCGTCGCGCCACGCTCACCGCCCACGCCGCTGCAAGCCCCGCCCTCGCTGATGCAGGACAGCTTCACCTGGCTCATTGTGTACTGACCAGAGTGGCGAGCAGTCGCCTCAGCTGCGGCGCGGGCAGCAGCTTGCCGTCGGCGTCCTGCAGCGCGTCCGCCTGCGCCGCCACGCGTCGCGCCACGCCCACCGCCCCGCCCACGCCGCTGCAAGCCCCGCCCTCGCTGATGCAGCATAGCTTCACCTGGCTCATTGTGTACTGACCAGAGTGGCGAGCAGTCGCCTCAGCTGCGGCGCGGGCAGCAGCTTGCCGTCGGCGTCCTGCAGCGCGTCCGCCTGCGCCGCCACGCGTCGCGCCACGCCCACCGCCCCGCCCACGCCGCTGCAAGCCCCGCCCTCGCTGATGCAGGACAGCTTCACCTGGCTCATTGCGTACTGACCAGAGTAGCGAGCAGTCGCCTCAGCTGCGGCGCGGGCAGCAGCTTGCCGTCGGCGTCCTGCAGCGCGTCCGCCTGCGCCGCCACGCGTCGCGCCACGCCCACCGCCCCGCCCACGCCGCTGCAAGCCCCGCCCTCGCTGATGTAGGGTAGCTTCACCAGCCTCATTGCGTACTGACCAGAGTAGCGAGCAGTCGCCTCAGCTGCGGCGCGGGCAGCAGCTTGCCGTCGGCGTCCTGCAGCGCGTCCGCCTGCGCCGCCACGCGTCGCGCCACGCCCACCGCCCCGCCCACGCCGCTGCAAGCCCCGCCCTCGCTGATGCAGGATAGCTTCACCTGCGCATTGTGTACTGACCAGAGTAGCGAGCAGTCGCCTCAGCTGCGGCGCGGGCAGCAGCTTGCCGTCGGCGTCCTGCAGCGCGTCCGCCTGCGCCGCCACGCGTCGCGCCACGCCCACCGCCCCGCCCACGCCGCTGCAAGCCCCGCCCTCGCTGATGCAGGATAGCTTCACCTGCGCATTGTGTACTGACCAGAGTGGCGAGCAGTCGCCTCAGCTGCGGCGCGGGCAGCAGCTTGCCGTCGGCGTCCTGCAGCGCGTCCGCCTGCGCCGCCACGCGTCGCGCCACGCCCACCGCCCCGCCCACGCCGCTGCAAGCCCCGCCTTCGCTGATGCAGGATAACTTCACCTGGATAATCAGACACAATGGCCATTACAAATACGTGAAGGTACAGTAAAATTAACTTAAGTATAAAGCAAGGGTCACCTGGGTCACGCGAGAAGAGCTGGAAACTACCCTGCGCTAAGCTTAAGCATTTTAGATTTATGTCGCAACTCCTAGCCTAGGAAGGCTGGATGTGTACTTGCGTGTGTTATAATATAATAAAAAGTGAAAATAATGAATTAAGCCTAAGATTGTATTTCATGATATTACGATAATGTAATTATAAAATAATAATTGTATTAATAATTTAAGATCAATCACATGTAAAATATTAATTAAGCGGATGAATATTGTATTGTATTCTACGACATTACTACGGGGCGTCCGGTTTCACAAGCGCCGCGCCACATGGTTGGGTGGGGGGCGGTTTGTGAAAGCAGTCCGACTGGCCAGCGCGGCTGGTGGGGGACGGCTTATAAAAGCGACCCGACCGAGCCGAGCGGGCTCAGTCAGTCTTGAGGTTCTGTTGCCTCTGGGTAGTCTTCAGGTTCAGTTGCCTCTGGGCCGTCACAGTGTAAACATCGGACAAACAGGGTAATATCTTTACTTTACTACTTCACTATTGTGTAATAATCTATGTAATAATTATTATGTAGTGAGTCATGTGTTTAGGCCAGTTATGTACTGGGAATTATTATTTATTGGTGTAAATATTGATGTTAAATAAGATTAATTATTCGTAATTAATGATGTAAAGAATACCGTTACGATTGTAACAAATAATACTTATCAATATTTGAAAAAGCAGCTGTCGAGTTTCTTGCCGATTCTTCTCGACAGTAGTGCCTTCCGAATCGGTGGTAGACTCATCATTGATAATATGGCTAAATAAATAAAATGGTTAACAATAAATGAATTTGTTCTTATATTTGATGCTTTTCTTTGATGCTTATTAACATCCATTGCTATAATTGTGTTTTTATAGAAATATAAATTTAATTAATTAATTAAATGCCCTTTAAAAATCTAACATCAGAAGTGGGATAAAGAATCTCGTGTCTAATACCTGATAGTATAAGTTTCAGAATGGTTGCTGCATCCAGCGAGACCCTTCGAAGCTAAAGACCGGGAGCTGTGGATGAAGAAGAGGCGCTTCCGATATTCGACCCGCTTAGTCCGGTGAGCTGTATTGTTTACATGATTTGATGCTTCCTCGTTTTAATTATCGAGCTTACAATGTTGTTGCTATGACTGATATTGAGTAAACACAATTAATTAGTACCTAAATAATTGAATTAAAACTGCACTAACAGAATTAAGATATTGTGTGACTGACGATGAAGTATCAAAGTCAAAATATAAACTCATTGCAATGCTATAAAATCAACTAAGAATAAAAAGGATATATCCCCTAGTATTAGCAGATGGTGGATATTACCTTCAAGATTTTTCTTTGTATAGAAATGGTAAATTCATTAGCCATGCTGATTTTTTTTTTTTTTCTGATGCGCATTTTAGCTATTGAATAGGTAACTTCACTAATATAAATAAATCAATTTTGACCCAAACATCTGACAGTGAACCTAAATCTATTAATCCTTCTTCCTAGCGTTTATTCCGTTTCTATGCGGGGTCCGCTTTGACCATTATCCAGGATTTGGCAAGTCTGGTTATTACAGTGAAGCGACTGCCATCAGACCTTCGTAACCCACAGAGGGGAGCCAGACAGATTGGATCATGGTTACACATTCAGATCTAACTGAACTAAAGTCAAAAATCACTGAATGTGCAGGTTTCCTCACGGTGTTTTCCCTCACCGCCGAGCTAATGGCACAAATCCACACATAGATTTCGAAAAATCCAGAGGTGTGGGCCCCGATTCGAACCGCGGACCTCACATATATGGCGCCATCCGTACCACTAGGCCAACATCGCTCTAAAATAATCTTATTCAAAAAGGACAGTCTCGGTTAGGAATTGCACAAAACAATGATCTCGAAATACAAGACTCTGATAATTCGATTCAAATCAATATTTTATGTATAGTCATGTATTTGTTACAAAAACAAAGTTCAGATCCTACATTTTTATTCCCAAAAGGGTAACCTATCTTACTTCGAAACTATAATTTTCAAAATTCTAAAATCTAAAACGGCAAAACAAAGTTTTTAATGGCAGGTAAATTCGTTTACATTATGTTTCTTTTCCGAGGAAAACTAATAGCCCACTTTTAAAAATTCCATTTTTGGTTGACAGTTGTATAACTTAAAGTGTTTATAATTGATAACATTTGGATTTTTTCATGTGCTGTTTTTATTTTCTATTCTGAAAGATTTTCATAAACTAAAACTTACGTATTTTTACTTTTTCGTTTATTTTCTTTCCTTTTTGTAAAAAAAAAATATATTTAAAAACGACTTATTCTAAAAGAGCGTAAGTCAATGTCATGGGATGTATTAAGTAATATATTAAAAAGGTGAAAAATAAATCTTGCTAACGTACAAACTTTGGTACGGAAGACTGACCTGAATGATAAAAAAAAATAAATTGGTTAGGGTTATTTTATTTGCGAACCTTTGAAATCTTTGACATTTAAAGGATTGTTATCGGGCCTGTTGGTCGAGTGGCTAGAGACCCTGGCTACAAAACCAAAGGTCGCGGGTTCGAATCCCGCTAGGGGCAAGTGTTTGTGTGATGAACGTCGGCATTTGTGATCGAGTCATGGATCTTTATGAAAGGTGTTTACGTATGTCTATCCGTTTCCTAGCATCCACAGTACAAGCTTCGAGCTTGGTTTGGGGCTGGGCAATTGGTGTGTTAGTCCAATGAATTTATTTATTATTTTATTTCTTTATTTATAAAAAAATTGGCCAAGTGCGAGTCGGACTCCGCACTGAGGGTTCCGTACAAATTCTATTTTTGACGTATAAAAAAAACTACTGAATAGATTTCGTTCGAACCAATTTTCGTTGGTAGTTTTTATGGTAATGTACATTATATTTTAATTTCAGTTTTGTCATCCTCTTATTTTAGAAGTTAGAGGGGGGGGACACACTTTTTTCCACTTTGGAAGGGTCTGTCACGCAAAGTATTCACTTTAGAAAAAAGTAATATTAGAAACCTTAATATAATTTTTAAAGACCTATCCATAGATACCCCACACGTATATGTTCAATGAAAAAAAATATTTTCAGTTTCAGTTCTAACTATGGGGACCCCCCATTTTTTTATTTTTTTTTCTATTTTCGCGTGAAAACCTTGTTGCGGTTCACAGAATACATCCACTCACTAAGTTTCAACAGTATAGTACTTATAGTTTCGGAATAAAGTGGCTGTGACAGACTGGCGGACAGACAGACAGACAGACAGACAGACAGACAGACAGACAGACATGACGAATCTATAAGGGTTCCGTTTTTTTGCCATTTTGGCTACGGAACCCTAAAAAAGATAACATTTTATGTATTTTCACGAAACTAACATGCCAGATGGGCATTACATCTGTCTAGCTTTGTGGTTGCTTCCATGATAATGGGACTTTCACGAACTTGCAGATATTTACATATAGGTACCTTAATTGTTGTTACGGTAAAGTATTAAATTCGTTTTAAATTCTTGCATAGGAACAACTTGTAGTAGCTTGTAACGTTAAGTCAGTTTGGCCGAGCAGTACATTAAATTTTCAATAATCAATAAATACGACAGTTCATTCCATTACATTCTATGTCATATGTATAGTTTATCAATTCTGTACCAGTCTGATTGATTTATATAGATTAGTGTGATCTTGGGTACATTGGTTGTCAGTGTTATTCCTTTAGTAGAAGTCTCAATTGCTTGTTGGATTTAAAAGGTAATATAACCATGTAAATTGAATATAGTCCCATGTTTGTGTAATAAGTGAAAGTGTCCGAAAACAATTGTATCTGACTAGTAAATGTGGGTTATGTAATAATATTTAAGTAAAAGAAATGTACACTTAATGTGAAAAGTGATACATTTAGAATATAGTGTCCACTTAATGTGAAAATTGAGACAATAGTATGAGAATGGCTCGCAGGGTCTACTTAATGTCAGAGGTTAGACTGAGGCGGATGTTTATTTTGTTATGTCCACTTAATGTGAAAAGTGAGACAATAGTATAAGGATGGCTCGCAGAGTCTACCTAATGTCAGAAGTTAGACTGAGGCGGATGTTTATTTTGTTATGTCCACTTGGTGTGAAAGGTGAGACAATGGTATAAGAATGGCTCGCAAAGTCTGCTTGATGTCAGAAGTTAGACTGAGGCGATTGTTTATTTTGTTATGTACACTTAATGTAAAAATTGATACAATTAGAGTATAATGTCCACTTAATGTGAGAAGTGGGACAAATGTTAGAAGTTAGACTGAGGCTGTGTATAGGGTGATGTATTCAGTTATTATGTTGGGATAAAATATGTTATATGTTTGACGGATCTGGGGTACTTCGGGGAACGAAGTACATGTCAGTATGGCCGTGTTATAATATAATAAAAAGTGAAAATAATGAATTAAGCCTAAGATTGTATTTCATGATATTACGATAATGTAATTATAAAATAATAATTGTATTAATAATTTAAGATCAATCACATGTAAAATATTAATTAAGCGGATGAATATTGTATTGTATTCTACGACATTACTACGGGGCGTCCGGTTTCACAAGCGCCGCGCCACATGGTTGGGTGGGGGGCGGTTTGTGAAAGCAGTCCGACTGGCCAGCGCGGCTGGTGGGGGACGGCTTATAAAAGCGACCCGACCGAGCCGAGCGGGCTCAGTCAGTCTTGAGGTTCTGTTGCCTCTGGGTAGTCTTCAGGTTCAGTTGCCTCTGGGCCGTCACAGTGTAAACATCGGACAAACAGGGTAATATCTTTACTTTACTACTTCACTATTGTGTAATAATCTATGTAATAATTATTATGTAGTGAGTCATGTGTTTAGGCCAGTTATGTACTGGGAATTATTATTTATTGGTGTAAATATTGATGTTAAATAAGATTAATTATTCGTAATTAATGATGTAAAGAATACCGTTACGATTGTAACAAATAATATCAATATTTGAAAAAGCAGCTGTCGAGTTTCTTGCCGATTCTTCTCGACAGTAGTGCCTTCCGAATCGGTGGTAGACTCATCATTGATAATATGGCTAAATAAATAAAATGGTTAACAGTAAATGAATTTGTTCTTATATTTGATGCTTTTCTTTGATGCTTATTAACATCCATTGCTATAATTGTGTTTTTATAGAAATATAAATTTAATTAATTAATTAAATGCCCTTTAAAAATCTAACACGTGCTTGACGACATCGCCATCACCCGTAGTTGCTCGTTAAGCTCTTCTCGTTTGTCGCTTCTCAGCTAGGAGGTACAGTCTGGCTATTTTAAAATTAAAAATTAAAATTAAAAATTAAATTCATTGGACTAACACACCAATTGCCTAGCCCCAAACTAAGCTCGAAGCTTGTACTATGGAAGCTAGGGAACGGATAGACATACTTAAATACTTTTATAAACATCCATGACTCGAGTACAAATGCCGATGTTCATCACACAAACATTTGCCCCTAGCGGGATTCGAACCCGCAACCCTTGGTTTTGTAGCTAGGGTCTCTAACCACTAGACCAACGGGCCGTCATATTGACACCTCGGCTTGCCATAAATATCTACTTACATAATTGACGAGTGTATTGACGACATCCAACAGTGCTAGCAGCTGCGTCGCCTCGGCGGGAGTGAGCACCGTGCGCCTTGCGCCTTCTGCTGCTGCTTCTCGTCCCACGCAGCTGTAGCAGCTCCTCGGCATAAGTACCTCCTCGGCATGAGTACGTACGTGCTTTACGTCATCATCAAACGCGCGAAGTTAATCGTCAAGTTCAGCCGCCGTAGCTCCACTCGCCCAGATCAGATGTGCTCAGTTGCGCACACTTGATGACCGGTCTGACGACATCTCCGCCATGCGTAGTTTATCGTACATAATTCGATGTATCTTTTTAGCAAGGAGGCACGGACATGTTCGGTCATACTTAACGTACTTACATGTTTGACAAGTGTATTGACGTCATCCAGTAACGCGAGCAGCTGCGTCGCCTCGGCGGGAGTGAGCGCCGCGCGACCCGCGGCCGGCGCGCCTTGCGCCTTCAGCTGCTGCTTCTCGTCCCACGCCCTGCGGATGAGGTGGAAACGGCTGTGATACCTACGGTGATGTGCTGGTTAGTAGATTATTTTCATTTCGATAGATAAAGAAGAGATATAAAGTGATGAGTTTTATGAGAAAAATATACACCAAAGTAATTTTTAAAATCCTAATTCTTATTTGCGTGTCCTCACATTACTCAAATAGCATAAAACAAGCAGACAGTCGAGTCGCTGTTCTCATTTAAGACTGCTACCGTTAGGCCAACGGTAGCAGACTTATTTGCTTCACCCATTATATCGATCAAACCCTCCAGGGCAACTATGGGCTGAATAGGAGAAAACTGCTTTTCTGTGTAGTTAGTCCCCCATAACCATATATAGCCGTATACGTAACTCTAAGTAAAAAAAAATGTACTGCCTTGTAGAGTTACTGTTTGTGACTCTTTATAAAATGTATTGAGACCATGTTGAGGCTAACAAAGAGTCTTCTTCTTCCTAGCGTTTATCTCGTGTCTGTGCGGGGTCCGCTTTGACCATGAGGCGAACAAAGAGTATGAATATGAAATAAGCAATTGTTATGGATAAATCACCTCAAGCTGGTCTCGAGCGCTCGCGAGCGGCACAGCATCTGCGCCCTGTTCTTGTGAATGATGCGCACGCAGCCCGGCGGCTGCAGCCACGCCTCGCCGTCCACCTTAGCAAGAAATAACATGTGTTGATATTTCTGAATGACCGGTAACCTAGCTTGCCAAATACGCATGCGCAATCATAAATCCAAGCTGCGTTCGGCAAATCCTTCTCAATTTTATCCCCACCCGGAAATCGTCACATAGCCTCTCACTCTTTTATCTTACTAATATTTTTTTAAACTAAGTTTTGTATTGACTGTTTTGACTTGCTCTGAGTGGTCGCCATTTGTCAAGGGTCGAAGTGGTCGCCATGACCGAAATCGGTCAGATCTAACTTGTGAATCATGCTCACAGAAGATAATCATGTTTGCCAAATACGGATGCGTAAACACAAACCCAAGCTGTGTTCGTAAAATCCGATACAATTTTATCCCTATCCGGAACTCAAGTCCTGGACCTCGATATCACGACTCGTTACTTTCACCATAAGGTAGACCAAAGAGGTATTCTGTGTTATGGGTCAATCCCTACTAATATAATAAATGCGAAAGTAACTCTGCCTGTCTGTTATGCTTTCCCAATTAAACTTCTCAACCGTTTATGATAAAATTTGGCACAGAAAACTTTTAGACCCTGAGAAAGAACATAGGCTACCTTTATTGCGATCAGAAATTTACGCGCACGTAGTCACGGGCAGCAAACGCTGATAATAATAAAATATTCTATTCTATTCTATTCACCTGGACTGGGACGCACTCCTCGCCCAGGATGTTGATCTGCACGGCGCGGCACTGCGCGATGCGGTGCTTCTGCAGATTGATCAGCCGGGAGGCGGCCATCTGCGCCGATCCGAACACTGCTACCACCTGGAAGAACAAACAACAGATCAATATAATAAGCAGCAAAAGCCGTTTCTTTATGTTATAGGGAGGCAAACGAACAAGAGGGTAACTTGATGGGAAGCGATCACCGCTGCCTATGGATATCAACAACTGCACAAGGGTCGCAAATACATTGCCCGCCTCCAAAACACAAAACCTCCTCAAGAACTAAGCTCTGAGAACTCCAAAACCCCAAAACCTCCCCAACTGAGCTCTGGCAACTTTACTTGCCAGCAGAAAAATAGCACAACAGTTACGAAGTGCTATTTCACTGTGCTCTTCTGTAAGTTGGACCTTCTACACTATTAATCTTTTTTGGCCACGTCAGCCGATCTGTACAATGAACCGACTTTACTAAAATTTACCGTATTCCTGTAGTTACCCCCATAGTAGTAGGACAGTCATCCAAAACACGTATTTTATTTCTAACTCAGAACGTCTTGAATTCTTAGGAGGGCAGAATACCTAAAGTTCCACTAGAAACGTTTTTAAACACGACAACCCGAGCCAGAAACCCAAGTAGAAAGAACTCTCTTACCTCAAGAATCCTATCATCGAAAGACGGCGCCAGGAATATGTCGTCAGCTCTGGTGCCGCCCCAGAAGTTGGTCCCGCCCATGAACGAGGGTATGTTGAGCACGACGATGCCCTGCAGCTCAGGAAGCGGTATCCGCTGCCCGTCGCATTCTAGTTGGACTCTTTGACCTAGGTGTCTGTAATGTGAAGAATTGGTTTCACTTGAAATAAAGATTTCCAAGCCCATAAATAGACGAATTTTATCTGACCACGCGTAATTTATACATCGTAAAAAAATAATCTTAATATTTATTTATTTTAATTTCCAGTCTGTTATTTTGCTGATTTTTCGTCTACCTGTATATCTTACCAAATTAATTCAATGCTTAAACATGGTTACAAAAAAGGGCACAATACTACTTAACCGCCCAGCATAGATAGGCTATTGAAAAATAATTACCTATATGTCCTGTTCACCCATTCCTTAGAACCAAGCACGCCATACCACATGTAGTTTCTTGCTCTAGATCTGCACTTCTCAGGGTGCTCTTCTCTCTTATTATGAAAATCCAGCGTAATCTTCGCGTCGATACCAATTCCGAAGTAGTTGTTCATTACCGCTCTCTCATAGAAGCCTTCTAAGAGCGTCTCGTCTGGATCCATCAATGGACTGACTGCTGCGCAAAGAGCATCGGCGTTGGCGAGAAGGCATTGGCTGATGAAGCCCTGAGTGACGTGGGGCCAGGCGGGAAGTTGGACGAGAGGGTTGATGATGGGCAGTTTCTTCGCTTTCTCGTTCACTTCGGATTTCGAGGACCCAACGCCGCCCATTGCGCCGCCTTCTCCCCATATTGACGACACTGATGTGGAGAGCCTGCTGTAGACAAAATTAAGTATTACCATTAACCTAATACTATTCATCTAGTTTCTATCTAGTTAAAAGAAACTTAATTTGAATTGGTTTGCAATGTGATCAAAATATAAAATTCAGCAAGACAAGATGCATATCAATGTTACATTTACTTCAATGGGATAGAGAGCAATAGATAATAATCAACTTACTTGTCAGGTTCTCCAGGCTTGAAGAGACTTCCACAGGATATCCTTCGAGTGGCAGCTGGCGAACAGCTCAAAAACTTCCCGTACTCAGGGTCCGAGTTCAACAACTTCGGATTATCTGATTGTCTCCTTTCCCTGGTCGTACCGAGGCTCGGCTCCGGCGAATGCACGCTCAACGTATCCGTCCCTTGATCGAACAAATCACTGAGCACCGACGCCATTCGACTCCCGTTGTTCTTCAGACTCTTCTTATCTTCGCTGTGGGAAGGAGATGGAGGCTCTACCACTACGCTAACTTGAGGGAATGCATGCGTTAGGTCTTCGTCGGTTCTTCTAGCACTTTGTCTCGGAACTGGCAGCGTTTTAGAACTATGACAGTGCTTGGGACTGTCATCGTCCTTTGACGGCTCCTCCGATGTAGGCAGCAAATGCTTCAGACTTCCTTCGTCCACAACTCTTTTCTTTAAACTCTTCTTCAGTTGTTTTCTGAAGGACTTCCGTGCGATGTCATTACCCTCCTCAAAATGGGCTAAGCTACAGTATTTGATTTGCTCCTCCACTTTCGTTGCGTTTTCGATGTAGAATACTCTGTTCTCGAAGCCGAACTTCTCAACTTCGCCATCCTTCGGCTTCTTCATTTTCGATATGTATTTCATTTTGGTCTCGTTGTTCTTCTCCAAGCTCGGGTTCCGGCTGTCCATGGCGATGTCGGAGACCGTGTCCGAGGTAAATAGGGTCGTATCGTCGGTGTAGGTCTCGTTCTCACCGTTCTTGCCCATCATGGCCATGAGCACCTCCTGGCCGAGCATGGAGCTGATGTCGTCCATGATGGACTCGCCGTGCAGCGTCTCGGAGTTGACGTAGGTGGTGTCGGAGACCTCGGGCGAGTCGATGTGGCCGATGCCGGGGTCGTCGGGGTCGTCGGGCTTGGCGTCGATGATCTCGGAGATGAGGCTGTAGTCGTCGCTGATGTTGGAGCCGTCGGAGTCGTCGACCTCGAGGTCGGCGCTGGAGAGGCGGTGGTCGGGCGACGCGTCGCTGACGGGCGTCGCCCTCGCACTCAGCTCGTAGTGCGCTTCTTCCGTGTACGGTTTGTCGATGTCTATTATAGTCAATTGGTCCGATTCATAAGTTTCTCCCTGTAATATCGAATCTCGCTTATCGCTATCGTCTGAGACAATTAGGTTAGGTATCGTAAGACTACTACTATTATAAGTGCCGCGCTCCTCGTCCGGCCGGTACAGGTTTCTGCAAAAGAAAACATTTCACATAATTTGAAATACCAAACATATGAAACTTCGAATATTTCGTATCATGATTACTAGAATTTTATTTCGTGCAATAAAGTTTAAATAAATAAATAAATATCGTCAGGAACTGGAACGCCTATCGTAAGTCAAAATCTTTAATCGGCCTTCTACTCCAAATTAGAACTTAAATAAGACATATTATTATACTGGCAAAATACCTACAACCTAGGTGGGGGAATTCTGTCATATTATATTATTCATCACCATCACCTGCACGAGCTAGTATCACAAGAGGAGAGGTTGAGCGAGAGCCGGTCCTGCGGCGACGACGAGCTGGCCTTACTGCGCTCGGTCTTGTCCACCTCCAGCCCGAACGGTTGCTCCGGCGCGTTGGAGCTGATCAGCTTCGCTATGTCCTCATCCACGTCTGGAATGCTGGAATGAGTACGCGTCTTGAGTATGATGCAAATGAATGAACCGCGGTCGAGAGACTATAGAATATAGGACATAACAGTGGATTCTGGAGTCATTACTTTTTCTACCACGTTTAAAAGAATGCTTAACACTATTAGTAAGAGTAAATCACTCTATGTCAGATGTTCTCAATATGGACCTCTTGTTTAGGGATGAAAGACCATTTTACAAAATTTCTGACTTTACAGGGACCACCATATTGGTTTATTGGTAATATGCGCGGTCTGCACTCAGATTTTTGTATTTGTTCAATAAATAAATAAAAATATATGTAAATAAGGGTAGTTAGACGTCTCTTATCTGCGATCGCTTCGTGGACCACTTGTAATGGCTCCAGGGACCACCAGTGGGAGGTTAAAAATGGGTTAGGAACCACTGCTCAAAGTGCTCCACTAGTTAAAACCTTACAGCATAGAAGATGCCTTGTTTGCTCGAACGATTTCTTCCGAGCTGTCGGACTTTAACAACAACAGGCGACTCACTTCTCAGGGTTGATAGAAGCTGCGGACACAGCGGACGCGGCGGACGATCTCCGACTGTCCGCAAACGCGCGCGGTACAGGCAAAGCGGACATTTCGTCCGCAGCGCCCATACTCGCGCCCGCCCCCGCGTCTGCCCCCTCCGCGGACATCACGCCTGCCGCCCCTGCGCTGCTCGTGCACGTGTCGCACGACTCGGATTCCTGGGGATTGGGGAGTGGTTTTTATTACCATCAGTTTGGTGGAGTCCACTGCTGGACGTAAAATCTCCACCAGATGGGGGGTTACGCAGAAAGTTACCACGTGACCCTGTGTATTAAGTTGTTGTTTATCTATGATCAGTCCATTGCATACGTTGTTGTACGTAGGCCTCCCATATATGGTTACACCCATAGTCACAACGCAACCGCACGTTCAACGGTTGATACTCGGTTCTCGGCGTACTCGACTCGAGGGGTTTTTATTAGTATAGGAACACACTAGGAGGAAAAACCCCACCGAAGTTCGGCTTGACTACGCCTGCAATGTATTTTAAACGGAAGATAACACACTGCCGAAATTACGTCGCGTAATTTTGTATATTAGTATAATATATTGTGCGCATTGCCACCGAACTTTGCTGGCGTATTTTCAGCCTGCTGCGTTCCTACACGAATACTTGAACTCGGCCGAATAACTCGATTTGAATGCTGAGTAAACTACGGTAGAATTAGTACTATTCTATTATACTATTTATACACAATATGATGGACTGCCATACCTGGTGTGGATACAAGTGTGCAAGCGTGCGCACGAGCGAGCGCAGGGCGCGTCGCACGCTGTCGGCGCGGCCGGCCAGCGCGCAGCCTCGCGCCGCCCAGTTCAGCTGCTCCTGCAATGCAACAACAGATATACAGGGTGGAATTTTGAAACGGGTTTTGAAGTACATTGTTACGTAACCATACATAACATTTTTAAATATCTTGACCTGCATTCAAAGAAAAAAAAAGTAACAGTCAGCAAAACAATTTTTCATGCCAATCGATATTAGTTCATGTAAGGATCAAATCGACTCCATAACTCTAACCTCAAGGTTAGAGTACATACTAGAAATTTCAGAAATCGACAACAACTTTTCCCATAAAAAAATAATCATGCCAATCGGTCCTATTTGCTGAGTGGATCATGAAATGGGATTAATTGGCATGAAAAAACCTTTTAGCCATACCAACCTTTTCAGTCTTTTCAATGCTGCCCTTTTCGGCAACGGGTTGCGCTTCGG
Organism: Nomophila noctuella; assembly: GCA_958496325.1. Classification (NCBI taxonomy): domain Eukaryota; kingdom Metazoa; phylum Arthropoda; class Insecta; order Lepidoptera; family Crambidae; genus Nomophila; species Nomophila noctuella. The sequence goes on along the minus strand of OY292483.1, from coordinate 15,096,367 downwards.
GTTCGCTATCGCTCGTCCCTTCTAACGGCTCCCAAGAACTGAAATAAAAATTAAGATGATGTAATACTTTAGCGATTTCTGTATTGTGTTAGTGTTTTATAGAACAAGACTTTGAATATTTTTGAAATTTTCAGTCTGTGTATGTGTGTGGTGAGTAAGAGCGATATGTACGAGAACATCATAACATATAAGGATTACGTACTGGCAGCGTGCATGGTCGTGTGCGAGATGCGCCCGCGCATGGAGGAGGAGCGACAACGCACGACGCAGACGATGCGCGGATCGAGCGGCTGGCCCGCCCGCGCGCTCGCTCGCCGTCGCCAGCGTCGCGCAGCCCACGCTGTTCATCTTTATCAGCGTGAAGCACATACCTTGTCGCCAGTTTCACCTCGCAGTTGATATAGTTTTTAGCGCGCCCCTAAAGTCGGTGCATGTGTGTGTGAGCAATATGTAGGAGAATATCATAATTTTCTAGGTATAGATTGCTTACTGGCACCGCGCATGGTCGTGCGCTAGATGCGCACGTGCGTGCAGGAGGAGGGATAACGCACGACGCAGACGGTGCGCGGCGCGAGCTGCCGGCCCGCCCGCGCGCTCGCCCGCCGCCGCCAGCGCCGCGCAGCCCGCCCGCAGCGCGCCCGACGCCGCGCAGCTCACCTCGCCCGCCTGGGAAACACATAGGTATTGTACAAAGCCAGTCTGACCAATCTATACTAATATATAAATAAATAAATAAATATCTCTGGACATTATTCCTACAGCGCCATCTAGCCCCAAACGCTGAAGAGTTTGTTTATTTGTTTGTTTGAACGCGCTAATCTCAGAACTACTGGTCCGATTTGAAAAATTATTTTTGTGTTGGATACTCCGGAAGGCTTTAGGCTATTGGAAATCGAAATCCGCGCGGACGGAGTCGCGGGCGGCCACTAGTAGTAACATAATGACTGTCGCGACTTATTCGTACGTAGATTTAAAAGAGGCTAACTGTAGAGTTTCGGCAACTACAACAATTATTATTCTCAGCAGTTTGATAAGTTGCTAGTTGAAAAATTGAGGGCAAAGAGTTTTTTCATAAATAAATTTGTATTTACATCACCTTCATCAACCTGATACTTACTGTCCTGTACTGAACTGTGTCTGTATATGGCGGATTATGACAAAATCCCCACGCTTAGAAAACGGGCAGCCAATTCTAAGTACCTACCTACTCGAACATTACCATTTTATACCATCTACTCTTCTACTTAGCGTAAAGATTGGCTAGCGGAGAAATCCATGAGGCCGTTATAACTATATCGTGCAATAAATAAATGAATAAATGTTATTTGTACATTTTACACAACACTCATACTAAATCAAGGCTCTTTAAATTCTTACTTGCATGATGTCCTGCAGATTCTTCAATAGCGATGTCTCCTCTAGCAGGTCAGGCGGCGCGGGCGGAGGCGGTGGCGCTGTCAAAGCTCTCTCGAACGTCATGATCGACCATCTGCAAAAGTGATTATCAACATCCTTTAGATTTTTGCCCCGATTCTCTTTGTTGCATGGACTGATTATTGTGTCATTGATTTATAATTATGAATGGCATTCACTTATGTGCAAATTGGGTTCAACGTTAAGGGAGAAGCATCACAAAATATAACTTAACTAGCGGCTCCCCGCGACTCCGTTCGCGTGGATTTCGATTTAAAATAGCCTAAAGCCTTCCTCGTCCAATTTACTATCCAACACAAAATAATTTTTCAAATCGGACCAGTAGTTCCTGAGATTTCGGCGTTCAAACAAACAAACATACAAACAAACTTTTCAGCTTAATATATTTGTATGGAAGTATGGATAAATCAAAAAAATCTTCTTATTGGTAGCTAACATAAGGCATAGTCCGAAAAAAAATGTATTTTCCTCCACTTTCATAAAGTGTCAGACAGTATTATTGTACGATCAGGCACTTTATGACAGAAGAGAAACCAAATACTGTTGTTGGTATTTTGCTCGCAAACTTACCTATCAAGCATCTTAGTGGAGGCCCTCTCATATCTCTCAAGCAGCTGCTGCAAGTTGGCGGCGTCGTCGCACGAGGCTCCCCAGCCCAGGACTCTGGCTAAGTCGTTGCCGGTCCCCAGGGGTAGCACTGCTGTTTGTACTTGACGCTATGGAATAGAAGAAGTCTTAGTTGAGACTAAGTTTGTTATCATTCTTAGACCATGTCGAAGCTATAAAGAGTTTAAATTGTATGATGAAAGTAGGTTTTAGTTGTACACTGAAAGGATTTTCCGAAATGAAATCAAACTGAGCAATGCGTGTTCTAAGTATCAAGAGAATCTCAGAAAGTCACCAGAAGCTTACGTGCTTATCAAGTTTTCCTATCATGCTTATCCTCCTCTTAAACTACCGCTGTTTAGCCCAGGTCCCCCTCTCCCGAGCAATAAGTCTAAACGCCACATGCGACAATTCCTTAAGATGACCGAACCAACATATCTGTTACGGTTCTCAAGACTTAAGTGCATGTCAAGCTGGTGCACCACTGGTTTAAAGCTGCTTGATGGAACAACAACATGTTTCACCTCCTTGGTTGAAACTTACGTGCATATCAAGCTTGTCCACCTCCTGCAGCACCCAGCCCACAGACCCGTCGCCGGAGCACACCAGCACCCGCAGCGGAGCGAAGTGCCTAAACAAACGCAGCCCGAGCCGCGGCCCGGCGCCGCTCAGCTCAAACACTTGCGCTGGGTTTAAAAGCTGCTTGAATCGACGGAGGAACTTCACTCCCTGATTGTCACCTGTAAGCAACATCATGGTGAAGAGGACATACATTGAATGAATGTAAATTTTCGATAGGTAGTTCAAGTAGGAAGACCCATTTGGTTGTGGTGGACTCTCCTACAAGCTAAGAATAAGAGGCTCATCGTCGGATGCAAGGCAGTGCCAAACGAGGGCTGCTGTTGGCCACTTTGTAAGTGAACTGTGCAGCTAAGTATTCCCTTGGCCTCTGGTTCCGACTCCGATTCCGACTCTGATAAAACAAATATAAAAACTCCGAGTCCACCTTCGATTCCGAAATGACACCTCCGTTACATCCCTGCTCCCGACGCGTGCCAACTCCGCGTCAAGCACTTGCGACGGCGATTATATCTGTGTTGCTCACCTAATCGTGAGATGACGAACACGATGAGCGGCGAAGCGTTCGGCGGTCAGTCGGGCACTTAAGTATCATCTGGTCCCACCGAGTGTACGCGCGTAGGTGGGACGACAAACGCGAGCGCGACTGCCCCAGAACTCACGACGGGCGCCAACTCGGCGTCAAGCACTTGCGACATCGATTACATATGTGTTGCTTACCTGATCGCGAGTTGACGAACACGATGAGCGGCGAAGCGTTCGGCGGTCGGTCGGGGACCCAGGCGTCATCTGGCCCGACGGAATGCAGGCGCGTAGGTGGTACCACAGATGCACGCGCAGGGCCTAAGGCGCACGACGCGCGCCAACTCGGCTTGCACGCCGCGTGCACACATTTGCGGCACCACACGCATCTGAAGTCTTGTAACCTGCAAGAATATTGCATACTTGGATAAAGGTAAAAACATTAACTCATTATCTGAAATTGACAATGACCGGATATAATGGTTGAAGTCTTGTAACCTGCAAAGGATTTGGGACGTTTAGGCTGGTTTCGGTGACTCACTATTTGTAATCGAGAAAGACAAGATGTAAATCTAGCTGGCAACTAAATACCTACTAATGAATACTATTGGGAATAGGCGACCTTTCACTAAAAATGAAATTGCACTTGATGGCAGGTAAAAGCTAGAATATGCATGTAATGCCAAATATTTACGTGGCAAACCAGAAAAATGTTAAGCAAAAAACGTAAAGTTGGAAATTTACGATTCTCAAGAGGCCCATCGTATCCTTTAACGTCAGAAATGCAGACTATTTAAATAATGATAAGTTATAACTCCCCACTCATTCCTATAAATAAATACTTAATGCCATTCATTTGCATACAACTCTTCAAGCACTTTTCATTTCAAGTTCAGTCATGCAACGCTCTATATTTAAATCCACGAGTGGTGTAAAAATAAAACGCTGCCTACAAACGTTTCCGGTAACACCTTAAAAGCTAGAGCGACGATTACCTTCTCACTTCACAACCTTTTGTACAAAGGAATGGCCCTTAAGTCTTTTAACAGGGTGGCTATATTGTGCACAGTACACAGGAGACAAGATTTTGTCAACCTTACAAAAGTTCAATTGTTTTTCGGTGTAATTAATTTTATACCGATGTGCTAAAAGCCCAAAATAAAATGAAAATTAGCAATTATTTTTATCCCTCTTATAAATAAGCACTACCAACCCACTAAAACTTTCTGTTTTGCCCTACGGTTGACTGGTAGAGAATGCCATGAGGCATTAAGTCCGCATTTTCTACAAATTTTATTTCGTGCAATAAAATAAATAAATTAATTAATAAGCACCTGGTCACCCCATTTCACCCGTTACAAGAACTCTCACACCAAAACAAGACCCGTTTTAAAATCTACAACAAAGAACTCCGCCCTATTTGGCTCATATAAAACTATATAAGTATTGTTCTCGAACCATATTGAGCGAGCGTAATTTAAAGGGGCTTAAATGAAGCTGCACGTGCATGAGAGGGTTATTAAGTATGTAATCCCTTAAGTACATTCTTCACCTTGTACTTTATAAGTGCCGTATATGTTTCTATCGGAGAAATAACTCTCAGGAGATCAACTGAAGAATACATGACTCTGGAGTTATGACGGTAACCTTGACCTTAGTAATATAGAATACAGTTACCGTTTCAGCTAAGATGATCTTTGTGATCGGTGTTTTTTTTATACGAAATTTAACTTTATTTTAAGGCAGTTAGTTCCACGAGGTATTTTTATGTTTTCCCTTCACGGATCTTATTACTTTAGAATCGTGTTATCTTAGCTGAAATGGACTATATGTAAGAACTCACATGACAACTTTAACTAGAGACTTCATATCGTTGAAATGTTTAAATTGAAACGATATTTGTAAAATTACTGTCGCATTAAATAAATGAAGGCTCTTAAGCCAACAGTCTTATAATAGTACTCCAGTCAAAATAGACAAAATTAAGACTCAAGTTTGCATTAATTCCCAACAAGCTGGATTTTTGTGCAGGACTTGAATACGTCATTACAAATGATATGTCAAAAGTCCCCATCGATCCCGCTTGTGCGTTGTCTTTTATTCGTGGTCAAAGTGCCCAAATTTGCGTTTTTTGCTTATATCTCTGAAACTAAGAGAGCAATCGAAAAATGGTTCAGGTAAAGTTTGTAGATCGTAAAATTGTCTACCTAAAAGATCTCTACACTTTTCTTCTACAAGGCAGCGCTGTCGAGATATCGTGACTTTAAGCCGCAGGAAAGTAGTTTTTTCGAGTAGCCGATATTATGCAATTACAATAAATTGTGTTGAGTAGTTTATCTGGAGCAGGTGGCAGTTAAATATGGATTGGCTCTTAACTATTATTTACCAATTTCCAGCCCCAATTTTCAGGATTTAGATCGTTGAAGTCAAAAAAGACAAAACGCTGTATCAAGCTTGCATTCATTCCCAACAAGCGGGACTTTTGTGCAGGCCTTGAATACGTCATTACAAATGATATGTCAAAAGTCCCCATCGATCCCGCTTTAGTCCAGTAATTTTAGCAATTTTGATCCACGATCTGCGGAATAATTCCTAGTGAGCTGAATTTTTGCATACACCTTTATTATGATATTGTAATGATGATGTGAAAAATCGACACTGATATCGTGCCGGCTAAAAAAGTTATAGGGGTCCAAACGTCACGAAAATCAGTTTTTCGCAAATATCTTGCGACCTATTACTCAGAGGTCAATAGTGGTTTCGTAAAAGTTGTTTGTCGTAAAATTGTCTACAAAAAAGGTCTCTTGTAATTTTCTGTAGAATTAACCGTTTTTGAAATATAGACTAGAATGCACTCACATATGGTATTGTATACCGTACGCCGCATACCAAGGCATAAACCCTATTGTTTGTTTTTTCCCCTTTTTGTTTGTGTGTTTTTTGTTACTATGATGTCCTACATTTAGAAATATAAAGCACTTGTAATACTAGTACAGTCAGGAAAATAGGAATATCAACTATAAAAAACTAAGTGGCATTTTTTTTTGTCACTTTATAACTCAAGAACGGGCTCACCGATCCAAACCAACATTTTCACGGTTTGTACAGACTATTTAGTAGATGTTTTATGTTAAGTTTGAACAAAATCGGTCGTTCACTTTATACGTAGCGAAGCACGTACCGGGCCGCTAGTAATGATATAGAAATGCTTTGTCCAAAGACGTTTGGACCCCTATAACTTTTTTAGCCGGCACGATATCAATGTCGATTTTTCACATCTTCATCACAATATCATAATAAAGGCGTATACAAAAATTCAGCCCACTAGGATTTTTTTCGCAGATCGTGGATCAAAATTGCTGAAATTCACATTGCATCTATATCATTACTAGCGGCCCGGTACGTGCTTCGCTACGTATAAAGTGAAGCAACCGATATTGTTCAAACTTCACATAAAACATATACTAAATAGTTTGTACAAACCCTCAAAATTTGGTTTGAATCGGTGGGCCCGTTCTTGAGTTATAAAGTGACAAAAAAAATTGCCACTTAGTTTTTTATGGTTGATATTCCTATTTTCCTGACTGTGCTAGTATTACAAGTCCTTTATATTTCTATATGAAAATCATTATACTAACAAAAAACACACAAACAAAAAAGGGAAAAAAACAAACAATAGGGTTTATGCCTTGGTATGCGCCGTACGGTATTCAATACCATATGTAAGTGCGTTCTAGTCTCTATTTCAAAAACAGTTAATTCTACAGAAAAATGCAAGAGACCTATTTTGTAGACAATTTTACGACGAACAACTTTTACGAAACCACTATTGACCTCTGAGCAATAAATAGATCGCAAGATATTTGCGAAAAACTGATTTTCGTGACGTTTGGACCCCTATAACTTTTTTAGCCGGCACGATATCAATGTCGATTTTTCACATCATCATTAAAATATCGTAATAAAGGTGTATACAAAAATTCAGCACACTAGGAATTATTCCGCAGATAAAATCTAAAATTCCTGGACTACTTGTGCGTTGTTTTTTATCTGTACTGAAAAACTTCGGATCCTATTTCTAACCTTTCTGGTAGTCAAACCTCAATGGTCCCCATAGAGACTTTTACTCCTTACATAAAATAGGATCGATTGGTGCGAAAAAAAATTTTTGAATTATCAGGACAAACTGCTGAAATAGGCAAAAAATTTTTTTCATGTCAATCGATCCTATTACATGTTAGGATTAAAAAACTTTATGGGACCATTTGAGGTTTGAGTACTAGAAATGTCGGAAAGCGCAAAAAACTTTTCCCATACATTTTGTACTGAAAATTCCAAATTTTTTATTTCGCGCCAATCTATCCTATTTCATGTAAGGAGTAAAAGTCTTTATGGGGACCATTGAGGTTTAACTACCAGAAAGGTTAGAAATAGGATCCGAAGTTTTTCAGTACAGATAAAAAACGGGCAGTTACCCGCTAACCTACCATTCTAACCCACTGGTGGGTGGAGGGGTAACTCGAAAATTTTAGTAGTTCCCACCCACCCACCGCGTCAAGGCTGAAATTCTTTATCGATGTATTTTGTCGATAATGAAAAACAATATGTTCGATTACATGAATTGTTTATTGAATTAAATTTTAATATTATAAACAGGAAACCAACGTGGACGAACAAAATGGAATCTTAACATATAAACTTTTCACATAATATTAAACCTGAAGAGTTTGTTCGTTTGTTTGTTTGTTTGTTTGTTAGTCTTAAGGTACTAATATCAAGAACTACTGGTCCATCCGTCGAGGAAGGCCTTAAGCTATAGTATAACACTATGTGTGCGGCAATCGAAATACACGCGGACGATTTCTTAATAGGTCAAAAAATAATATAATTTTGCAAAAGTCACATAATTTTCAATTTTTAATAAAAATTATGTATTTTCTTTTATAGAAACTTTTATTGCAGAAAAGGGCGATCCGTGCAATCCGTGAGATATTTAAAGTAATAAACGTTTTAACTTTAGCGTCTCAATACATGTTTGATCATGGTTAACGTTATAATTCCAGCCCTCTAAAATCGTATTCGTTAAATGAGGTAAACTGCAACATACTGCCATGTTTGCGTTGGAGGGCAATAGTTACAGGGAATTCGAAATCAGAATGAACTATTAAGAAATCGTCCGCGTGTATTTCGTTTGCCGCACACATAGTGTTATACTATAGCTTAAAGCCTTCCTCGACGGATGGACTATCGAACACAAAATATTTTTTCAATTGAAACCAGTAGTTCTTAATATAAGCGCCTTAAGACAAACAAACAAACAAACAAACAAACAAACTCTTCAGCTTTAATATTATGTGAAAAGTTTATATGTTAAGATTCCATTTTGTTCGTCCACGTTGGTTTCCTGTTTATAATATTAAAATTTAATTCAATAAACAATTCATGTAATCGAACATATTGTTTTTCATTAGGTATCGACAAAATACATCGATAAAGAATTCCAGCCTTGACGCGGTGGGTGGGTGGGAACTACTAAAATTTTCGAGTTACCCCTCCACCCACCAGTGGGTTAGAATGGTAGGTTAGCGGGTAACTGCCCTAAAAAACAACGCACAAGCGGGATCGATGGGGACTTTTGACATATCATTTGTAATGACGTATTCAAGGCCTGCACAAAAGTCCCGCTTGTTGGGAATGAATGCAAGCTTGATACAGCGTTTTGTCTTTTTTGACTTCAATGATCTAAATCCTGGAAATTGGGGCTGGAAATTGGTAAATAATAGTTAAGAGCCAATCCATACTTAACTGCCACCTGCTCCAGATAAACTACTCAACACAATTTATTGTAATTGCATAATATCGGCTACTCGAAAAATCGACTTTCCTGCGGCTTAAAGTCACGATATCTCGACAGCGCTGCCTTGTAGAAGAAAAGTGTAGAGATCTTTTAGGTAGACAATTTTACGATCTACAAACTTTACCTGAACCATTTTTCGATTGCTCTCTTAGTTTCAGAGATATAAGCAAAAAACGTAAATTTGGGCCCCTTGACCACGAATAAAAAACAACGCACAAGTGGGATCGATGGGGACTTTTGACATACCATTTGTAATGACGTATTCAAGGCCTGCACAAAAATCCAGCTTGTTGGGAATTAATGCAAGCTGCAATGTCTATTTTGACTGGAGTATAGTGTGAATAAGAACATTGTGTTTACATAATGCATAATTAGAAAACTCATTTGCAGACTGTTCCGTCCACCTGTCTTGCTTGTTGCTATTTTGTTACTTCGTAAAACAGTTTGTTGACACAAAATAATGTAGCGACATACTATTGTGATAATATAACGTCTCATCAACACGATCCGTACCCATAATAAACGATTAAACTGTCAGTGGCATTCACTACCGATAATATTTTACGCGAAACGGCCATTGAAAATATCGAACAAAGTTAAATGCGGGTAATGTTCGGAAACAGACTTATGTTCGGAAACAGACATATTTAGGCAGACTTATGTAGGCAATGATTTGCGATAATATTACATGAATAAGCAGTCCGTCGCAAAATTGCAAACATCATTGGGTTTATTGAACATTTGTTTCCATCAATTGTTGTTTCAATCGCATGTTTAAATTTAATTTAAATTTAATTTAAACATGCGATTAAATTAAAAATAGCAACGACAGCGAACGGGGACTCGTTCTTCATGGCTCCGACGGATGAGGATGAGGTCAACAAACTTATTTGTGATCTTAAGGCGGATAGCGCCCCAGGTATAGATGGATGTTCACCTCTGCTAATAAAACAAATGAAAAGCATTATTCTTAAGCCACTTGTTCACATTTATAATCTGAGCCTGTCCTCTGGTTTGTTTCCGGGCATCTGGAAAACAGCATTGGTTTCGCCCATTTACAAAAATGGTGACTAAAGGTTGCCATGCAATTACCGCCCGATCTCCCTTCGAACAATTTTTTCTAAGTTGCTTGAAAAAATCGTCAACAAACGCCTTATACACTATCTAGAAAGTAATAAACTGCTTTCCTACAGGCAATTTGGCTTCAGACGAGGAAAATCCACGGAGGATGCGGTAACATTGGTGGCTAGTATTGTGTCAACTGCTTTGGACCGCAGCAAATGCTGCATTGGTGTATTCCTTGATTTGGCCAAAGCATTTGACACTGTATCGATTCCAATTATAAAAAAGCTGGAATGCATGGGGGTCAGGGGTCTGCCACTAGATTGGTTTAGAAGCTACTTATCTGGAAGAAGCCAATGTGTACGAGTGGATAATATAATAAGCAGCAAAATGTCAGTGGATTTTGGAGTTCCACAGGGCAGTATTCTTGGCCCCACCTTGTTTCTTGTGTATCTTAATGACATTGCTAAGACGCAGAGCCGTAACGCGGAAGTCGTTTGTTTTGCTGATGACACAGCCGTCTTCTTTCAGGCAGATACATGGGAACAAGCATTCAAAATGGCTGAGGATGGAATGGCGCGGTTAGCGGGCTGGCTGTCAGACAACCTATTGACCCTGAATGTAAAAAAGACCAAATACATAGCCTTCCATAAAACGCGCTCATCTCAACCTTCCATCTCAACCCAACTAAAGTTGCATCTGATGTGCTCCAAAACATCCGTACCGTGTAACTGCCAATCGCTGGAGCGCACAACAAATATTAAATATTTAGGCGTATTTATTGATGAAAATCTATCATATAAAAAGCACATAACAGATCTGGCATCAAGAATTCGGAAGACAATATTTGTATTCAAATCATTAAGACAATCCGCTCCCAGAAATATTATCATGCTCGTATATAAAGCGTTATGCCAATCCCTTCTTATATACTGCATAAAAGTCTGGGGCGGTACCACCAAGTCTACCCTGATTGGTTTGGAGAGAGCACAAAGATCAGTCCTCAAGGTCATGTTAAAAAAGCCATTTAGATACAGTACTGATCAATTGTATGCAGACTGCAGAGTATTGCGGGTAAGACAGCTTTTTGTGCTACTGGCTTTGATGGCTACACATAGACAGGCTTTAGCCTCCCCTGATCACGAGCATCGCTTGGCTCAACGCATTTATAAAATTCCAGTCCCCAAAACTAATACAACTTTTGCAAAACGCCAACTCATCTTCCTCATGCCGAGTATTTACAACAATGTCAGTCGTAAACTGAAACTAAAAGATATTTCTACTCGTGGACTGAAGGCTGTTGTTGAGCCCTGGTTAATGGGCTTAGGCTACCTTGAGACGGAAGGTCTTCTAGGATAATAATATCTCCGTCCCACACACACACACACATACATACATACATACACACACACACACACACACACACACATTTTTATATAAATCTACATAATTTTACGTTTCTTAATTGTTTTTTTTCTCTCCTAGTTTGTATAATTAATCAGTTTACTTGCAACTTGGTTTATAATAACGATTGTTACTGTTCTGTGGTGTTCATAGTAAAACCGTATGAATAAATTTAAAGGGCCCCTGCGTAACAAGCTTCATGCTTAGTGCAGATGCCGGTAGATTAAGGTTTCTTTGTAAGCTACTATGTGGAAATAAACGTTATTATTATTATTTGTAGGTACTCTTTCGAGATCACGGGTCCAAAGGGACCCGGTCCTTTGAAGCATGCGTGGGGCCAAAGCCAACATATTATTAATTTATATTCTTTAATTAAAACAAAAAAAGGTTTGTTAATAATTCGAAAATTATGTGTGCGGTTCATTCTTTACCAACATTTCAGTGACATTTAATGTGAACCGTGATATATTTGGGTCATACCATTACAAATAAGGCTTTCTATTAGATTTACACAATGAATGTTAATTGCGATCTATATTTAGCAAGCGAGTGTTCTGTTTAATTTTCTTTGAGCCTTGGCCTTGGTGACTGATAAATAAGAACCAGACAGACATATTTTCACATTTGGAAATCTTTTAAATGAGAAAATTGTATGTATTAACAGCTGATTAAATTCATTTTATATTTGTTTATTTTTACTTCGCAATCAATCTTTTCAGGAAAAGGTAATCTTTTCATCCAAGCTTGTAAAGAAAAAAAAATGCCGCTAAAAAAAACATATGTATGTACATATTTACGTATATTTTTATTGTTGCAACACTTCTTTTACTTTGCATAATCATAGTGACCTCTCATCGTGAATCATTGGAAGAACAATCAATAAAAATATTTGCGTTCCATTCCTAACATTTTTGAACATTGTCATTCATGCTTTCGGACGTTATTCTGTCCACAAAGAGAATGACTGAGTGAGCCGTAATAGTGTTAGAAGGCGTTCACCGCATGCAGCTGCCTAGCTGGTCAATTGCATATTCATACGTGCCCGCCGTAACGAGAGAGAAGTGCCCGAGGCGTCAGAAGCAGATTAGTTGGTACTGAATAACATTACGAAGGTGACGTACTAGACTTGTTCTGGTTACACACTGATTACAGTAATCAGTGATATTCATATTATGTAGTTGTGAATAATGCTTTTTAAAAGTTACCAAGTTGAACGTGATATTTTTCATACAGCAGCACCTAACTGCTTGTCTTTTCGAATGGGAGACAACAATTGTTGAATTAATCGAATAGCCTTTCGATATAATGTAAGTGTTTTACTGGAAATAGATTACAAGAAAGCCAAGTTCATCTAAGTACGTATATCAATCGAGTTTGCCTTGATTTCTTGTAGAGTTTTTCTTAACCTTTAATACCAAGCGTTATGAAACTAATACCAGTTGACATAATTATACCTCACGAGCAGAAATAAAAGCATTACATGACTGAAGTCTAAATTCAAACACTAGCACGTGATCGGTTACGTAAATGCTCCAGTAAGAAAAGCCTCCGACAAGTGAGCAGGGGCTATAAATACACAACAGGAATAGGAGAAGTCTCACTGCAGCTCTAAAATAGGAATTGCATCTATTTTCAGACCGCACGGATACGAATGTGAAGGCCTTTTATTCGCACCTCGTTTTGCAGGGGTGCTTAAATTTTGGCCGATGGCAGCGGGTGTGCCCCAGGGTTCCGTACTTGGTCCTCTGCTATGGAACCTGGGGTACAATTGGGTTCTGCGGGGATCGCTCTCGCCGAGGATGGAGATCGTTTGTTTTGCGGACGACACCCTGGTCGCGGCGAGGGCATCCAGTTGGGAGGATGCGGTGCACCTGGCGTCGATCGGTACTACCTTGGTAGTCCGTCGCATTCGCATCCTCGGGCTGAAGGTGGCTCTTGAGAAAACGAGAGCCATGCCCTTTCACGCTCTACGCCGTAGGATCCCACAGGGGCTCCAGGTTCAAGTAGAAGGGGTCCGTGTAGCGGTCGAGAGAAATTTAAAATACCTCGGCCTGACCCTAGACCCCGCGTGGACTTTTGAGGCACATTTTAAGCTCCTCGCTCCACGGCTTTGTGCTGCCGCTGCAGCCCTTGGACGGGTCCTTCCGAATGTGGGGGGACCTGGAGTAAAGTGCCGTCGACTCTACCATATGGTGGTGCGGTCGATGGCACTCTACGGAGCCCCAGTGTGGGCAGAGAGGCTCACTCCTCGTTTGCGATCCCTCCTACGACAACCGCAGAGAGTAATCGCAACCAGGGCCGTGCGGGCGTACCGCACGGTCAGTCACGGGGCTGCCTGCGTTCTGGCAGGTACGCCCCCATGGGAGTTCGACGCGCTGGTTCTGGCCCAGGCGCATCGAATTCGAGTTGCGGCAAGGCTGCGGGGAGAGAGACCCAGTTTGGAGGAGGTGGCGCTGGGACGCATCCAGGCCAGGGAAGAAGCTCTGGCCAAATGGACAGAGGCTCTCCAGGCCCCGACTGCTGGCCACCGGACGATTGAAGCAATTCGTCCGGTGTTGAGGGAATGGGTGGAGCGCCGGCACGGCTGCCTCACCTACCGTCTTGTGCAGGTACTGACCGGACACGGGTGCTTCGGTCACTACCTGCACCGTGTCGCCCGTCGGGAGGAGACGCCACAGTGCCACCACTGCGACGACTCTGACGACACGGCCGAGCACACACTGTTAGTGTGCCCGGCCTGGCGATACGAACGCCGTACACTACGTGCGGCGCTAGGCGTGAGGCATGACCTCTCGCTGGCAACCATGGTGAGAGCCATGGTTGCTAACAGGAGGTCATGGGAGGCGGCCGCCTCCTTCTGCGAGACCGTTATCTCGCAGAAGGAGGCAAGGGAGAGGGAACGTGAGGATGATCCTCTATCCGCCCCTTTCCGGCGCAGACGGCCGGGTCGGAGAAGGCGTGCTCACTTACGCCCTCTCTAACCCGAAGGGTATGCCTGCACGCGGGAACAGCTCTCCTGCGTGCACTGCGTAGGCTACCATGTCATGTCTGGGGATGACGTCGTTTCCTGCGTCATCCTCCCAAGGCGCCCCCCTGGCCTGATCTTCTAGGTCAGGGAATACCCGGGAACGGACTGGGCATTCGCCAGGCACCCGCCGAGCACGAGAACCAGTCCCTCCCACCACGGGTGATAAGGAAACCGCAGGGTTTTAGTAGGTAGTGGGACGAAGTCCTGAGCCCTACACACGACTGCAGGTGTAGCTAGCCTGCAGTTACGGCACGTCAAAGTGTTTCCCTGCGCAAAAAAAAAAAAAAAAAAAAGGGGTGCTTAAATTTTGGAGTCCCACGGCACTACCTATGGCAGAGTAGGAGTATTGCAGAGGTTTTTAGTGGGTATACCCCACCCTCAGTCTCATTGGGGGTGTAGCAGCGTCCTTTTCAGGATGCCGGTCCTACACACCACTATGGCCCCCATCAAGAGTGCCGGTGTGTAAAGCGTTTTCCTCTGAGATAATAAAAAGGGGTGCTTAAAGTTGGGTCTAAAACGTGTTAAAATAATGATTAAGTAGTTCCTATGATTTGTGGTTTTTAAATAGACAAAACAGTTGTGTGACAATTATTTACACTAGACAGATTCAGAGGTTGTTCCATGTATAAGTCTATGCCAGTAATTCAATGCCCTTTCTTATTAAAATAAAGGAATTTGATACATAATACTCGTACGATTTTACGGACGGTTTTATTATTGCCGCATTACATTATTGTGTATGTCAAACGTCGAATGCTCTACTTATTTGTATCTATCATTCTCTGAAATTACTTTGGACTAAAACATGCGTTGTATTTATTAATCTGTTATATTGTGTATCAAGGATTATCCGTGACATCCCGGATTGATTTGTGTCTCTTCTTACAGTATTAGATTGGAATTACTTATATGTGTTCAAGATGAATGCGTACAAACGAGTAGGCAAAATCAAAGTGTCGTTCAATGTAATGCCATTCTAAGATCCTCTTTTTGTTTTAATCTAAGACGACGTATGTAATTTACAACAGGATTACAAGCCTCGGTGACGTTAATCATGTGTATTTTCTGTAATTCTTAGGTCACTCTTATACTTAGTGCCCATTATACCATTACGGGACCAGATAGGTTTCTTTTTCCTACTTAGTTATTGTTATTTGAAACCAAACTCCAAGCAAAAATCATGTCAACCATACTAAAGATCATTAGCAAATAGCTTTATCGACATCCCGAAAATATTCTGCGAATAATTCAGAGCGAATATATTCGTACTATTTCCTCGCGAGTCATTTCATTTCACACGGATTATCTGAAACGGCTCCGCTTTTTGAGGACTAATCGCTTCGTTCAAGCCCTCTGATATCGAATTGGAATTACTTATAAATTCCGAATTAAGGATTTAGGGCCAATATCACTTATCTGTTAGGTAAAAAACAAATTAAACTGAGTTTGTTTGTAACGGCAAAATAACAGTATTTTTTACAATTTCCATTGCGTACCTATTTGTATTTTCTAATTTCGTTTGTTCCGATGTCACAGTACAATTAATTTTGTTGAAAGGAATATAAAACACAGTAGGTACAGATTTCGAGTGAGTTTTCACTAGCAGATTTATATGAAAATCAATATTTAAGCTCTGAATGTCAAGTATATTTTTTTTTGTTTTTAACTCATCGTTCTAACATTTCCTCCATCACGATTGTACCGTGCCCAAAGGTCGCTACTGCAAAATCATTTATTTCTCAAATTTCAGACAGGTGGATATCAAACCCAGGGTTTTCCAATAAGTGTTATATCCACCGCGGCGGGTTGTAAAGAGGTGGATCTGCACATCCACTGCGGTATATCCGAGGTAATACCGCGATCCCGCGATCCCAGAGGAAAGTCCACTTTGAGCACCCAATTTCTGGGCATTCGCAAATTAAGCACCTGGCTTATTCCTTTTGTTACTTTTCACAACTATTCACATGATTTGCAAGACAAATATAAAATAGTTTAAGTTCAAAATGGACCAGACCAGGTGGTTTAGTCAAGTTGCCATTTTGACTATCTGCTCACACAGATACTTTCTTTACGGGATGGCAATATTAGTCAAAGCGAAAGCGATAGCGATAAATAGTCAAATTGGCATCTTGGCTAGCCTACTAGGTGCTCAAGTTGCGGGGGCTCAAACATTGGGTGGTCAAAGTGGACTGCCTCGTCCCCGGAACCGAGGTTGCATTTATCCCGTGCTTTTTCACGCTTTTCAGTAACGAGGGATCAGGGTGTGGAAATGAATACCGACGACACTGCGCTTTGCACTCGGGGGCTAGCGGCTAAGTCAGGCGTGGCGGATCAACGTGTCTGTGTTGTAAGAGAAATATAAGCGTTTCGTTCGTACCGATAGCATGTCTATTGTCGGTAGACTTTATTACGCGTAAAATATAAGGTATACAGCGCATTGTTTTGCAATCTTATGATCAGCTACGTACGCATATTATAGTGCATGAGTGAGTGTGCGAGCACAGGTGGACTCCCTATTCCTCCCGCATAGGTCCGTAGGACAGGTTTCTGACACGACCGTAGGGCGATCAGGCGCAGGAACAACGGCTTAACGTGCCTTCCAAAACACGGAGGAGCACGACACGATTTTTGTGTCACACATCCGATAACTGGTCTCTGCGAAAGTTAGAAATCGCAGGCCGAACACGCACTAACCAATGTGCCATTGAGCACCCTTTTTTCCAAAATACGTATACCAATGCAGAAAAGGACTAAATGTATTGGAAGTTTTATCATTTTCCAGAAAAATGCCTGTTAGGTAGGTATATAAAAATAATAATAAATCAATAAAAAGGAATCCTTTTCTCTGCGTAGTACCGTTAAAAATCTCGCTCATATATCTACGAGTATGTAAATATTTCATTGCAAATGGTGGCTATATTTTCATCTTACATAAAGTGATATGTATGTGTGGACTACGACACAACAGACTTCGTTTACCTCCCCTCTTACGTCATGAAAAATACCGAAAATATGACAAAACCGTCTTTGTGTACAATAGTTGCTCCCTGAGGCTAAATGAGACCGAATACAATTTTATATCTTTGCTATTTTTAAAGCTAGAATAGAAAACGATTGCTATATTATGCAAAACTTCGGGACCCGCTCAATTTTATTTTCAATACACAACATTGATATTCAAATGATTTGGTGTTCTTTTGCTCACTCAGTCTCCTTTATTGTCACTGTATTTTTACTTGCGAATCTTATGGAAAATGATGGCCATATTTTTTAACTGATAAAAATAGACGGTTACTTCCCTGTGTTATTTTTTTCATTATTTTCTTTTTTACTTCTATTTCTCATGGGAACGATGAGTTTTGAGGAATGAAGACATTGTTACTCAATCAAAATCAGTTTCGTTTGGATAATTGAGTTGAATAGCTATTCAACTCAATTATCCAAACACGTAAACAATAAAGCTAGCTAGCTTTATTGTTAGTTTTAATTATAATATCTGCATTGGTAAGCGATTTATCGTTAACTCTTACGGTTGCTTTAGAACACAATCGCTCCATCAAGTAACTTACAAATATACTTATAAGTGCTAAAATATTTTCCGATTCCCCAACCAGCGCTATCATTCAGAAATATTCAGAATACTCGTAATTATTGTTAAATTCCACTAGACGACACCCCACTGGCACTTCTGCCGCTTGGGTCTTATCGTCGTCGACAGGTAAACACTAAACACTAGGTACTCACCGGAGCACTGAACCGCAGGTCTTATCACAGACATCGCACTTGGCAGCCACCGGCAGGTTCCCCTCCAGCCACTGGTGTGGCATAATGATGTTCTGCAACAAACAATAATAATGAATGAATATGGCAATATAATGAAACTTATTATGGTATAATTAAGTGTGAATAATATTCGTATTTCAGTTCGTCATCGACGAGGTAGGCTTTTAACTATAGTATGACAGTATGTAAGCGAAAATATATCATGCAAATTCACGAAAAAACATATACAAGATTTTTATTCCAAAAAGCAAAAATTTTGAAGAAAGAAAGAATTTTGTATCCGAATCAGAACTGGAAACTGCGAAATCTATCGAAACCGCTCTAATAAATGTAACAACTATCATCCACTAAGACAAATCTGCGCGCAGGAATGAAGATAATTACAAGATTTTAATAAAAAGATATTAGAATGCCTTTGAGTGCTCCTTTACCTTGAAATCTTCAGAAGAACATTTACCTACATAAAATAATTAAACACAAACAACAAATAAAGAACGTTTTAAATTAACTATAAAAATATTACAACCCATTTTCAATAAAAGTTAACTTATTTTTAAAAAAGAATATTATCAAGTGACATTATTTTCAGCGCGGATATAGATTAAATAATTTTTATTTCATAAAAAAAGAATTGCGATTACAACTGGCCAGTGCGTAATTTTGTCACATCGGTTATAGGTTATTTATCAGAAAAATAAAAACTCTTTTGTCCCTTCTCATTTTATTATTCTTGGATGCATTTTACTACACTTTTTTTTTAATTAATTATAATATTCCATGATATTATAATTAATTATATTTTACATTGCTGCTCTAGCGTGTCTGTTCAATCTTAATTAGTGGTTACTTACCTATTTCATTTTACCGCAAATACCATAAAATAATTGAAGCATTTCGCGGATGCGTTCCGGAAATTCTCTAGCATTCCTCAGCAGGAGCATTGTACTTCCGAGCACGTAATAAGTAGGGTTACCAGAAACTTTATTCAAAGAAAACCAGGCCACAGTTTCACAGCTGACAGAAAAGTTCATAGCTACATAATATTATGCTAGATAAATCAAGTTAACTTTTTTGTGCTATTTGCCTGATAGTTTTTTCAGTAAGTCTACGAATGAGAGTGGTTCACAATCACTAACTATAGTCCATTGCAGCTAAGATGATGCCGATGGACTATAGAAATGCCGGCCAAGTTGTGTCTTACATGGGATTAAAATCTCACTATCATAATGTGGCTACTTTTTTTTAAGCCGTACACAAATAATGACCAGTGCTGTTACGATAACAATCAAGATTAAGCAGTACAAAATTAAAAACCAAATCCATTTTATCCAACAGAATGGTATCCCTACCTACTTGTCGAGTTCTTTCGCGTATTCACCGAGCTAAATTACTCCCATTGTGCGGCAGTAATTAGTAAAACAATCGCTAGCAAAAACTCTAATCGTGATAACACTGCAAAACTCCCCCTGCGGATAAAGGGTATCTCTCTGCGGATGAATCAGCATGTTCTTTACAACATAACAAAAGAAAAAAATCCATACGCGAGCTCGTAAAATGCGTCTAATTTATGGCTTATGAAGAACAAGCATTCTGCTCGCCACTTTGCTTGCGCGAAGACTTTTATTGTTTGTTGGTTCATGGTTTACTTATGTCAAAGCCAACAGTGCGGAAAGTTTTTGGAACCATAATATAATTTAATCTAGAAAAGTGCATTCTGTGTAATTTATAGTATCGTACATCGAATGATAAGTTCGAATGGACTTTCTCTTGGGTTGAAATTGGCAATAAATATTTAGAAAAGCTGAAACAAAGAGATCATCTTCAGTAAATCTTGACCTTAACCTAAACTGAATAAAGAAGTATGGATCTTGAATTTCAAACAAGAAACTAAAGAGAAAGCCTTGCTTGTTACAATTAAAACCCGATTGTTAACAAGATCGAAGCTTGAATTACGAATCGGTGCAAAACCGATTTGGGAGAAACGAACCTTTTTATTAATTACGTTTAATCAATAAGGCTGGGTTATTCAATCAATATACAAGGAGGTAGGCGTATATTTGTACTGTTCTTGTATAATATGGCAAGCTTGCCTATGCTTGTAAAGGCTTAGGGTGAGACTCCACCAAAGCGGAGGTGTATGAGAAGGAGCGGAGATTTGCCGTAAGAAGCCAATAGGATTTCAATGCCGAGATGGTCACGTGTTGAGGGCAAAATCCTATTGGCTGCTTACGACACAATACGTCAGCTCCGCTCCGCAGATTTCAGCTTTGGTAGAGTCCCACCCTTACACTTATGAAATGTTAAGTGCGTGTGAATAATACATGCTCTCATTCTGAACAATGAACAATTTCGGTGCTCTCCGAACGGCTTACACAGAATTACACCTTGTTACATCTTAATTTGGCAGACAATTAGAATATTCATGAGTTAAAAACGTAAGTACGAGTAACAAGTACTTTACTGATGAACTTTGATGTTCCAACGGGCTTCTGTATTTACAGATAAATAAAATACATTCGTAGGTGTTAACACATTCTGCGAATTGAATGGGAAATGGATGATTCTTTACAATGATCAGAATTAGTAAATAGATATGTCAAAAACATAACATCTAATATTAAGTATCACATTTGTTATATGTATGTGGTTCAGTGCGTTTATTTAAAACATTACAAATTTAATAATTTATGAAACCGGACATTCTTATCGTTGTATTTCAATAAAATTCGCGCACGTACGACTCGCTCTACCGTTACGCTCTTATTTAGCATTCCATTCCTCAGAAAGACGAATGTCGGGGCTAATACAGAAATACTTAAACGTTTTATTTCTCCTACCCGCCCCCCATCTAAACAAGCAACGGCCGGACTATAAATCTCTTGTCGAGACTCATAAATCCGCCTTGAGATTTAATACACCGTAAATCATAAACGAGAGATATTGCCATAGTTGGAACTGTCAAAATGTGAATTTAATCTAACAGTTTAACCGTGATTGCTTTTGATAAATGTAGGGCTGCTAAAGTTTATTGTCTCCGCTTAAGAGATATAGGTACCTAGGGACTTTTAACGACTGAGACAATAATATCGTTTTACTAGTGAAACTTATTCATAAGCCATCAAATAATGTATTATTCATATCTTAGATACTAAAGACAGGTAGAGCTTAGTGGAAGTTCCACTTGAATGTGCCGCTTGTCTGGGAATGTACCTCCACATTGCAGAAGACCATAGTGAAGTAGCACTTCGTAACTGTTTCTGCTGGTGAGTAAGGTCGCCAGAGCTCAATCACGGGTTGCGCGTTCGAATCCCGATAGGTGCAAATGTTTGTGTGATGAACATCGACAATTGTACTCGACTTATAGATGTTTATGGGAATATTTAAGTATGTCTATCCGTTCCCTAGGTTCTACAGAACAAGCCTCGAGCTTAGTTTGGGACTAGGCAATTGTTGTGTTTGTTTAAATAATTTATTTAATTTTTGAGCCCAATGTGCTAAGGGAAGTTCACACCGTGTATTGCACTTACCACCGCACACGTCTTGCGTTAGTATGATATAAGTGTATGTATTAAGTGCAAGGTTCGTAGGTTATCAACTTATTGGGATGGCAATATCATTTCATTAACTGGTTCCTTCACTTTGCACTGTGCTGCATTTAGGTTACTTGGTATACCTATCTACGAGTAGGTAAACATGTCTAATGTATTTCCATGACAGAGAGAAGAAGTCAAGGGGGCGTCTTAATACTAGTTTTTAAATTTAACTAGTGGCCGACCGCGAATACGTCTGCGTGGGTTTCGTATTCCGCATTCATAGTGTCATTAAGCTTTAAGCTTTCCTCGACAAAAGTACTATCCAATAAACAAACAAACCATCAGCTTTATAATTTGTTTGAGTATAGATATCCCAATAACAAGTGAATGGGCGTGTATTTTTTTAAAATATTTAACATTTAAATATGCGAAAGATCGTGGAATTGACCCATTTCCCAATTGTGCCAATATTGAAGAGATATCAAAAATACAAAGTACGTTGACCGTTGGCCCAAAGACGTGAAATAACAAGAGTACAAAATGTTTCTGGTTTTACGACAACCTTGTCTTTTATTTTATTGTCTTTTTACGATCAATGGAATAAAGTTGAAAAAATGATTTGGTTAGATCGTTGGTCGATTATGGCTGTTTTGGTACTTAATTTTTTATTTCTACTTTTACTTACTCTTTCCTCTCAACAAAAACGTTTTTATTAGTTAAAGTTTTCAGGTAAGTATCATCTGTTATTAACATGAAAAACGCTAACATAACCTTGTCTTTACCAATGCCGGCAATAAGCTTTCGGCTTCAATTCCTTTTTTAGGGTTCCGTAGCCAAAATGGCAAAAAAACGGAACCCTTATAGATTCGTCATGTCTGTCTGTCTGTTTGTCCGCCAGTCTGTCACAGCCACTTTTTTCCGAAACTATAAGTACTATACGGTTGAAACTTGGTGTGTAGACGTATTCTGTGAACCGTAACAAGGTTATCATACGAAAATAGAAAAAAAATAAAAAAAGGTGGGGTGTCCCCATAGTCAGAACTGAAACTCGAAATATTTTTTTTCATTGAACATATACGTGTGGGGTATCTATGGATAGGTCTTTAAAAATTATATTAAGGTTTTTAATGTCACTTTTTTCTAAAGTGAATACTTTGCGTGACAGACCCTTCCAAAGTGGAAAAAAGTGTGTCCCCCCCCTCTAACTTCTAAAATAGGAGGATGATAAATCTGAAATAATTATATAATGAACATTACCATAAAAACTACCAACGAAAATTGGTTCGAACGAAATCTTTTCAGAAGTTTTTTTTTAATTCGTCAAAAATAGAATTTGTACGGAACCCTCAGTGCGGGAGTCCGACTCGCACTTGGCCAATTTTTGTTTTTTTTTACTTTCAATTTAGTACTTGGCTGCTGCGATACAAGCAAATTTTGCTTAGTGCAGAGTCGCTAGATTTAAGTTTAAAATGTATACTTGTTTTGTGGAAACAATAATTATTCTTATTCTTAAATATCCCGTTAAAACGACTTCCAATAACTGCTCAGTTCAATGACAAGGCGTAAAATCATCAAAGAGCTGTAAATAAGTGCTCGAACTTCCTTCTCCCCATTAAACCGAAGCGGCTCACTTCCTATGATTGAAGTACGAATCAATCGCACTCAGGGGAAGAGGCAATGTCCTGCGGTTTTATAGACCGATCGGCAACCGAGATAATTGACAATAAAACTGTCAGTGGTTCCCAAACTAGTGATGGGCAATAAAATTAGATTTTACCGTGAATGCGTTCGTTGAATGGTTGTTAAGCTCTCGACTTATGTACAGACTCCTTTTGCCCAGTGGGCAAATGGGTACGTGCCCAGGGCCTATGTAGCAAAGGTTACTCTTGGATTGGATCTCTTGATCGGAATAAAAGGCATCGTATCTCCATTTAGGGGTGCGAGAGGTGCAATAGTTTTCATCACACTTTTAAATAATAGTCGAAATGTAGGTCATTATAAAGGAAGGCACGGGATTTGTAATTACATAACTGAAGTAAGTACGGTGCCAAGAGCCCCCAACTTAGCGACATATTAGTGTAGGCTACGGGAATCCCCATAAAGCTCTCTAAAGGGGGTATACAAAAAGCATTTGCCAACGTACAAAAAAGAGATTGGATTTCTAGGATTAATACAATTGGATTGCCTTCTTGCATTAAATGTAGCCTTTGCCAAAATTCTGATAGTTGGCCAGCATTACAGACTATCTCATTTCGAACTGGTTTCGAAACTTCTTACGCAATATGATTTTTCTAGAGTGGGCCTCGGCTTAGGCGATTGAGATCAGGATACGATCGCAAATGACGCAAATCTTGTAACGTCCTAAGAAAACGGCTTTTGACGCCGGCAGTTAGCTTTTTATCGGTTTGTTGTTCTATCCTAGAAATATAATATTGGAAGATCTTTATTATCATATCATTTGCGATTTATAAATCTTGGACAGTGTTTGTGATATTATTTGCCAAAAGGAAGAATTATAATTATCACTCTTATTACTATCATATATTCATATTTAATTGATTTTCTGATCACGCTTTTTTCTCTCAAGAAAAGCGATCGTGCTCCCCTTGAAATTGCACAACCCCCAAGGATCGGTAGCAGATGTTTCCATTCGCCAACTGGGGGGTTAATTTTTGAAGTCAGAGGCCGTTGGTCTAGTGGTCTTCCACCCTGGCTTCAAAACCAAGGGTCGCGGGTTCGAATCCGGCTAGGGGAATGTTTGCGTGATGAACATCGGCATTAGTACTCGAGTCATGGATGTTTATAAATGTATTAAATTAAATTACTTATATCAGTTCACTCTCTTGTATAGTACAAGCTTCGAGCTTAGTTTGAGGCTAGGCAATTGGTGGGTTAGTCTAAGGAGTTTATTAATTTCATTTTATTTAAGCACTAAAGATAGTTGACTCACCCCTTCAGCATCTTCAACGACGTGCGGTCCGAGAGACGCAAGCGTGCTCCACTTGCAAGATGGCGGCGCCCTCGACGCGCACCGCTTGTGCGCCTTGAACTTGCACAGCTCGCAGGCCAGCGCGTGCGCAGTGCCGAGCGCGCCGAGCGGCTCACGGCACACATTGCAGAATGTTGGGCGCGCGTGCGTCGCTGTATACCTGTAGTACAAACAAACACATTGTCAACGGACTTCTCAAGTTTATTATTGTTACTACGCCAATAACGAACGATTTTAAAAATTATTATTTTCCGAGACTAAAAATAAAAATCGTTATTCTCTTTTTGAAAATCTTTCCGCCTCAAGTGAGTAAACAGACATATTACGAGTACTAGCTTCTTGAGTGAAATCTGGCGCCTTAAAAGTTGGTCACGTTCTCAATATTAATGTCGGAACCAGGTGCGTGCCCGCCCACGACTCCACAGCACTCACCAGGCATGAAATAGTTGGTGTAGTAGCTGGTAGTAGCTGTCTACTTATGATACGAATCGTTGTTTTCAACACTCACCAGTGGTGATCCCCTGAAGACAGCCTTACGACCAAGTCAGCGACGTCGGCGGCGCCCATGACTCCATCTCGCCACAATTCACACCTTCTGCTTTACTTGACAAGCATACTCACCAGTGATGGCCCGCAGAAGACAGCCGTGCGACAAAGTCGGCATGGTTGTCGCCACGATGCAGAGCGTATTGGTGCGTGCCCGCATACGACTCCATCTCTCAACGGCACTCACCAGACTTAAGATAGTTGTCTACACTCAAACACTTACCAGTGATGGTCCCCTGAAGACAGCCGTGCGACCAAGTCAGCGACGTCGGCGCCGCGATGCAGGGCGCCCCGCAGCGCGCCCGCCCACGACTCCATCTCACAACGGTACCTTCCATGTCAGCGTCTTCATAAGTACACTCACCAGTGGTGGTCGCCAGAAGACAGCCTTGCAACCAAGTCAGCGACGTCGGCGCCGCGGTGCAGGGCGCCCCGCAGCGCGCCCGCCCACGACTCCATCTCCCCGCGGGTCTCAGCACACAGCACGAGGCAGCGACTAGCTGTTATCACCTGCGAAGAAGGAGAAAGGAGATTTGTAGGTTTCGTTGCAAAACTACGTGCTAATTGTGGAACAAATGAGATGAGGTCCCTGGAAAAATACGAGCTGATAACTGCAAGAAGATAAAACCCCTTTGCATATGTGTTTTGTATCGAAAAGAAGCGTGTAAGAACAGAGAACTGTTTTGTGATCGTAAGGCATATTGCAATTTTTTTTTAAATTGTTAACAAAGAAAAATTTATCTTATCTTATGTGGATCAGGCGGGAATCGAACTCAGCGCTTCTTGCATCCGGGAAAGATCTGGGTTTTCCTGGATTGCAAAAACTATAAATAAAAGTAAGTAGTCCTAATAATACTTAGCACTTTAAAATAATTCAAATAAATATACAAAAAACACATTATTAGTCCAATCGTTCAGTTAAAGAGCCAAAATGATGTTTAGGCAACATTAATGTGACAGCAAAATTGTGCATAGAAGCTCCATCAGTATTAATAAACTAATGACTCCTGATATCATTGTTAATAGCGTCAGTGGTATCATTAATAAATTAAAGAGAGGATGAATAACGTGGTCAATGCAAATTTTCCTCTCCATTTTCACAAAATGTTACCACATTGATTGATCGTCAAAAGTTGCGGAGCGTAGAATCAATAACTAAACAGTTCCCAATTTGGTTAGGTGAGCGTGATGGGTAAAAATAAAAGGTAGACTCACGATGTATATAACTCCTTATATTGTCCACACACAGTCACCAATTAAATATGTAAGAAGTTCACATGAAATAGAAGGCACAATGAAGATGGATAGATAGCACAAGCACAGGAAACAGTTCAGATAGATAGTATAGATATAGTTGAAGAGTCTATGTACTAGGAAGAATACGAAAGCACAAGTATATAAGCTTATTAGGTAAGAAGCGATCGATAAGCAGCGTGCGCTCCGCGTCGTATGATAGTATCGACTGGTGATACCGGGGTGTGCGCGCGCGCCGGCCGGCTACCTGAGATGGGACCCTTGGCCAGGTAGCTGTGACCTCATTACGGCGTTGACCCGTGCGGGGACGAGTCGATAATCGATATCGACCCACTGGTATGCAACGCTAATTATCGATATGATTAATATGTAAATATGTAAATAAATATTGTAGATATATATTTTATAGATGTGTATGTGTGTGTATATAATAATTAAATAATTATATAAGGTAGTGAAATATTTATTATAAGATTATATACATATATTATTATTGTATGTGACGAAAGTAAATTATTATAGTGAAAGTAGGAAAGTAGCCTACACCACCCCCCTCCAGAGACCGTCAAGGGCGATAAAAATCTGGAAATTTAACTCGACGACCAGAACGGGTAACGAAATCATTTACCGTCTTCGGTGGGGATTCCACGTTACTTTCAGTGTTTGTTTGATGGTCACTTAGTATGAAGGCCGGTTTAAGTCGGTCTATCGATACAGTGACCTCTTTGTTTTTGTACAATATCTTGAATACTTTATGACCCCTGGAAAGCACTTTATATGGACCTGAGTAAGCCGGCTGAAGTGAACCTCGTGATGAGTCATCGCGAAGGAAGACGTGATCACAGGTAGATAGATCCTTATAAACAAAAGTGTTTGGCTTACTGTGGTGTGTCGTAGGAACGGGTTGCAAGGCTTTCGCAAAGTTCCTAATCCGTGCAGTAAACTCTGAGGTATCAGTGGTACCTACAGTGGCGGGATCAAAAAATTCACCAGGCAATCTAAGCGGTTCGCCATACAGTAGTTCTGCGGATGATGCTTGCAGGTCTTCCTTAAAGGAAGCACGAATGCCTAACAACACCCACGGAAGTGATTCGGTCCACCTTTCGTTGCCATGGCACATGATCGCGGCTTTAAGTTGCCGGTGGAAGCGTTCAACTAATCCATTGCACGCTGGATGGTATGCGGTGGTCCGCTTATGCTCAAAACCGGCGATTTTTGACAGACATTGAAATAAGGCTGATTCGAACTGTCGGCCTCTGTCTGTAATAATGTCTGTAGGACAACCGAATCGAGCTATCCAGCCTGATAGTAAAGCTTTGGCAACTGTCTCCGCCGTAATGTCTTCAATCGGTATTGCCTCCGGCCAGCGAGTAAATCGATCCACAGCCGTCAAGCAGTACCGATAACCACATGAGATAGGCAGTGGTCCTACCAGGTCAATGTGAATCTGTTTAAAGCGCGCCCGAGGCAGATTGTATGTGCTAAGAGGAGCATTCACATGACGAGTAACTTTGGCTCGTTGGCATGGTATGCAAGTACGAGCCCATTCCCTGCAGTCTTTGCGAATGCCAGGCCATACAAATCGCTCTGCTACTAACTTGGCAGATGCATTTGCCCCTGGGTGGCTACAAGAATGTAGGCTATCAAAAACTTGTTTCCGATGAAACTTCGGTACAAATGGCCTGGGGGTCGGTGTACTGACGTCGCAGTACAGCTGTGCACGACTCCCAGGTAGTATAAGTTTTTCGAGCCGTAAAGATGAGCCTTCTTGTAAAAGCTTGGAAAGCTCAGAATCGTTAGATTGACCATCGGCTAAGTTGTCTAGGCTAACTGGGGCTCCCAATTCCTCAATACGCGACAAGGTATCGGCTACGACATTGTCCTTACCTGAAATATGGCGTATGTCAGTCGTGAATTGGGAGATAAAGTCCAAATGCCTGTATTGCCGAGGCGAACAGTTTTTCTTCCTTTCATGGAATGCAAAACTGATCGGCTTATGGTCAGTGTATATGATGAAGTGGCGAGCTTCCAGCATGTGTCTGAAGTGCTTCACCGCTTCGTAAATGGCAAGTAGCTCCCTGTCATAAGGAGAGAACTTGGCTTGAGATGGGCTTAGCTTCCTAGAAAAGAAAGCTAAGGGTTGCCATGCGTCGTCCTTCCATTGCTGAAGTACTGCACCTAAAGCTGAATCAGAAGCGTCGGTTACGAGTGCAAGTTTTGCTGAGCAATCAGGATGTGCAAGTAAGGCTGCTTCAGACAAACTGTCTTTGCATGCATTGAAAGCCTCTAAGGTTTCGCCAGTCAAGTTAATTGGATGCGATCCCTTTACTGATCCTGTAAGCAGTGCGTGCAAGGGAGCTTGGATTTGGGCAGCGCGAGGGAGAAATCTCCTATAAAAATTAAGCATGCCTAAGAAAGCTCTTAGCTGACGCACATTTTGGGGCACAGGAAAGTCTCTGATTGCTTGCACTTTGGAGTCCAGCGGTCGAGAACCTTGTTCGGAGATGCTGTATCCTAGGAAGGTTACCTCTTTTACGCCGAATACACACTTGGAAGTGTTCAGCAACATGCCGTAGTCCCTTAACCTGCCAAAGATGATGCGCAGGTGCTCCTCATGCTGCTGTATGCTTCTCGAAAATACTAGAAAATCGTCCAGATAACAATCAACAAAGTCTAGGCCTCTGGTCATCTCGTCTACGAACCTTTGGAAAGTCTGGCCCGCGTTACGCAGACCGAAGGTCATAAAAGGGAACTCGAAGAGTCCGAATGGCGTGGTAATGGCGGTTTTGGGTATATCCTCTGGGCTGACAGGTATCTGGTTGTACGCTTTTGTGAGATCTAGCGTGCTAAATATGCTACAACCAGCTATGGCATGAGCAAAGTCATGAATATGCCTAATGGGGTACCTGTCAGGCACAGTCCGTGCGTTGAGTTGACGGTAATCGCCACAAGGACGCCAGCCATTGTCCTTCTTCGGTGCGAGATGTAACGGCGAGGACCAAGAACTTTCCGAAGGTCTAGCGGTGCCATTTGCGAGCATAGACCTAAACTCTTCCTGGGCAATCCTAAGTTTATCAGGAGCAAGACGACGTGGAGAAGAAGAAACTGGAGGCCCTGGTGTCGTGCGTATATGGTGTAGGGTGTTGTGTGCGATAGTGCGGTGCGTACCAGCTGGTCGAGTTATTTCTGGAAACTCACTAAGAATTTTATGAAAAGGACCATCACCAGTGGATACTTTTACAGAATGTAGTTCTACATTACTAACTACAAGACTAGCTACAGTGGTTACAGAAGTGGTATTATCTATAAGTCTTTTATTTCTACAGTCTACAACTAAATTATAGAAATTGAGGAAATCTACGCCTATGATAGGTTTTGTTACGTCTGCAACTACAAAACGCCAAGAGAAATGTCTACGTAGGCCAAAGTCTAGATTTAAATGTAAATAACCATAGGTTGAGATATTAGAACCGTTAGCAGCACACAGTTGATACCCGGTTGGAGCACGACGATCACGAAGTGAAGTACGGGGGAAAACACAGAGGTCGCTTCCGGTGTCGACCAGGAACTGCGTCTTCGAAGTACGGTCCGTGACAAATAGGCGACCAGTAGAAGGTGGGCAATCGTCAGTCGCCATTACCGACCGCCCGTGGAGTTTTCCGCCTTATAGTCACAGGGGCGGACACAGCAGGCAGCTTTGTCCCCATGCTTCTTGTGGTACCAGCAAATCGGGAACTTGCGGTAGTTGGACTGCGACCGATGCCTGGATGCAGAGCGACTGCGGGGTCGAGATTTGCGGGAGCTGCGATTGTTCCGCGATGCCAACTTCTGGAACTGCCGGGCTAGCTCATCAACTTTGCGCGTCAACTCGCTTATGTCATTTGGAGCAGCTCGGCTCGTGGAGGCAACTCCTGGAGCGGATAACGCCATGTCATTCACGCGATCTGCTAAATCTGCCAATTCTTCTAGTGGAGTAGACCCTGATTGACCTGCGAGCACTGTCTGGATACTATGTGGAAGACGACTCGTCCAGATGGTCTTCAAAAAATCGTCAGGAACGCCCTGACCAGCGAGGCTTTGCAGGTGTCTCAGGAAACTCGAAGGCTTTCGATCACCGAGCTCTTCGTGCATTAACAGCTGCTTGAGCTTCTTTTCGTTGGAAGCCGAGACCCTTTTGATGAGCTCAGTCTTGAGCTTCTCGTACTTGTTTTCAGCCGGGGGATTAAGTATGATGTCCTTCACCTCACGAGCGTGCTGGTTGTCCAACAGACCGATAATGTAATTAAATTTCGTCTGGTCTTTCGTGATGCGGTGAACGGAAAATTGTCCCTCGACTTGGGCAAACCAGATGTCAGGATCGTTCGGCCAAAACGGTGGAATGCGAATATTCACTCGATGAACTTCCTCTCGATCTATCGACACGTTCCCATCACTAGCGTCAGAGAATTCGCCACGTGCTTCCTCCATCTTTGGTTTCTTTGTTCTAAACGGGGTCACCAGTTTGGTTAGGTGAGCGTGATGGGTAAAAATAAAAGGTAGACTCACGATGTATATAACTCCTTATATTGTCCACACACAGTCACCAATTAAATATGTAAGAAGTTCACATGAAATAGAAGGCACAATGAAGATGGATAGATAGCACAAGCACAGGAAACAGTTCAGATAGATAGTATAGATATAGTTGAAGAGTCTATGTACTAGGAAGAATACGAAAGCACAAGTATATAAGCTTATTAGGTAAGAAGCGATCGATAAGCAGCGTGCGCTCCGCGTCGTATGATAGTATCGACTGGTGATACCGGGGTGTGCGCGCGCGCCGGCCGGCTACCTGAGATGGGACCCTTGGCCAGGTAGCTGTGACCTCATTACGGCGTTGACCCGTGCGGGGACGAGTCGATAATCGATATCGACCCACTGGTATGCAACGCTAATTATCGATATGATTAATATGTAAATATGTAAATAAATATTGTAGATATATATTTTATAGATGTGTATGTGTGTGTATATAATAATTAAATAATTATATAAGGTAGTGAAATATTTATTATAAGATTATATACATATATTATTATTGTATGTGACGAAAGTAAATTATTATAGTGAAAGTAGGAAAGTAGCCTACACCAATATTAATATTTGAGCGAATGTCGGGTTGTGGCTAACGATACGCTCGCGAAAGCCGACAGTGATCAATCATTATTCAATGACATAGAAGGCATCGGGGAGAATAAAAGTGTCTCTGAATAAAAACGCTAGCGGCTGCCCGCGACTCTGTCCGCATGGAGCTCGGTTTCCGCATACGTAGTGTTATACTTTAGCTTAAATAAAGCCTCTCTTAACTAATGGACTATTAAACTCAAAAAGTATTTTTCAATTCGAACCATAAGTTCCTGAGTTTATTTTTTTATGTGATAGGGAGGCAAACGAACACATGATGGTTAGTGATGACCGCTGCCCATGAAGATCAACATTCGTACAAGGGTCGCAGATGCGTTGCTTGCCTTTAAAAACCCCATTCCCTCCACAACTGAGTTCTGGCGACCTTACTCACCAGCAGAAACATAGCACAACAGTTACGAAGTGCTACTTCAAGTGGTCTTCTGTACTTCGAGTGGAAGTTCCACAAAGCTCTAGCTCTCTTAAATTAGATAAGCTCGTTCAAACACACAAACAAAGTCTTCAGTTTTTATACTAGTATGTTTAAAGTTGCAATGTTCGGAACCGCAATCAATTCAGCATTACGAAACTAAAGGGACGGAAATTTGAATAAACCCGTATACAAGGTAAACGAGTGATTGATTGATAGTTTCTACAGAAACTATTAGGATTGAAAGTTTTCTTCATGCTTGCGTGTTATTGATTTAGTGTAGGAACCCACTAGGCGGAAAAACGCGACTGAAGTTCGGCGGCAATGTATTTTTAACTAGCGGCCGCCCGCGACTCCGTCCGCGTGGATTTCTTTTTTTCGAAACAAAAAGTGGCCTATGTTCTGTCTCAGGGTCTAAAGATTGTCTGTACCAAATTTCATCAAAATCGGTTGCGAGGTTTAAGCGGGAAAGCGTAACAGACAGACAGACAGACAGACAGACAGACAGACAGACAGACAGAGTTACTTTCGCATTTATAATACTAGCGGCCGCCCGCGACTCCGTCCGCGTGGATTTCTTTATTTCGAAATAAAAAGTAGCCTATGTTCTGTCTCAGGGTCTAAAGATTGTCTGTACCAAATTTCATCAAAATCGGTTGCGAGGTTTAAGCGAGAAAGCGTAACAGACAGACAGACAGACAGACAGACAGACAGACAGACAGACAGACAGAGTTACTTTCGCATTTATAATATTAGTTGGGATTAGTTGGGATACATAAATACGCAACATAATTTTGACATAGTGTGTCATCTATTTAAAATACATTACAGGCGTAGTTACCCGATCTTCGGTCACGTGTCTCCCGCCTAGTGTGTTTCAATGCTTAGTTTCATGAAGTAAATCCCCCCCACCCGACTACGGCTTAAGTGATCTACTTCGATCAGCAATCTAAGCAAGATCAACGCGTAGGTACATTATAATGAACTAGCGACCCGGTACGTGCTTCGCTACGTGTGGTAAATGAAGAACCTTTTTAACGATTTTGTGCTAACTTTACATATACCATCTACTGAATAGCCCGAACAAACCCTGAAAATTTGGTTTGGATAGGTGAGCCCGTTCCCCAGTTATAAACTGACAACGAACAATGCCACTTATTTTTATATCTTATCTATATCGATATACTAATATAAAAGCTGAAGAGTTTGTTTGTTTGTTAGTTTGTTTGTTTGTTTGTTTGTTTGTATGTTTGTTTGTTTGTTTGTTTGAACGCGCTAATCTCAGGAACTACTGGACCGATGTGAAAAAATATTTTTGTGTTGGATAGTCCATTTGACGAGGAAGGCTTTAGGCTATTGGAAATCGAAATCCACGCGGACGGAATCGCGGGCGGCCGCTAGTAGATAAGATAAGATTAAGAGTATAATGCAAAAGTAAGTTAGCAAAGACAAGTGCTCTTGCTTACTCTCAATCTTATAGTTCAATGGAATAGCAATCGGTTCACTTTGCACTCCGATGCACGGGGGTGTAATTATACCGCTAACTTCAAGTCTTCTTTTTTATTAAAGTTATAGGGAGGCAAACGAACAAGAGGGTCACTTGATGGTAAGTAATCAACGCTGCCCATGGACATAAACAACCGCACAAGTGTCGCGGCGTTGCCTGTCTTTTAGAGCCCATACCCTCTCCTGAGCTCTGGCGACCTTACTCACCAGCAGAAACATAGCACACCAGTTACAAAGTGCTACTTCACTGTGGTCTTCTGTAAGGTTGATGATGGTACTATCCCAGCCCAGCGGCTCATTCGAGTGGAAGTTCCACTAAGTTCACTTCTATATCTAGGATACGTGGTATTAAATGAAATATTTCTATCCAGTATCAATACGACGACCTCATGTTTAAGAGAAACACATTACTCAAGGAGAGCATAAAAGTTTTAGACGTTGTCAAAACGAGTAAATATACGGACATTTATGATTGATGGTAGTGCTACGTTCATTTTAAAAGAATCGCTACTCGCTCCGTCACACCCGTTCTGTAAGCTTGTACGTTATTGATTCGTGAATATTGTAGCAGACAGCAGTAATTGCCACAGCGTATGTTTGCCCGTTTTAGTTTTATTTATTTATTTTTTATCTGCTATGAACTTGCTCTTGGTCCCAGATTAGCCTGAAGGTATAGGAGGCCTACGATCGAGAGAGCTTACCCAGATTATGCCTGTGTACTCGTAATTAAAATGCTTCAGGGTTATATTATTACTAACAATAGTTATTAAGCTAATACTGTACTAACAAAATATGGAAATCTCAAGTTCTGAAATATATTTTTTTTTATATGCACTCGGAATCACAATATAAGAATGGTACAGTTTGAGACTAACCAGAATGCTGAAAAAAAAACAGATTAGATCTTCATTAAGTTTCGGAACGCACTTATCTACATATTTACAAGAATAAATTAAATCCTTAGTCTTAGTACACAGATATCAGAATTTCAACGTTTACAACAAATGCTTTCTTTACAAATTCTTGTTATAAAGGAAATTACTAAACATGTCATAGGTACTTAGTAGAAGATCGGCGTGACTACGCTTGCAATTTTTTTGATTGGAAGATTGCCCAAATTATTGCCGAACTTCAGTCGCGATTTTTTCTGCTTGCTGTGTTTCTACCCTTTGGTACCTATCTGATGATAACAAAAATTAATGTTCATTTTAATTAAACAATCAACTGTTCTAGCCTCTAGGGTATAACAAGGTACACTTAAGGATCCCTGCCTGATTTATTAAATTTCACATCATCATCATCCTGCCCTTATCCTACATTAGGCGGGGCTGGCGCAACATGTCTTCTCCTTTCACTCACTCCTATGAGCGTTCTTAAATATTACATATGCATCTAAAAAACCCCTTTTCAAGTATTTTAGGAATTATGTCCTATCTAACTCTTAGTTCTTGTCAGCTAGCTCTCGCACTAAAAGCAAGCAACGCAATCCCAAAGCCATTTCGTTAATAGTCACGCTATTAAGCGATTAACTTAATATGCCTATACGGACGTAACTACACGCATAACTCAAATCAACTTGTCCTAACATAGAAATAAGTTTACTTTATAATACCTACGTTTGTCAGTACAATCGATTTCATGTCAATAACGAATTTAGTTCTTATTGACGTAAAAATCGATGACCTGCTAAACAAATACTGTCCGTCTGTCCTACCTAACTTTTATTTTTTACTCACTCGGTAAACTTTGTTTCGTTTCATGTTAGGAACAGTTTAAATGGGAAAAGTTTTCGTCCCCGTTATTTGGATTTTTTTCTCGGAACCAACCTCATTTATTTCAATGAATTAAAAATGTGTAGACAAACATTTCCATTCGTCCTCAAGTCAAGAAAACTCTATCTACACTAATTGATTTCAATGGTCTACTTTAAAATATAATCAGATGACATTTATCTTCATACCATTTCCTTGATTTCATTATAATTATGTACTACTCAGATCACTCCCCACTTGCTTATTACGTTGAATTCGAAACGGATTCTATATTTTTTATACATTTTAGTCAAATATCGAGCGAATTATTTTTTCATCCCCCTAGGATCGTAGCCGTAACCTTTATAATAAATTCACAAGCGCACTCGCATACGGTTTTATTCAAAACTCGAGACTCCGATCGCAGTGTCAGCCCGCAGAAGCGTTAACACTCGGATGCCCATATCTGCATATAGATTGAACCCCTCGGTTAAAAATAGAGGTACACAAGATGACCTGGGCTTACTAGTAACCATTCCCGTCATCGAAAACTGGTGTCATGTGAACGGTTTAGTGTAATTGTAAGTTTGCAACGTTGTTTTGGTTCATTTAAGTGCATTTTGACGGGCCAGTTGGTCAGAGACCCTGGCTTAAAAAACCAATTGCTGTGTTAGTCCAAGGAATTTATTGGTTTCATTATTTATTTATATACTTTTATTCAGGATAGGTACAAAATTGGTAAAAATGATTTAATAAAAACTAAAAATAAGAGGGTCTAACAATGATTGAGCGATTAATTCGACATTCTTTTACCCTGTTACATCTAGTAGCGACCGTACCCTGGGCTCCGCGGTAATGGTCAAGGATGCAACTGGAAATAAGCGCTAGGATAATGATGATATGCAGTAGTGACCACAGATTGCGACTATACATTGCAGTATATTGCAGTCCACTGCTGGACTAAGGCCTTTTCAAACGTTCATTTTATTATCTGATTATAATGCTATTTTATTCAGTACCTAGCGGAACAATATCCTAACTAATCATAAAATGCAATTGCTAAAGTTCTCTGTCCACATAACAAACGTACATACATATATGGGAGCGAGGCCAATTGGATCAAGGCCGTTCCGTCTGACTATTCAAGTTTCCTTCCAGAAAAAATAAAACCAAGTTAGAATATAATCAAAGTAAAGCTATATAATTTCCGTGGAAGCCAAGGTAAACCATAATGATATTCAGCGGTGAACAATATAACATAATGGCTTCGTGTCATTAGGAATAGAATGGGTTAAAACGACGTGCCCAGCGCCACTCCCAGCGTAACGACTGACCTGTTCCACTACAAAATGTGATTGGCTTGAATTCATTTAGTTTACTTTAAAACTACTAAAAAGAACTTTAAATAATCAATTTTGTGGATGTTTGAATGTGAAAATGGTCACAACGGACCATTTTATTTAAAAACCCATACCAAAAAGGCCGTGGTACACTGTATGGAATCTCTATTAAGGACTTGCTGAGAAAAAAAATATTCTAGTAAAAAACTTCTCATCGTCTCACAAAGTGAATTTATCACTAAAGCTTCTGCAAAAACTTACCACTGTATCCCTAAATATCATCTAAATATATATTTCAAGTGTCATTAACTCCAACATATTATTTGTGCTAATTGAACCGTTATACGTTTACACGATAAGCAGGTAGCTATGGTCGAAATTATCATTGTAACGATTAACCTTATTTTATATTAAATACCTGGATATTTTTTAAATTAATGGTGCTAATTAACTTTGCAGTCATAATAAACTTTATCCTCATACATTTTTTTTATTTTCACTCTATGACTACGCTTCAAGAGGGTAAGGCTTAGTGGAACTTCCACTCGAGTTCATGGGCAGCAGTAGCGATCACTTACCGTCAGGTGACCTTCTTGCTCGTTTGCCTACCGCTGACATAAAAAATGCAGCAAACTGCAATCATATAAATAGAAACATACACTTCTGTAAGCGCGCGTGTAATTATAAATGCACTGTTGTTATTGCAAAGCATGCACGTCGCTGACACGAGATCCGGTGTTTTGAAATACCGAGTTTGTGTATTGTATAAGCTGGATACAATTTGGAGATCTGTGATAGTCCAAGATCCCGGTGCCCCCAGACGTTACTTATTTTCTCATAAGAAATATAAATGGGATAAAGTAGTGTTAGTACGTACTTTGAGTGTGTGCATACCTGTTACCTTGGGTCGACGGCCAATTCATAGGTACCAGGTGCTAAAGGTAGATAAATACAGTACTGATTTTTCTTAAATTCTCAGTGCTGATTTTTACATATGTTTTAGATATTATTGTTAAAAATTAATAATCATTATTGCCAGACACTTTCCATCGGCGCTTACCCTTACCAGACGCTTTAAAACATCAAAAAAAAAACATATTCTTACTTATAATCTCACTCTTGATTTTTATGTATGATACTTGGGGAACTATTTGAACACCCCTGGTCAGCAGCCAGACCAATTGGAGGGGTCAAACATCCCCCCAGACACACATAAAGTGTCGCTAAAATTCTGCTCTATACGATATAATCAAGAGAGATTAAAGATTCGTTACATACAAAATGGAATCGAACCTTAAGATTACAAGGTATTTTAAAGTGATCTGGGTTGAGAAAATTTTATAAATAATAAATATAAGTTTCTTAACCTATGTTTTACATCTTATCATCGAGTTAAATTGAATACCACTATTTAAAAAAATCATGTTTATTAAATCTTATATATTTTTTTTTTTATTTCAACAAATTGTAAATAAAATGACAGATGCACTGAATCAATTAGCACTGAATAGAGTAGCCTAGAGACGTCAATAAGTATAAGAAAGACCTCTCAATGACCTCGCGCTTATACACATAGCGACACTTTACGTGTGTCTGGGGGGATGTTTGACCCCTCCAATTGGTCTGGCTGCTGACCAGGGGTGTTCAAATAGTTCCCCAAGTATCATACATAAAAATCAAGAGTGAGATTATAAGTAAGAATATGTTATCTTTTTTTTGAAGTTTTAAAGCGTCTGGTAAGGGTAAGCGCCGATGGAAAGTGTCTGGCAATAATGATTATTAATTTTTAACAACAATATCTAAAACATATGTAAAAATCAGCACTGAATTTAAGAAAAATCAGTACTGCATTTATCTACCTTTAGCACCTGGTACCTATGAATTGGCCGTCGACCCAAGGTAACAGGTATGCACACACTCAAAGTACGTACTAACACTACTTTATCCCATTTATATTTCTTATGAGAAAATAAGTAACGTCTGGGGGCACCGGGATCTTACTCTATGAGTTGTTGGGGCTAAAAATGTATACGTTTGTTATCTTGTTTGTCTTATTTAAACAAAAACGTATTGAATACTTTAGTTTGCTTACTTGTTTGTTTGAACGCGCTAATCGCAGGCACTACTTATTCGAATTATTATTTTTTTGTCGTGTATAGTCCATTTGTCAAGTGTGTGCGGAAAACGAAATCCACGTGGACGGAGTCGCGGGCGGCCGTTAGTCTTAGTATCTTTAGAACGAATGAAATTGTCAGTTATTAGTTAAAAAAAAGTTGAATCTGTTAGTTGGTTCAAAAAATATAAATAGTTTTTACTTCAGGTCGAAATTTTAAATTATTAGACCTTTAAAATTGCGGTTATCGCAATAATGGTGGCACAGAACAAACACAAATATTAATGAAATCAGTGTTTGCCCTTAATAAACTTCAAATTAAAATTACAATATTGAAGTAAAACTTTTCTTTGCAAGACGTCTTTGCCCAAGTTTAGTATTCTGCCGCATGATTTCCAATTACCTTGCTCATTGTTTATACAATAAGACCTTATTTCCATACTATAATTTATTTCGCGTCACTAGAGAGGGGTGAATTAAGCGAGCTCCGTTTTATTAACCAACTTACAGACACATTTTGAAAAGATGTTTTATTGGAAATTTAATAGAACCCCTTTATCAAGTGATTTGACCCAAACTTCTCAGAGTAACCCACTAT
This sequence comes from Nomophila noctuella, assembly GCA_958496325.1. Lineage (NCBI taxonomy): Eukaryota > Metazoa > Arthropoda > Insecta > Lepidoptera > Crambidae > Nomophila > Nomophila noctuella. Next base: position 15,056,869 of record OY292483.1, on the reverse strand, counting down.
CATTTTTAATCTTTAGAGTAATCCCACCCAGGGTAAGTAAGGGATATTAAGGCTCGTATTAATAAATCGACTCAACTCTGAGATCGAACTTGAGTGCAAACTTGAGGAGCTGTTTTTTTAATGACATATCAAGTTCGCACTCAAGATCGTTGTTCACAGAGTTGAGTGCGATTTATTAATACGAGCCTAATTAGCTGATACTTTTATCTTTGGAACGAAAAAATGATTTCAAACGATGGAGGTCTTTGCCCTGCAATGATACATTAATAGGCTGATACTTAATTTTACTTTGTAATATCTACGTTCAGACCTTACTTTGAAGCAATACCAATAACGAAGTCCTTGAAGTCCCCAACGGGAGCTACATACAGGTTTCGAAGAAAAACAGCGTAGTAAATATTAATCTTGATTAACTAAAGGCTGGAGCGAGTTTGTCTACAACTTAACGTGATTCCCTTCGTAAACAAACACCGGAGATCCCTCGCTCATACTTCAAAAACTCCCGTGTTAATATTTGCGACAAAAAATATTAAGGGCCCGCTATGTAGGTCAGTTTGCTTTACATCTTCGTCTGTGATATCTATAACTAACTTGAATACTAATACAATTATATTTATGTCATTTAACGGGACACTTAATTATGTAAATTTATGGATACTTTAGGTTATCAAAAGAGCAACCTATTGGCAATTGAGTTTCAGGTTCAGTTATAGAAACAACGTTCCACGATGATAGCATGCAGTCAGCCTGATGAAAATAAAACCGTTAATTAATGATTACAATTTATTTCCATTTACGGAATCGACATTGCTTGTTTGCCCGCCAGCAGAAAGTTTACCTATAGTAGAACAACGAAAAGTGCTTTAATTTAAGTTACTCCGTATATGTTTATTCTTAAACTTGAATTGTCAAATTGAACCCTCAGTTAAAACATTTTACAGGTCATTATCACATGAATAAAAATGTATGTAACAAAAAATAAAATTGTACCTTCTTCATCATTATACAATTGTATTTAACTTTTCTTTAACAATGACAATACTTTTTAATCTACTTTGTATTTAAAATAACTCCCACCGAGATGAATGAAGAGTGATTGCGTCGATTTTCTTTTGAAAAGTTCTAATTCGGAGAGAGAATACGCTTGATAATTAAACCTGTCTAGCCTACGCAGTAAAATTATAACTATTTAGAGAAAGTAAATTTGTCAGTGTCAACATTCCAGAATAAATTATAGTCTGTCGCCTAGGCGCGGTTTTCAAAATTCACAACTAAATGTGTAGCCATCGTATCATAACCAACCTACCTAGCGTACTGTAGGTATTATATGGTATCAGAAAGAAATCAAATCCCAGTTTTAGAAGTGCACTGGGGCGCCATTTTTTAAACAAGCTAATTTCAGCAACGATTTACCTAGGGACAACTGAACGGATAACAATCCTTCATTTGAAGAGTCAAATCATCATCATACTTGGATAAAAAACATTATTGAGCTACGTATCTTTCTACTAATCGCAAAATATTATTTATCAAACCTTACTACCAAATGTGTTGATAAATTAGAGCTTAGTCTTGTACGATTATTTTGCTCGTTCCAAAAATTTGTGGACAACTAGTAAATTATTTACCGAAACAATTGCATATATGTTTTGTTCTGTGATAATGTCTTACATTTTCATTAGGTTCTCAATTATTATTTTTTATGGCAGAGGCGGCAAACGAGCTAGCTGGTCGCCTGAGGGTTAGCAGTCACTGCTGCCCATGGGCATCCGCGACACCAGAGGTATCGCCGATGCGTGGCCGGCCTTTCAAATAGAGTACGCTCGTTGCTTCAAGGTCCAGTCCTCATGACGTAACCGTCATATATACTGCAGCAGTGATAATGTGATGTTGCCATAAAACTGTCGTTTGAGGCAAAAAGTTTCAGAAAAACTCACAGTCTCAATAAGCAAGTGAGTAGATTTTCTTCACACGTTAACAGTATCTATTGTTGTATTCCTGCCCTAAAAAAGATAAGTGTTTAACCGCTTCGCCGCTGATTACTCCACCTTCCCACAATAGAGGCATCGTGACGATCGCGGAAATTGACTTCCACACCGCTACCGGCGAGCGATGCCCTAAATAAGGCGCGCCTTTAATCCACCCTCTAAAGGGAAGATGACGGAAATGACTCGGAACAACCCGGTTAAACCTCCGGTTGATAACCTGAATGACGTTCTATACGAATTCGGAATTGCATGGTTTGTAGAATATTGGGTTATTTATTGCTTAGCAAAAAGGCAAATATTATAATAAGAATATCAATTTAAAATTCTGCAGTTTAATTTATCTTTTCTTATAACGATTAAACTGTAAACTATTTTTGCTTAAGGCTAGTTATATTGTCGAAGCATTTCGTTTATAGGAAATATAACGGAACTATTTATTAGTAACATTTATATTTTTTGAAAGTCACCGAATCGGTATATTTGCTTTGAACTGCGGTATGTAACCTCTAATAGCCAGATTTGCCAGTATACTACCAAAATCTTGTCTGAATTGGAACACAGCAGAAGCGTGACCTTTAAAGGAATTGTTTTCACATAAATTATGTAGGTACCTAAGCGTACTTCTATAGTCGACTAAGAAAAAGAGTTAAAGTCCCACAGGACCTCTTTCCTGAATCGCAATCACCGAGAAGGTTCATTATCGTAAAACGTAAACAGCTTTTTAACGTCCAACCGCTGGCTGAAGGCTTCCATTGTTGTAACCAAGTCGTTTATGTTGATGAGAATTAGTGATGAATTTTACATTCACTAGGAACTTACCAATACAACGACTAACATGTTACAACATTTTTGCGACGCGGACGAATTCAATTTAGTAATTAAATCTTTTTAATAATGTTTAAAGGCTCCCAGAGCTTCACGTAGCAATGTATAGTAGTAAAAATATAACATCGAACTTCAACAGTAATCGAATTCCTTTCGTGGTTTTCGACCATGGCGGCCATTTTCACGACCAGCCAGTCACGCAGGATATGTTAATGAACAAGTGGGTGCGCAAGCACAGTTGCTCTCCCTATTCCACTCTCATAATTCCTTCCGAAGCACGGTAGAGCTCGAGATTATTTTTTCGGTCACCGATCCGATGACTGGCCTCTGAGCAAGTTGCTTAACTTAGCAATCGCATAAAGGTAACAACTAGTGGGTAATTCGGAAATGTTTTCTACTCAATGCAGGTTGTGGAATATTTCTGTCAGCTAATTGATTATTGAAATCTAGTGTTGGAGTGATACTTACACTGTTGATTTTAATTTGATTAACTGGAATCATTTTCCCCGTCCCGGGACAATATTTTCAGCCTGCTGTATTTCACACTATCTCTTCAACATACGTAACAATATGAGATTCTTGTGTTTATAATCTTTCTATTTAACTAACACATAAGTTTAGGTTTACAGACTTTAAGAAGCAAGAAAACTTGCGGATTGTAAGAGGCAAAATACTTTAAATGGCTTTTATTCCATCAGGCTTAGTAAGTGTTCCAAAGAGATTAATATAAGTGCCGTCGAAATTGCCGAATTTGAAGAAACATATTCAATTTCTTGACTTCTAAATCAAACTAAAGTTTCTATTGCGTCGTTCTCCAGTATTTTATACATATACAATATAATATTGAAGTAAAGATATGTTCATGATTATAAATACAAACAAATATGGAAAAAGATCTTATTCTTATTCTTACATGAAAATAGGTACTAATGAAGATAGATAACATAATTTACACAATTCTAAATTCTAAATAACTGTGTGTGCATGGATCTAATTCGAGTTGATTTAATTACCCCAAATATGTCGCCAAATTAGAAAGTTTACTAATGTTTGCGTTCTCACACGTGCGATTATAATAGTTTCTAATTATAACACAGTGTAGTTAGTTCGTACAGATTAGCCAACTTACCAGAACAAGACTAGGTCGACACTATTTGCATGTAAGTAGCGCAATGCCAACCGCAGTTTAATTAAAATCATGCGAGGGTTTACATCCCCTAACACCAAACCTTAGTTATTAACAAACCACGGTTATCCTGCTTTAATACTGAAATCATTATTATCAGTACAATGTTGTCTGGTTTAATAGGTACTAGATTTTACCCGCGGCCTTGCCCGCGTTACCAAGTTAGCGCAATAGAAAGTATACCAAATTTCAAGAAAAACCGTTCAGAAGTTTCAGTGTGAATGACGGAGTAACATCCAAACAAACAAACTTTCACATTTATTATATTGGTATGAAGTATTTCACCATTTAATAAGCTAGGAGTTTAAAAATAATATAAAATATTAAATTTACTTTAATTTTAATTTTCTGAGTAAAAATATAGTATTAGTATATTAGTATACTAAGTAGGGACGTCAACATGTAGTCCAGGGTATGCCCATGTCTTCCGAAACACCACCACCGAGCAGAAATGGTTTGAGAGAGGGTCGATAAGATCGCGCACAAGGGCTCATTATTGAGGCTAATTACGGAAAACCTAAACCTTATGTCCCTGTATTATGTACTATGTTTATGTTCAAGCGGTAATCTCGTACATAGGTAAAGTATTAATGGAGTAATTAAGATTAACTTGCCGGGTGCTTAACTGGTATCAGGTGCTGTTTATTATGTTTATATTTATTGTGTAGTTAATTAAGGAAACAATTTTGTCCATAGTTTTCGTAAGCTCTTTTTTCTTTTGGTATACTTACGCTTTTGGGTAATAAATAAAGAATCAAATGTGTACACAGCATAAGGAAAATTTAGTGTTACAGTATAGCAGCTTATTGAGAGAAACTTGAAAGTGATTGTTTAATGAATGATTGCCAATGTAACAACATTTGGCCACCAGAAGAATTTGCTTTTGGAGTTTTCGTAATAGAATGGTAAAATATCAATATTGTTTATTCTTTATCGCATATTTTTATATAAACGTCCTATTATTATTATTATCAGCCCATATCGGCCAACCTCAGGGCCGCATGCCTAAAAAAGTACTCCCCATCTCCTTTAAATTGTAGACGCTAAGGCAAACGACCCTATTCGCTTAAATACATTAACGTCGCAGAAACGTATCGATTGAACTCGAAACAATAAGATATAAGTGTAATTTAATACCTACCCAGAACTGCTAAATATTGGGACAATGAGTCAGCCACAAAGTATCCATTAGCAAGGGGTAAAGTAGCTCTCAGACTCCTTGTGTACACAACTTTCGGTCTACGTTCGTCCTTTTACGTAGTCTTTGGAATGTAGTATACATACATATTTGTACAATTATCTACGGTAGTTAGAAAGCTATTCTGTAGTGGAAGAGATATTGTACTCAAATGGGTTGGGTTAGACCAGAGAATTCTATATTCTCAAAGAAAACGTTCCTTTTAAGCGCTGCTATTAGAAGTCCAAATCCTTAAAGAAAACTTAAGAGCACTAACCTTAAATAGAGGAAAAGTGTGACTTCCGTGTGTGTTATTCCCTCAAGAAAATGTTGACTTTAGTACATATACGAGTACATGCAAAAGATAGTGCAGCCTTTGCGTGAAAAATATCTTTCTGGGCATGCACAAAAATGTACTCGTTTTAAACATACTTAATTAACAGTTAACAATGTTTTAAACCCGTAATCATTTCATACATAGTGTAAAACGGAATCGCTTTCTTCTTAGGTATGTCCCTATATCCTTTGAAAAGTTATAACCGATCATGCGGTTTTTATCAGATAGAGTAATACAAGAGTAAAAATTATGCGTATAATATACGTCCGCACAATATAATAGAAAAACACTGATAACTTTAGTTGCACCCGTGCGAAGCCGGGTCGGGTCGCTAATACTCGTATAAGCTAGATGTGTAACAATATAATCGATTCGCGTTGATAACAGAGCGGATAGCAGAAACAATAGAATTATCTGCATGTGTTTGTACTAATAGGGGCATGTGTTTGGTCAATTAGGCAGGAATAGTGTCTATTATAGTGAATTGGAGCTCCCGCCGGTGCCCTTTCTGCACGCAACAGGGAAACAAATAGAACAAATCGTATTAGCTTCATTATGTATTATTGGGAGAAATAGAAGATACTCGTACATTAGATAAGACAGTAAATAAACACTTTATTCCTTGGACAAACGCAACCATTACCGAGCCTCAAACTAAGGTAACTTCAAAGTTGTACTATGGATGCTAGGGAACGGATAGACATACTTAAATACATATGTAATAATGTCTTTTTTTAAAGATTGGTTACGGTTTGGACATGACCTAAACTCATCATATATTTTTGTTTACGTATTAACTAAGCAGACGGGTCCCACTCAACACACGCTACCATATGGACGGTTCATAATTTGTAGAGGTACATTAAAGGGTGAAAGGCTTTGCCCTATATAATTTTCTGGCAGAAGTCAAACAGCTGGCATCGAACAGGAAAGAATGAATAGACGAAAATAGCGTAGCTCTTTAGTTTAAGGAGAATTTCGAGTCACTGCAAACATCCCCTCTTGGGCTCCCCTACTATAAATATATCAATTAAATGCTTATTTAAAATTTTATAAAGAATATACGTCAAAAAGACACATGCATATATTGGACACGATGATTACCTAGTGATGTAACGATCAGTAACTGTCATTTCGTAACTTTTACCGGTTTTCGTCAAACACGTCCCATCCCGTGCGTGACACGTAACGCCGAAACAGTTAACTTTGCGAAAAAGGACCCGGCGACGTGTGAGGAAATGTGCCAGCACCCATTTTGAATGTCGCGTCAAATTGGAAAAAGTTTTATTTTTAGAATAATTTAAAAAAATTGGCCAAGTGCGAGTCGGGACTCCCGCACTGAGGGTTCCGTACAAATTCTATTTTTTGACGTATTAAAAAAACTACTGAATAGATTTCGTTCGAACCAATTTTCGTTGGTAGTTTTTATGGTAATGTACATTATATATTTATTTCAGATTTATCATTCTCTTACTTTAGAAGTTAGAGGGGGGGGACACACTTTTTTCCACTTTGGAAGAGTCTGTCACGCAAAGTATTCATTTAAGAAAAAAATGAGCTTAGAAACCTCAATATATTTTTTAAAGACCTACCCATAGATACCCCACACGTATATGTTCAATGAAAAAAAATATTTTCAGTTTCAGTTCTAACTATGGGGACCCCCCCATTTTTTTATTTTTTTTTCTATTTTCGTGTGCAAACTTTGTTGCGGTTTAGAGAATACATCTACTCACCAAGTTTCAATAGTACAGTACTTATAGTTTCGGAAAAAAGTGGCTGTGACAGACTGGCGGACAGACAGACAGACAGACAGACAGACATGACGAATCTATAAGGGTTCCGTTTTTCTGCCATTTTGGCTACGGAACCCTAAAAACGGGACGAAATCGAGAATCGGTAGAGTTAACGCCAGAAGCTGCGGCTCGAACCAAAGCATGAATTGGTTCGACTGGAAACCTTGAATTTTCAAGAAACATGCCCAGTATTCTTTTTTTATATTTATCCGTGACTAAGCTACTAAAATTGCTACTAAAATGTCTTACCCTTAAAACATATTACTCACAGTTGAAGAAAAATATTATTCTGAGTATCATCTATACGTCAACGAAAATCCAAATATTTTCACTATCTACATCCCTTGAAGGCAAACACGTTCACGTAGCACTTTCAAATTAACTTTCTATATAAATTCCTTATGCACTTGAATGCTAATCGTGACATCTCGATGGCGAATTAGAATGCGGATGCCTGTTATAAATTCAATGAAAGAGTTCATTGCGTCATATTTCCACATTCTAGCGTCATTTCATTTCGCTTTATAGTTATCTCGAAATAAACAATGACAAAGCTCGCGCAAATCTTTGATGTGCCCGCGCCATTCTAATATCTCGCTTTATTTCACAAGACATTATTAAATCTGTTGAGAAGTACAGACAGACGTATTGAAACGTGGTCATAACAATTTGGTCACAAAGGCTGATCTGAGAAATTCAGTAATAAATTGACCAATTGGTTAAGAGTTTATACTGGGTTGGTTAGGTTGATTTTACAGTTGCGATGATGACGATGAGAAAGTCGTCACTTCACGTACTCGTATTAGTTAGTAAGTATCGCTTTAAATTCATGCTTAAATGCCAACCATCAATAAGCATATTTTATAACCAATGATAAATTCATTTGTTTAAGCGTGAATTTAAAGAGAGTTTAATGCCGTTGAATATACCATTTGAAATATGATTCATGTAGCTGACAAAAAACTGTTTCACACACACGTCATGTCGGGAATCACGAGTTTTAATGTTTTACCTGGTCTATACGTCAGTGTTGTATTTAACATCAGCACCATGTTGCAATCATCAGATATATCGTGACCGGTTTCAAATCTAAGTATACTTACACAATAAAGCAGGAGAGTTTGTTTGTTTGAACGCACCCAGGTCAGGAACTTCTGGTTTAGGTTTAAAGAATTTATTTCTCATAAGAACTTATATCTAAAAATACATTGTTCACTTAAAATGAGATTTGCACTACAATTTTTATTTAACTTACAATCTAGGTGTTTATGGTGCAGCGCAGCTGCATTACAGAGTTAAGGTTACGACAAATTTTCAAAATAAAAACAAAAAATACAGTGACAAATACATACAATTCAATCATACAAGTAATGATCTTTCTGTCTTTGCGGAGCAAAAAATTTGCATATGTAGTAATTGGTTCGCGTAGGTATCGTACCTTACCGTACAAACACGATAAGAAACCGGTCGCGGCGGCCGGCCGGCCAGTCCGTAGCAGGTAAGCGCCCGGTGTTTGCGAACAAAAACTCCACGGAGTCGCCGGTCGGCACTAATTTTATGATTTTATATACAAAAATAAAAAATAATTAATAGCTACTAAGTACATACTTTTTGAGTTTTTTCTTAAAGATCTTTATGTTTTCGCACTCCTTAATTTCCATAGGCAATTTATTGAATAGATTGACACCCTCATAAAATAAGTTCCTTTTACCGTAGCTGGTTTGAATTGAAAACATATATTTGTCCATTCGTCGAGTGATACTTTAAGCTATAATACACTATTTGTGCGGAAACTGAAATCCACGGGGACGAAGAGGCGGGCGAAAGATACTATAATTAAAAAAAAATTGACCCGTAAATATATGACAGGAGAAAATTAAACAATTTTAAACTTTTGTCTATTTACATAGGTGATGTTTCCAAGTACAGCATGTGAAAAAAGAAATGTAAATAGATAAATGTACCAAAATAATTAAATAATCTTTCACACAAATAAAGTTTAAATTCCAATAACCCGCCGTACAATGCAACCGGATAAGTTTGTTCCGGCTATCGCCCGCGCCCAGCGTAGCGTCGCATGCGGGCCGGTTAAACGTTCCCTGCAGTGTTATGCAACGAGTATGATTGCTTCACGCAGCTTCCCGGCTCTATTGGGTCGAAAACACGACTTTAATATTTGTATCTCCTATTCTTGCGTTCGTCTAAGTTACGGCCACGGTTGCTGTTTTGCAATATCCTATCCAAACTGGAAAAACTTCACAAAGCGAAAGTGTTCCCGCGGTTTTCGAACCTATGTCCTCCGAGGCTTTAGCGCTAACCACAATGCCAAGGAAGCATCTAGCACTCTCACCTTGTGGTTAAGACATATAGTCACTTGAATAAATATCAATAAACATATGTTGCTAGAGCACCTTAATAAAAATACAACGGGTATAAAATCTTTCAGTATAAATTCCAATAACCCGCCGCACAATGGAACCGGATAAGTTTGTTCCGGCTATCACCCGCGCCCAGCGTAGCGTCGCATGCGGGCCGGTTAAACGTTCCCTGCATCGCTGTACCACTAGTATGATTGCTGCACGCGGCTTCCCTGCTCTACTTATCATCTCAAGATTGGAATGTTCTAACTAAACTGGGAAAACTACACAGCGAAAGAGTTCCCTGCGGGGTCCGAATCTAAGAAAGGCTTTGGAGTCCTACTACACCAAGGAGGCAGTCATATCGTCTTTCTACGTATCGGTACGTAAGTTAATAACATTATACAAGACTGTAATACTGTCACGTTGCCATGTCATTTTCCGTTGTCACTTTATAACTCAAGAACGGGCTCACCTATCCAAACCAAGTTTTTAGGGTTTGTTCGGACTGTTTAGTAGATGGTGTATGTATGTGTACTTTGCATATTCTTCATTTACCAAACGTAGCAAAGCACGCACCCAGCCGCTAGTAAAGTAAAAATTCCAATAACCCGCCGTACAATGGAACCGGATAAGTTTGTTCCGGCTATCGCCCGCGCCCAGCGTAGCGTCGCATGCGGGCCGGTTAAACGCTCCCTGCAGTGCTGTGCGACGAGTATGATTGCTGCACGCGGCTTCCTGGCTCTAATGATTTTCTCAAGCCTAGAATAGGCCGTCTATATGTTTTTCTACGTGTCGGTACGTCAGTTAATTACATTACACATGGCTGTAAAACACGTCATATTGATAGTGTACAATAAATAAATAAGCATAATAGTCCCCGTAAATAAAGTATTAAATCCAATAAACCGTTGTACAACGGAACCGGATCAGTTTGTTCCGGCTATCGCCCGCGCCCAGGCAGCGTAGCGTCGCATGCGGGCCGGTTAAACGTTCCCCACAGTGCTATGCAACGAGTATGATTGCTGCACGCAGCTCCCCTGCTTTACTAATGTGCTCAAGCCTGCAATGTTCTTACCAAACTGGGTGACACAAATTGAAAGTGTTCCCCGCCGGGTAACAGGGTTCGAATCTTAGACGAGGCTTTGGAGTCCTACTGCTTCAATGAGACAGTCTAGATGTCTTTCTACGTATCGGTACGTGAATAAGTAACAATGAATATGGCTGTAATACATTGGTTTCTGGTTAAGATCTGGTTTCCCTTGTCATGGTTACGAAAGTCAGACGACAGTCGCTCCATTGTAATAACCAGGCAGGCCAATTCACGAACATAGTCGCAGCAGCCTCCCTTGGCTCCGAGGCGACGGCTAAAGATGTAACCGGGAAAACGCTAGGATGATGGTGACTTGGCTGTTATTCACGTCATGTTGCTAGTGTACAATGAATAATTGAGCGTATGGAGCCCGTAAATAAAGTATTAAAATAAAAAATAACCGCATTACAATAGAACCGGATAAGTTTGTTCCGGCTATCGCCCGCCGCGCCCAGCGTACCGTCGCATGCGGGCCGGTTAAACGTTCCCTGCTATGTAATGCAACGAGTATGATTGCTGCACGCAGCTTTCCGGCTCTATTGGTTCGGAAAAGCGGCTTTAAGCTTGTTTCGAACTGGTGTAATTTTTCAGTACAATTCATCCCGTTTTTCAGAGAAACTTCTTTTTTGTCGCAGCCTGGCTAAATTGGCCATCACTGCCAATCGGGGCATCCTGAAGCATAAGTTAAAGCAGTCATTTGATTTTCTAAACTTGCGGCCGTCGCGACTCCGTCTGCGTGGGTTTCGGTTTCCATGTGTGCGGAAACCAGTGTTATAATATAGCTTAAAGCCTTCCTCGACAAATGGACTACACAACACAGAAACAAACTAACATACAAACTTTTCAGCTTCATAATATTGGTATGGAAAGGCGAGTCCAGCGCCAGTTACAGAAAATAAAATCCACGATTTCCTAACCATCCTCTTTACTAGAAGAAAGTTACACGAGCTTCCAAAAAAAATAAAGACGCTCCGAAAACCGAAATCACTTTCGGAAGCAATCTTCCCAACACTAACACGAACAAAACCGCTGCATCGTTAAAAAGGCTAAGCTCAGAGCCAGCCGACGCGCGAATCATTTCCCGCTCTTTTCCTCCTTAAGAAAAAGACAAAGACGACACTAAAATCAGTCTAAGAGGGTCGCGAATGGTTCGTTAACTGGGCAAATTGTCTCGCCGGCCATTAGGCCCGCTCGGAGATTTGACTGAGCTCATAGATTTAAAACGTTAGATATGCCTAAAATCCAAAAAATGTGGCTTAATTTTGTCGAACATGACGTTTTAATAAGTGTATGTTGATAAAGTGGACAAAGCCGCAGATAAAAACTAGTAGTATATAAGTCTTAACATCGAACACAACACGTTGTCTCATTTGTCTCCCGCGCGTCACCTTATTACAACGTACGTTCAGTGCGCCGTCAACATGCTGTCACTGCAATTAGAAGCGACAGTCGCTTCATATGTTAGTGCCAATTTCAGAAAAGGTCGTAATTTGGCCAGGGCATTTCTAACGATTTAAATCTTTGCCTGAGCCCACTTGGAGAAACGGAGCGAGTTGAGAAGCTTTTTAAAACGCTGCGAGTCGCGATGTGGCATGTGGTAAGAAAAACTGGGTTGAAAAATACTTCGTTGTTACAGATACGTATGTATCTGTGGCAACGAAGTACTTTTTGACAAAGTAACTACTTGTAATAAACAGCAACTATTGAGTTTCTTGCCGCTTCTTCTCGGTAGACGACTACGTTTCGAAGTCGGTGGTAGATTAATTTTATTGTGATATCATTACGATTTATAAGTGCCTGAGGTGCACTGAGGCCTACATAAATAAAGATTTTGAAAATTATAACGTTTCATCGAGATATTTAGCCATTTTAATTACAGCTAAATTGTTAGTGGCAGATGTGAAGTGATGTTAAGTTTGAATTGACTTTGCAGAAAAGCATTATTTACTATAATGTTTTCTGATATTGGGTTTGAGAAAACAATATACCTATCCAGTTAATACAAGAAGTAAAAACCCATTTCAGTTGTGACTAAACTATCAAATTACTTTTCTTATGCTCATGATAAGCTACTTTCAAAAATATGAAAATTGGGTATTAAGTAATAATTCACACATTAATTAGATCCTGTCATGAATTTTCCCGAAACATTTTTAATTACAAACTCTTATTCCGAATCAGACGTTTTATCACAGGATATAGGACAAGCATATAACATTAACGCTAAATGTTTTACGTTCTCTCTTTAAGAATGCCTAACATAAAATGAACGATTGTGACACGGAGCCGATCCGCAAAAATGTCCCATAATGGTGTGTCTTAATAAATAAATAAATAAATAAATAATTTCCGGAGATTCTTGACTTTTAAGAGGTCATTCTAAGAATTCAGAGGTCAATGACGCGCTTTAATAAATTAAAGTCTTTCACTTAAAGCTTTTCAGCTTAATTGTTAATGGCAGTCAAGAAGTGACGTTAAGTTTGAATAGACTTTCAAAAGCATTATTTACTATAATGTTTTCTGATATTGGGTTTGAGAAAACAAATGCCAGTAATAACTTTGTCAGCATTAATTAATTTATTTATTACTAGCTTTCCGCCCGCGGCTTCGCTCGCGTGGATTTCGTTTAAAGTGCTGTAAATTTTTATTTTCTCTGGGGATTTAAATTTATTCCAGGATAAAAAGTATCCTATTATTTATATCTATTTAATCCGGACTGCTAACTTTACGTCTGCAAAATTTCAAAGCAGTCGGTTCAGTAGTTACGGCGTAAAAGAGGAACAAACAAACAAACTCACTTTCCGAATTATAATGTTATAGTAAGTTATTAATTAAAAAGAGAGCGCATTTGTAGCTCCGCCGCTTATTGACACGGACTGATATGGCGGTAGAAAACTGCTAGTTATATGTGATTTACACTTACATCCACACATATTCCGTGCAAAATGGATGGCCTTCGCTGTAACAAAGGAATAAACTTTTTTACCCTACAGGCAGGTAACAGTTATGTGGACTCGTAATATTAAAATTTCATAAAGACGGAACGCTCTCGACAAAACTGAAAATACAAAATACAAGAGAGATAGCAACCCAGTCCCCTGTGTCGAAACACACTAGGCCGAAATCACCACTGAATACCGACTGAAGGAGATGTCCCAGAAATGTATGAAGCCTCGGCCAGGTCCATGTACGCTATACCTAAATATAGGCGAATAAGTGTACTACAGTTTTAATCACTCCAATTCTTATGGAAATCCTTAGTTTTTTGGCTGAGGCAATAAATTATACCACAATATTGCAACTCAGTACATCATGGCGGAGGTTCCTTTTGGTATATTTACTTTACTCTATAGGCACCGTGCAGAAACTATAGAGGGCGCTAAAATCCCGATTTTTTTTCTGTGGTTTGAATTCGAGTCACTAGATGGCAGAATAAGGCACGGTGTTTTCCGTGGTTTGACAGTAGAATTACCGACATTGAGATTGACATTTAGCTTGGTCAGTTCGAATATGAGTCACAAGATGGCAGAGTCATCGCTACGCACGGTGCCTATCGACGCATCTTTGAAACTTGAATGACGTTTCTGTCGTTTATCCGTCAGTTTACTTTTGTTTTGACAGTATGCAGTTTATTTCACAAAGTACTTCTATTTTTAGGTTACAAACGACCTAAAAAGGCTGGGGCCCAAAGCCGTAAATCCTGGTAAAGAAAAAAATAACAGTTTCCATCTTTACGAAGTAAAGTGACCAAATAAGTATTTGATTTTATTTTTAAGCCACTAAACTACGGACCAAAAATGATTTCTTGTATTTTTAATGGAAATAGCAATATTTTACCGATTTTTAGGTACCACGTACATAGTACGGGCCTGGGATGAGACATCTCTTTTGCTGACCATGCCTGCAATATAGTTAAAATAATTGATGACACACCATGCCGAATTTCCGTCACGTTATATTGTTTCAAAATGAATTTCAGCCTGTAACTAGTCTTATGTCCCGCTTTCAACGAAAGGATCCCGCTTTTATCACTTAAATAGTTCTTAAATCCCGACTTGACAAATAATCCGGCAACGTTGAATTTTCAGGCCGAACTTCGGTCTCTTTTTTTGGCCTAGCGTGTTTTTATCTTTTTATACTTAATATCTGTGTAGAGATTATTCCGCCACGGACCCCTGCCGTTTCCACCTGGATGTTCGTTTATTAGTGTACCGTGGAGTTAATGAGATTTATACTCATAATTATTAATAACGAGGCTCGAGGGAACGATCGCTCTCCGAGCCGCCGGCGCCGCAACGCAGTCATGAGAATTGATTTCGTCCGCACAAAATATTGTACGAATTTTACGGAGGAGGTCCACATTGAGCACCCATAACTGGAGCACCTTGTCTCCTTTGAGCACCGATTGACATTTTGAGCAGGCGTATTTCAAAATGTTGGCAGGTATATAATATTGACAGGGCCGTTGGTCGATTGGTAAGAGACACTGGCTTCAAAACCCAGGGGTTTCTGATTCGAATCCCGCTACGGGCAAATGTTTGTGTGATGACGTCGACATATTTTTACTTGGGTCATGCATGTTTACAAAAGTAGTTAAGTATGTCCATCTGTTCCCTAGCTTACACAGTACAAGCTTCAAGCTTAGTTAGGGGCTAGGCAATTGGTGTATTAGTCCAAGGCATTTATTTATTTGATTTATAACTTCTTAAAGTGGCCTTTTCAAGGCCAGGTGCTCAATAATTGGGTGGCCAAAGTGGATTACCAAATTCATTTCGTCCACACAAAAGATTAATACGAAATTTCGCCGCGTTATGATTTTAGAGGCGTTTTGTGTTATTGTCATTTTGAGATATTACGTTAGACTTGAATAATGGCCTATTCCACAGATCGGTGTTTGCGCCAATTAAAATTATTCACCGACTGGAACGAGAGATGGCGTTTCAAGTGGTAGATCAATATCTGTTCTGACACCCTAAGATCTGCTTGAGATTCTTTGATTAACTAGTATAAACGTTCAATACTTCTCAAAAATCGCGTCAATATTTTAGTGTGATAATAAAAGACGATCCATCACAGAGTAAGAAAGACGGGAAAATCTTCTGTGACATAGGAAATTTTACGTACAGTCAGCGTCAGATATAAAATGACACTCGGAGTACTAAGTAACTAAATAGTCGCAACGAAATTGCAAAATAATATGGGTACAAAGAAAGTTTCCATATTGTTGTCAACATTCTAATCGTTAAAATTCGACACATTCAAAACTTCATAAATATGGTTAGTGAAATTATCCAAGAACACTTAGAATGCTTCGAGACTATTGGCGCCAACCGATCTTTATGGAAATTTAAATGGGTCGACTTTTTGAACGAAATAATGTTGTCAACCATATGGAAATTTTGTTTGTACCGATATTATTGACTATTTGGTTGCGCTTTTTATTTAAGTACCCTGAGTGTCAGTATCTACATATCTGAAGCTGCGGCAGTTGATCAAGTTTTATTTCAATCAGAATGTCTCATCGAGCTGTAAGAGCGAGGGTACTGGAATGGAACTGGTTAGATTGTTTGTATACCCACTTATGCAGTATATCCTCCGAAGTTTACTAAGTAGTTAAATTGGCTGCCGTTGCTCAAACTCAGCTCGGAGGAAATGATAATTAAGCTCCTACAGTGTCTCCAGGGAACATACAGTTAACCAATTTAGTCAGTTATTTTACTTATTTTACTACTGTGTAAATTGGCAAAGATGACATGCGTGCCAATGACTGTACAGAATGCCGAAGACCGTGTGAAGTGGAGTAAAAGGAGTGGGAAAGCAGACTCTGGAATCTAAAGAGGGGACTGGGGATGCGACCGGGAAAGGCACTATACCGATCCTTCCCTGCTAGGGTGCGAAGGAAACCGCAGGAGGATGATGATGATGATATTAATCGTATTTAGCGAATAACAGTGTCAACATCTTGATATTATTAAATATTTCAGTAACAGTTTACCCTTTCAAATAATTGCCTTAATTGGCTGAAATACACTATTTTTGAATAACTAACTCAAATTATTTATTATTAAAAGGTCAAACATTTCGTACAATCTGAAGTTTCGTATTCAACATCTTGTATTTATCGAACATCTCTTGTTTTTCCGAAAACTAAGCCTTGAATTCTTCACGTTCAAAGTAAGTATAATAAGAAAGCTTGGATTTTCATTCAACTAGCCCTCAATTGGGACGCATGGAAATTAACCCATTGACCTATAACTGTTCCATTAACCTGATTCCAATGATACCATTCGCTTAACAGTAAGTCATTAGCTCTCTAACAGCACCTTATTAGGAAAGCTGACTGCGGCTGAAAACCCTTAATTGTTTTAGGAATAACTGAATCATCCCTTTAATGCTGGGCCCGTTCCCAATTATCATGCCACAGGAATAGCGGGACGAGGAGAAAGGGTTAGGTATTTCCTACCGACGTTCCAGCAAATATAATGTAAAGCAGTCATGTTTATACCTGGTATAGTATACATGTTCAGTATATTATATTGACATTGGTCAGGGCCATTTAGTGCCAATACATGCAAATAAATCATAGTTAATAATTAAGCGAAGGTTGTGAGGAATAAAAAAATATGATGCTTAAGTTGAGCTACTTATCTCGGAGGCGGATCAATTTATGTGACGTTTTAAGCAATGTGTTTATTTAATAATAACGTGTACCTGTTGCTTTAGAAAGTTTAAATAATTTAAAATAGTAAGCGTTCTTTTGTTTCCTATGACGTTCTAGATATCTATGACCGGGGTAATTCCATTACCATTCCGTAAACCGTTATACTTGTCTGATCCATCCAGAAAAAACTAAAGGCTGGCGAAAATTAACGATATTAGAATTATTTATCCCTTTACAATAAGACCCTTTCCCGATTATCCCATAGGGTCAGCGAACGCGGCGAATCATTCTCTTTGTTTGCTGTAACTACGCCCAAAAATATATTTACAGAGAGAAATTAATTTACATAAAACACAGGTCGAAACCCTTTTCCAAAGCTGATTATGTTAATGGATTTCGCACTAATCTAACCAATGTAATAAACGATATTTATTTTTGTAGAAGGATGTTTTGTTTCTTACTTTTATTTTGTATCGGGAGGCAAACGAACAAGAGGTTTACCTTATGGTAAGTGATCACATCTGCCAAGTGCCAATGCGTAGCCTGCTTTTCATTTCATACTCCATACCCTCCCCAACTGAGCTCGGGCGAACTTACTCACCAGCAGAAACATAGCACAACAGTTACGAAGCACTACTTCACTGTGGTCTTCTGTAAGGTGAAGGTACTTCCCTAGACGAGTGGCTCGTTCGAGTGAAAGTTTCACAGAGCTCTTACCTCTCTTAAAAGTAAGTGTATTTGAAACTAACATTATGAATGAAAATACGATCATAAATGACGTAGTTATCTACAAACAGATTGTATTTAAAAAACATATGAGGTACATACGTTCGAAGTTAATACGTTATATTTGTTTGAAGTCGGTAAAAAATTTGATCATTATGTAGGGTACTCCGATCTGTTCAGTGACAGATCGGAAATTGAAGCCTTTGGAAGTGATCGAGGCCAGCAAAATGTGTACATTATATGAGTTGATAACAATGTAATATAATAACATTCGGTATAAAGAAGGTCCAAAGATCGTACGTATTCCCATGATTTTCCTCCCGAGTCGAATGTAATTAAACCGCCAAGTTCCCGACTCCCGTAACTCGATATTTTTCGAACAGAAAAAATCCTTTTCCCAATTTAATTTGCCCCAGTTCGTAGAATGATCCCAGCATTAGTATGCACCACGGATATAGTTCATACTCACGTAAGTTTAAACATTTGTTAAACCCCCTTCGTCTATACTTCTTAGTTTAGAAGTTTGAAATATTATTTCCTAACTTGATAATCTTTTGAGCAGCATCGCTCAACTTTCTTACTAAGTCCGTGAGATTAACACTGAGATGCACCCGCTACACATCCGATCAATATTACCAGTTAATCCGGTATGGAAGTGTGGAACTTAGCTCTAGCAAGATCATTTAACTTTCATGTTTGCACCTCCTTCGTCCATACTTTTTACTAGAACGAAGTTTGAATAACGAGTATTATTTCCTCGCTCGATAATCCTTTGATAGGTATCGCTCAACTTTCTTACTAAGTCTTTCAAATGCACCGGCTACATAACCGATCAATATTACTAGTTCATCCAGTAAGGAACTGTGGAACCAAAATCATTAACTTTGGAGTGTAAGCCTCCTTCGTCCATACCTTTCGGTAGAACAAACGTTGAAATTTTAGAATGAAGTTTTCTCGCTCCATAATCCTTTGATTGACATCGCGCAACTTTTTAACTTAATCCCTAAGATTAACACTGAGATGCACCCGCTACACATCCGATCAATATACTAGTTCATCAAGTAGGGCACTATGGAACAAAGCTGTAGCAAGATATACCTTATCTCTATCACTTTCGTGAACAAACCTCCTCAAACTTTTTTGTAGAGCAAAGTTTGAAATACGAATATTATTTCTTCTTTCGATAATCCTTTGATTGGCATCGCTCAACTTTCTTACTAAGTCTCTGAGATGCACCCGCTACACATCCGATCAATATACTAGTTCATCAAGTAGGGAACTGTGGAACTAAGCCCTGGCAAAGTTGTGCGGACGCAATCAAGATCATTTGTCAAAGTGTCCGGGTGGCGGCTTATCGCCTCGGCCGGGCTGTTTGACCGAGACTTATCTCAGCGCTTTGTATAGCCGCTGCTTGCAATAGATAATACCGGGAAACAATTAATAAAAAAACTTAATCAGACTATTACGTTGAGAATCCACCAAAATTAAATAAAGATGTGTGAGGATTTCAAGCTGTGATTGATCACGTGTTAAGTCCATAATCCTATTGGCTGCTTACGACACATCTCCGCTCCACAGCTTACATCTTAGCTTTGGTGAAGTCTCACCCTTAATGACCCACTGCAGGAAAATGGCCAGTTATCGTTAGAAAGACGTATTTTGGGTTAATTACCTACAAACCCGGCCTGTGTTCGGAAAACTGACACAAATTTGGCTCGACCCGGGGATCGAAGCCGGGACCTCCAGACAACGGCCCGGTACATTAACCACTAGACCATCGAGGCGTTACAAAACATCTAATAAATATTGGAATACATTACGCAGTGTGAGGGACAAATTAAAAGTACCAAGAATAGTTCTTCGGCGTATTTGGGGCAAGGAAAATATGCAAGGATCGTATCTTATAAGCAATCTATAGATAAGGTAGGGTCGTGGAGGTAACGAGGTGATTTTCAGGTTAATAGATAACTGACGATCGAGCGTGAATATTTATCGTATGAGACATGTAGATCTTTATCTATGCACATGTCTCATACGATAAACGTTTACGCTTTAACATAACGCATTTAATATTAACTTTTTAATATCTTTATCTTGCAGCTTTCTTAAGATATTTTATCTTATGCATGACTAGCGGCCCGCGACTCCGTCCGTGTGAATTAAGGTTTCCGCACACATAGTGTTATACTCTACTATATCTTACAGCCTTCCTAGACAAATGGATTGTCCAACATAATAAGATTTTTTTAGATTCGAACAAGGAGTTAAGCGTGTTCAAACAAAAAAAAAATTATGTATTTTTTTGTCCTTTACTTTTTATAATAGCACAGCACATTAGCTCCTCTCTGCCTGATAAGTAAGCAAAAAAGCAGCCCTAAAAGCCATGACAACGGATGTTGTATTTTATACAAGTTTGCTTTCTCGCCTGCCTCCTAAATTGGGGTCCCCTGATTTCCCCTTCCTATATAAACGCATGAACTTCGATAATTTCCTAAAAAGTCAGCACACTTCTTTTTATAGCTGATTGTTTCAATGGGGGACATTATAAGGGCGCAGACTCAACACAGATTTCACATTAGCCGCCGCGGGCAGGGATGACAGGCCGTCTGTACGGTCAGCAAGGCGTCGAAGTAAACCCTTTGCTGTTCAATAGTAGCTCTTATGCCCCAAACATAAGAGCGGTATAACATCCAAAGTGTTTCGTCTGATGTGATGTGGATTGTACACTCCAACATGCGATCAGTGAGACCCATTTTTCGAAAGCGCTAGAGAGGTAATGGAGACTGAGGGATATTTTTATATACTTATTTATTTATTTATTTAAACATTATATGTACATATATTAATAACGTAATAGGTCATGCAACAACTTATGTTTTCTCTAATGCCCAAACTTTGCTATCCTAAACTATTTGCATTTTTTTTTGTTTTTGCGCTTTGTCTCGTAGCTTAGACGACACCTATTCAAATACATATTCACCGATACATTTGATTTATGCCAATACATAGTTTAATCTTGTAGCAACTATTGTCTAAAACTATATTTGTTTGTTCTTCAAAATATCATCTGTATTTCACCATAAACTACTCTTTTAATAACGAACCTGTCAATACATTCAATCACAAAACTGGCATTGTTTGTTTGTCGAACACACATCGTGCAAAATAAAACCAACGCGCGATAAAAGTTTACACAATAGATATTAAAATAAACTAATCGAGATCTGAAACTCCGAAACAAAGGTAGTTGTTATGGAAATATTTTCGACGAGCTCGGTGCAATAATGGTTGATAGCGGACACTATCGAGACCGTTGTATCGAGAGGGTTGTCAGGTGACGAAATTGAAAATGGTTAAAGCGGTATTAAAGATAAAAATATACTCACAGGGACAAAAATACGATTTAAATTGTTTTTCTTTTATGTATAAAGGTTTTTATTCATCATCATCATTATCCTAGCGCCATTGCCTCGGAGCCCAGGGTACGCTGCAACTATGATCCTGAATTGACCAGTCTGGTTATTACAATGGAGCGACTGTCGTCTGCCCTCCATAACCCGTGTTAGGGAAACCAGACCGTTTAGATCATAATCGGGACCAACGACTTAACGTGCGTTCCGAAGCACGGAATCATCATTTTTATCGCACTATCAGGCGATGCAAGCGTGCAATATCCTTACCAAACCGGAAAAACCAACAGTCAGTGAAAATTATATAACGAATTCTGCAGCAAGAGGAAGGTTTATTTTGTAATTATTTTCTCACATATGAATTAATTACATCAAATAAAATACAAACATCGACCTTGAAACATAAACAACAAAGTAGTTAAAAGTTTAATTTTAGTGAAAATCTAATCAAACCCCAAAATTTAAAATAAACAATCTCCAAACATTGTCTAAAACAACAAAGCGTTCTAAAGTCGAAAGTTGTAAAAAACTAAAAAACGTTGATTGTTTCCAGTCTCTTTCACAGCCCTGGTGCGGGCGTCACGGCAAAAAATGTGTCCGCAAAAAAAAAAGGCTTGCTTTGTCCGCCATGCCGTGCGCCTGCACGGCCCTATGAAAATACAAGCCAAGCTTAACAAAGGACCAGTTACGTATAATGGAAACGCTAATACTTTTCCCGCATTTCCTCTTTTTTTCATAACGAAAATGTCGACCACTATTGATAGCAACGTTAAATTTATGACCGCAAAGTACAAGTTTAAAAACGCTTATCAAACTTTTGGATTTTCGCGTGTTTCAGCACAAAAATCAAGTCATCGCGCCAAAGGTATCGAAGCATTTTAATTGTACAAAAATGTTATTGGCATTATGTCTGTAACCATAATAATGACGTTTTGACTGAAACGATCTTTGTGGCATATTGAATGTGCCGATTTTTTTACGAATTAAATGTTTCCAATAGTATGGAAATTCGTCTGGACCAGGGATGGCCGCATCTTTGCCCGGCGTGAACAGGGAATGCCGGCGCATCGTATTCGCTCGGATCCGGATATTATGAAGGTTTTTGGTGATAATGCAGTTAGCGCTCTTCTGTAAAACCCATATTAAGTGCAACTATTCCTCACTAATTTTTTATTTTCTTTCTAAATGTTTTATTTTACACTACTCTATTTATAGTTACTATAAAAAATATGCTAACATCTCCTTGAAACCCAAACAATACAAGGTATTTTATTCATCTGTATTTATGCACTACATATTATTACACATAATACACACATTACTCGCTTTGTATATATACGTTTTATATATTTGTTCAAATAGAAATATATACGTCAAAAAATTCACTATTTACAGACAAATTAGCTTAAAATCACCACTTAGAATAAATGTTAAAGCCTCGGTCGATAAAATTGTAGATAAACGGCATACGACATTGCTGAAGAAATATTTAACAAACTGCAGATTTATTCAATTTTGTCATAGTTTCGTAATAAGATTCATTAATACTACGCTAGATTTTATAGCTGATATAGATACATCTTTGAATATCGAATGTCATAATAACTTCCGAGCAGAAGAGTGCAGCTCCGTTATATCTAAATACTCAATTAAAGTATTACATGTAAATATACGAAGTATTCAGTGCAATTTCGATAAATTTCTAATAATGTTTGCAAGAATGTCTATTCCCTTTGATGTTATAATTTTGTCTGAATGTTGGATAAATGCAACTTCAACCATCAAACAAATTGATGGATATCAATCTTACAGCACCCAAAAATACATTAATAGGGCCGGAGGGGTTATAGCGTATGCAAAAGATAAGTGGTCCCCTAATGTCATAGAGCCGAGGTTAGAAGAGGCAAATGGTCTTATTGTAGAAGTCCCCAACACCTTCACTGTATTTGGTATATACCGTTCACCTTCATTTCCCAATACAACCATATTCATTTCTTCATTAGATGAAATCCTTAAAAGCTTAACTAGAAGTACACCCCTCATAGTCGTAGGGGACTTAAATATAAATATTTTGAACTCATCTCTAAATGATGAAGGAACATCCAACTACCTTAACCTCTTGTCGGAGCATGACCTTGTATCCGCTGTTAACGTACCTACTCATAACAAAACATGCCTGGATCATATTTTTCTCTCCGCAAAAGACACAGCAGAGTCAGTGGTAGGCCCTGCTGACCTCACAGATCACAGCATGGTTATGGTAGGAATTGCAAGTAGAACTAGAAAACCTTTGCAGAGAACAAGGCTCAAGATTGACTATGGTGGTCTTATTTCTGAAATTGGTAAGACCGACTGGAGTAGTATCTACGGCAAGGACAGTCTCGACAGTAAAGTGACCAAATTTTCGGCAATTTTATCGGACACCGTTGCTAAGTATTCCCGAGTGGTCAAGATCAGTCACTCGAAGTTTAATATTAAACCCTGGATGACCCCTGGGCTCATACGTTGCTCTAGGCACAGGGATAAACTTCACGCAGAGTCAAAAAGATTTCCTCAAGATGAAATGAAGAAATTAGTATACACCAGATATCGCAATTACTATGTGTCACTTCTCCGTAAGATTAAGTCCGACTATGAGAGTAGGGAACTTAATGAAAACAAAAAATGTCCAAGGAAGCTTTGGAAGTCTATAAATAAGATATCGCACAGACCACAGTCGAAGCCCAAAAATAGCGCCCATGAGCTATTAATTCAAAATAACATGTCTGTTAAGGAAGCGCTAGAAAGAAGTAATAAATATTTTTCATCTATTGGAAAGAATCTAGCTCAATCCATATTAACTCGCCTTAATGAGACACAAGAATCTCTTGCCGCTAGAATTAAACGCAATGATCCCCCACCTCAATCTCTTTACATTTCTCCCACCGACGAGCAAGAAATATCGGAACTGATCCTTAAACTGAATCCAAACAGCTCTCCAGGCTTGGACAATATAGGAAATAGAATAATTAAAGCAGTCAGACTATCAATAGTGACCCCACTTGCGCACTTATTCAATTTGAGTATTGAGTCTGGCATTTTCCCAAAAGTTTGGAAAACAGCAGTGATTATTCCTATACATAAAAGTGCTGCAAAGAACGACCCCAGCAATTACCGTCCAATTTCATTGACGGGGAACATATCAAAGTTACTGGAGCGAATCATAAACAAGAGGCTGCTTACATATTTAGAGGACCACAATTTGATCTCAAGTAGACAGTTTGGATTCCGGAGAGGAAAATCAACGGAGGATGCAGTGACTCTTCTCACAGATATTGTGTCCACTCATCTTGATGGCGGCCGTAGCTGTGTCGGAGTCTTTTTAGACCTGGCTAAGGCTTTTGACACAGTGTCTATTCCAATATTGTTGCGAAAGCTTGAAGGCTTTGGAATACGGGGTACAGCTCTGAGTTGGTTCTCAAGCTATTTGACAGAGAGAAATCATTGTCTCAAAATCGACCACCTTGTTAGTGATATACAGCCGGTAAGTTTTGGCGTACCCCAGGGCAGTATTTTGGGGCCAACACTGTTTATATTGTATATGAACGATATTTGTTCAGTACCAGTGCAGAACGCCGATATAATCTGCTATGCTGATGATACAGCAATCATTTTCCATGATAGGACTTGGGAGCTAGTTCGCCAAAGGACTGAAGCCGGTATGAGAACGTTGTCGCAGTGGTTGAGCAATAATATTTTAACTCTCAATGCAGTCAAAACCAAGTACCTCTGTTTCCATAAGACAGCCGCCTCGGCACCGACAGCCAGTCTTGACCTCATGAAAATACACGATTGTGATAACCAGCACCAGTGTACCTGTAGCCATATTAAGAGGACTGACTTTTTGAGATATCTAGGAGTCATAATGGACGAAAATTTGTCTTTCAAAGAACATATTGTGCAGACGGCAAATCGTACAAGGAAGATAATTCACGTCATGGTCAATTTAAGGGAATCAGCTGATTGGAAAATGCTCAAAACGGTCTACCTGGCTCTATGTCAGTCAATCATTAATTACTGCATACTTGCCTGGGGAGGTGCGGCCCAGTCTTCTCTTATACCTTTAGAGAGAGCGCAGAGAGGTGTCCTTAAGGTAGCTCTATTTAAACCACGCCTATATTCAACTGCCATCTTGTATGATGAGGCAATGGTGCTTAGCGTAAGGAGGTTGTTCCTAATTAGGGCGGTAACCCATACCCATAAAAAAGTTCTAAATTTAAAGGAATACAGCAAGCTTCTAAAAAGTAGAGTTTTCAAAATACCAGTCCTTCCCACTCATACAAGTTTTTCTCATCGCTTTGGACTTTTCCTTTTCCCCCGCTTATATAATAAGCTGGTCAGACTATACAAATTTGAAACCCTATCTGTTTTTCACGCAAAACGACTTTTAACGCAAATGCTACTGAAGTGGAGTTATAACGAAGCAGAAGACTTGCTGAAGCCAGTAATGTAATTTATACACACGATACACTCATACACACACATATTATTCACTCACACTTTTATACGACAAACAATTTATTTATTTTTTGTTTATTTATTATTTATTTATTTATTTATTACATGTTAGGATTTTGAAAATTACGTATTAAAATATCATTTAGTAAGCTAAAATATTTGATTAACATGATTGATTGATTTGATTTGAAGAAAATTGTATAAATTTTTGCTAAAACTTTGGAACTTGCATTTTGTTATTGTTTTTTCTACTATTTGTTTTTATTTGTTTTTATGTTAGAAAAACATGTGCGTGGCAACAGTGTTTGTTTTTGTAAAATGTGTAAACTGATCCTCACAGGACAGGCTTAGCCTAGTGTGGGGACCTGCAAAAATTGTTAACTTTTTATGTTTTTGGAAATAAATAAATTTTGAATTTTTTGAATTTTATAACTTTAAACTTTCGCGTTGCATTATAATTATTTAACATTACAACGGGACTAAACGCGATATTATTTTTATAACGTCAAGCAGTAAGTACTCAGGTACTTATAAAAATAATATCGCGTTTAGTCTTGTTGTAATGTTAAATAAGTATGGAAACTTTGTTTGTACCGTAATTATCGACTATTTGGTTGCGTCTATTTATTTGAGTACCTTGTGTGTCCCTATCTATCTGACGTTGACTGTGCTATCGGTATTTACGTCTAATAGTTCAATCACTTCATAGTTCCACTATTTAACTATTGTAGTACAGTTGGTTCCACCCACATGCTAGACATTTTTCCGTGAAATGACAATATCATATTGCCATTGCAATTCTACGTTTCGGGGAAAGGACACAATAGAACTTCTGTGGAAATTTCACCTAACAACTGGTATCTCATAGTACTCGAATGCAAGTAAGTGCAAGAGAGTAGTTTTGTTCTTGTTCTTTGAAAGAAAGATAGATAAAAAGGTAGATAGATATATATATAGCTAGTGAGATAGAGAGATGGGTAGTTAGATAGAGAGATTGGTAGTTAGAAAGATAGTTAGAGAGATAGATTGGCAGATAGACAGGAAGTTAGATAAATATATACGAGTAAGTCACTAGATAACTAGATAATCAGTAAGATAGATATAAAGGTGGTTAGATAGATAGATAGGTAAATATATGTATAGTCCAATTGTTAGCTAGATAGACAGGTAGTTAGATGGAAAGATTTGTAGATAGATAGATAAAAATAAATATTCACATGACACAGAACACACAGATACAAACATAACAACAAAATTATAAAATACATTGGGGTTTGCCCATGTCGATACATAGCGATAACAATTGCAAGGGATCTCAGAAAAAGAAAGCAGTACTAACTTGGAAGCTATTTGGGGCGTTGCTGATGCTGCATTCGGCGAAGGTCGCGTTCTCAAGCTCGTACTCGTCCCACAGCTGACTCTGCAACAAAGAGACACAAACGGGTTAATCCTTTGTTTATCTTTTAAAATATAAGTGCAAAAATCAGCATCATTTTGTGCAAAGCTGACGTTACTGGTCACCATTCA
Organism: Nomophila noctuella; assembly: GCA_958496325.1. Classification (NCBI taxonomy): domain Eukaryota; kingdom Metazoa; phylum Arthropoda; class Insecta; order Lepidoptera; family Crambidae; genus Nomophila; species Nomophila noctuella. Next base: position 15,029,289 of record OY292483.1, on the reverse strand, counting down.
AACTTTGTAAGTAAAGTAATAATACCCCTCCGGCCTTATTCGGCCATGGCGTATATGTATAACTGAGTGCGCAAGCACAGTGCACTCCCTATTCCTTCACTCTCATAATTCGGTGGGAAAGCAAGCTGACACGACCGTAGAGAGATCAGGCAGGATCAACGGCTTAACGTACCTTCCGAAGCACGGAGGAGCTCGAGATGATTTATTCGGTCACTTATCCGATGGCTGGCATCTGCGAACGTTGCTTAACTTTAACAACCGCAGGCCGAGTGCGCTAAGAAAAGTATTAGCCTAATGTCCGACTTTACGGCAAATACCTCCATCATTTGAAATCATCAATTATTAATTATTTTTTCTTGTATTTTCAGAAAGACACATTATCTGACAAGAGAAACGGCAAGTTAGCTATAACTTGCCGTTTCTAATAGCCACAAAATCCAAATAACTGCGATAACGACATTAATAAAACAAATGCCGATTCGTGTCACCAACCGTCTCGCGAGAACGCTTACAACACACTTCCAACGTTGAAGAGACAAATGAATGGGTGCTCGCGCGACTCGCGAGTTGTTGCGAGTGGGTTGCGCCTTTGATCCGCTCACAACTGCAGGCATTGTGTGAAGTGATGTCTCCGATTTAGAGAAATGACACGTTATGTTTTGACTTTTAAAGGGGGAAGGGGGAGAACATACTCGTAAATGAACATAAAACATTAGCTTAAACTCAAAATTTCGACCTGACACTAAAAAGTTTTAATCGCGTTAAGACTCGATTTGAACTTGTTATACAGACTTGAATTTTTAGACACTTCACTGTTTTTCTTTCATTTAATTTATGAAGTTTGTCAAAAAGATTTATCCCTATCGACTCTAACGATCGATGCAATAAAATAGCAGGATGCAAATTTTACGGATTTTATTTGGTTCGATTACAGGGTTCAGCACGTGAATTTTCAAAAATCTTTGATTGCTGGTTCCTTCCATCTATACTAATATTATTAAGAGGAAAGGTTTGATTTTTTGTTTGTTTGTTTGTTTGTTTGTATGAATTGAATAGGCTCCGAAACTACTTGGCAGATTTGAAAAAATCCTTCACTGTTGGAAAGCTACATTCACCCAGAGTAACATAGGCTATATTTTATCCCGGTACGGGAAGTAGTTCCCCCGGGACGCGGGTGAAACCGCGTGACGGGCCGCTAGTTTCAAAAATAAAGGAATGGTTTCTTTAATTTTTTTTATCTTCAATATTAAAGGTACTGCCCTTAATGTGGCATTACAAAATTCCAACCCGTATAAATAAATCTAATTATTTAAATCCTGCACAAACAAGACAGTTACAATTCAAGTGTTGAACAATTCCACATATCTTCAGGGATCATTAATCGTAGTGGAAAGAAATAGTTAACCATATTACCGCGATGAAGTAAATAGGCAAACAGATAACAGCATGATATTCCAGAGTTCAATACTCTTTGCACAAAGAGAAGCTCTTGTAAGGGATCGGGAAAGTTATTTGATTAATTGTATTCCAACAAGAAACCCGAACGCTCACGTAGAAAAACACAGACAAATTATCTTCATCTCGTATTTAAGTATTCCGTAGCAAAGCTGGTATGTACAAAATCAAGCCGTGTTGGTAAGATTTGTCATTTTTTATTTAAGGGCCTTGATAAAGGTACCAAGGTTCAGATATCTAAAAAAACGAGAGAAGACTGACCTATATTCCAAAAAAAGGAAAAATCTCGTTTATTTGCGTTTGGTCAAGCCACTTGGACTATTTAGTAGATGGTTTATGAGATGTTTGCACAAAATCGGTCAAGTGGTTCTTCATTTACCACACGTCGCGAAGCACGTGCCAGGCCGCTAGTTTATAATATAAGTATCATTAGTACCTATTAACAATGGAAGGGGAATGTCTAAAGCCTCTCACCTTTCATATATGTCCTCCATTTGAATACATACATCACCGTAAATTAAACAACCCATATTTACGTACGTGAACATTACTCGAAACACCACTTCCCTCGCATCTGCTGCGTTATCAACGGCTGTCTGCTTGAAATAACAACCCACTTGTTCCGAAATGTGTGCTTTTCAATTTGAAACCTTGACGCTGAAGGTATGAGGTCGACAATTCGTTTGAAGTACGTTTCCGTGGATGTTCAGTACAGTATTCAAATTACCTGACGTGAACTCGTGACCTGTAAACCGTCCAGTGCAGTCGAAATATCTCGTGTACTTAGGAAAGAAATTCCTGGACTAATTGTAATTTACTTGACAAGAAAGGTGTTTAAAATATAACTTAATAACCCCAAAAAATAGATTTTCTACTTTTTTTCCTGAGGGAAAGAGAAGTAGACAGTAACAGCTCGATGAAATATTGTCTTATACGCACTGTAGATACTATTTTGTAATCGAGAAATGCCGTCTGTTGTTTTAAAAACATGTAAAAAACATTACAGGCCGAAAAATAAAGCTAGCGGCGTGTCATCTATAAAAATATAATAAAGCTGAAGAGTTTGTCTCAGGAACTATAAGTTCGAATTGAAAAATTGTATTGGGTTGAATAATCCGTAAGTAGAGGAAGGCTTTAAGGTATAGTGTAATATTATGTGTGCGGAAACCGAATTCCACGAGGACGGCATCGCGGACGGCCGCTTGTTTCATACGTACTCGTAAATTGAAAAAAAAATCACTTAATCATCCGCGCCCGTTCCTTCAACTTCACGCATAGATTTTGTTCTTCATTTCCACTTTACTACTACGTAAGTTCAAAGTAACACCTTAATGTACCTAGCCCAGAAGCGCCACATCTATATCGCTACATTTATTTACATATTTATCAGACCAACATCCGCTCGGTCGCCCTGAATCACAAAATAAGACATTCCGTACCGTCTTCACAAGTACATACAAAAGTCGCTGCCGTCTTGTGAATCAAACATTCGGGTCGCGGTCGGAATAACTTGTTCCGCGAGATTGACGAGGCGGCCATCCTTGCCGAATACACTTTCATGCGGTTGATCGGGAAAATATACGACGCTCGTTTCTATTAAGGCTTTAGAGGAACGTATTTTGAGAGATATATATGTACATATGTGTTGGTACGTATAGAGTTAAACGTGTATGTGTGAAGGTCTGTGGATGATACTTAATAGATTTTTCGTAAGGGTTTGGAGCAGACTTTTTTGAGTAGAGATTACATCTTCAAAGTCACAAATGTTACGGCTGTAGGTGATAGTGTGGACGGCTTTTAAATAGTAGTTGTTATAAAAAATAATAGACGCATTCAATTAATATGTTATGGCAGCCTATGAATGAACCTTGTCTAAGACATTCTTTGATATTAATGATATAACTAAATGTATTTTAATGTGAAATGTCTTATGTGTCATAATATAAATAAGAACATTTTGATTAGCGTATTAATTGTTATTGAAATGGACCACGGGCACTTTTTTGTGCCCATGGTCCACCCAGGTGAACTACGCAGGTGGAACACGGCCCATGCTTGGAAAATTTTAATTGTTATTAATAACTCATATAATTTGCTGCAGTTTCCCCTGCAGGGAAACTTAATAATTAGACGTACATATTTAAAATGGTGGTGTGCCTATCGGCATAGGCCTCCTCCAAGTCTTTCTATTGCCCTCAATACCTTGCCACTCTCATCGAATAGGCTCACCAAACTTAGGGATAAATTATAACTCTAAGTTAGGAATAAGAAGGCTATTTTCTATTTAAAATGTTTCTAATGAGATGTATTTTCATGAATACCTTAATATTTTTACTACAACATTTCATTTTAAATGAACAAATGAAACAGATAGAAGACGAGTATTGTTCATTATGATAAGCTAATCCAGGAACAGGATTTAGTGCATAACCTGAGTAAAATCATAACAATAAAGTAATTCCACTTCCAAAAGTGAAATTAAACATTTGCATCTGTATAATGAATAAGGAAAACGGAGACAAATTTCTTTCCAAATTCAGAAAAGTCCACGGATAGTAGGAATTTAAAAACTTGGAATTAACATAAGCCTCTCTTCCGAGGAATTCTTCTCTGAAGGAATGTACGTCGTTAGAAATTATAAATTAATCCAGCGAAACCTTTTTTTGCCTTTGCACGTGCAATGTCAACTTTGTGATTATAACGACCGGTAGGTATTTCAAATGGACGAGAAATTCAAGGCGTTGTAGTAAATAAGTAATTTTATTTGTCCTTACTTGTATATCAATGGTCCTTCCACACGACATTATTTTTGTGGCATTATTTTTACGCGAGCCATCTAGCGAACACAATGTAAACTAAAACTACACAAGAAATTATTTCCATGGCAACGGAATATAGTCTAATCTTATTGAAATGTTGTCAAGCTACCGAAGTGAATTTAGAATAATAAAGAATAAGAATAAAGTCATTTATTCATTGCCAAAAAAACAATACAATACAATTCACACAATTAGTACGCAATGAATGGGAGTCCACTCAGCATTTGTCGAGGAGCCCAGCGGCTCCACGACGCTGATCTTCCGTGGACACCCTAAAAATAAACAGTGTCAGTACTGCGCGCGCCAACGTCAGACAGTTAACATGATAGACATATAAATAAAAATTATACATTTCTAAAGCAAATAGTACATGCTAAGTACCTAAGCAGTAAGCAAGAACAACACAGGTTTAATGGCTTTGGAGGTATAAGATATGCAATTTTAATCTCCTTCTAAAACATTCAACACTGGAACACTAATTTACGATATGAGACGCAAGAAAGGATAGAGATATTAATAATGCACATCTAAAATGATTTTCAATGAACTGGGTCGACCGGTCAGCGTATTCGTCCCTTACAATAAGTGAATAAGGTGAATGTACGAATAAGTTATCTTTTCCTTTTTTAATATAATATCATTGGCTGTCACTGGACTGAATGATCGTGTGCCCTCGTCATTTTCAATGACGTCAGCATGGGTCCTGGCTTACGTCAGTTACATAAGGGATAGAGGGCTTCATTATCGTTTGTGCGAATGATTACAGAGCAGCGGTAATCGCACATGTTTGTGTTGCGTATGATATCACGCCAACGTGACTTCAACTAGGTGAATTAACGATATTGTGTGTGGTTTCTTTGAATGAATGGTCGTTATCTTGATTGACGTCAACAGAAAGGCCAGAATCTTTTATAGGGTACTTTTTATCCAGAATAATTGCTCCCACCGAACAAACATCCAAACAAACAAACTTTCACATTTATTACATTAGTGTGATATCCCACGAAAACTCCCAAGAAAATGCCGATTTTGTGTGCAAGAAACCTGTGTACAACGTTTTTGCAGGAATCTCGAAGGAGAATATTTTTGATTCCAATATAATTATTATTAACAACAAACTGTTTCTACGCTGTTCCCAATTACTGGTAAGGTCGTTACTCAATTATATTCAGGTATAAGGATATAACCGTAGCTGTAACTATTTCTATTGATCGGAATCCTCGTTTTCCCTTCACCTATTTCGCACAACAGCTATTCTTCCTCCCAGATTCATGTCTCCAATTAGCGAGTATTTCCCTTATTACTGTGGAAGACGGTAATAATTCAAGCGATGGATATTATTAGGGTTCCGTAGTCAAATTGAATTAGTTTAGTATATTCGTATAGAACCTATTCTGGTTTCCGTTTTGTGCCAATCTGAGGTTTTAATTAATATCATTATGAAATAAAACTACTTTTAAACGGATATAATCGCGGTACAGTTTTAAACTACATCTTTACAGGAAAACCCGACGTTGAGTAACAGTCGCGTAAACCTTATCATTATTTTCAAAACTATATAGTTTGCATAACAGAATTGTCGTATTGGCGGAGTCTCTGGAGGATTTGGAGGTCATGCTTAACGGCCTGAGTGACGCTTCCGGTCGGGTTGGGCTGCGCTTAAACCGGGACAAGACCAAGATAATGCACAGTGCTCTTGTTCCTCCGAGACCTGTCACCGTTGATGGTGATTACATTGAGGTGGTGCAGGAGTACATTTATCTTGGTCAAACTATCCAACTTGGCCAGCGTAATCTCGAGAAGGAGACCAGTAGACGGATACGCTTAGGTTGGGCTGCATTCGGGAAGCTACGTCATATCTTCGAGTCGTCTATCCCACAATCACTAAAGACCAAAGTATTTAACCAGTGCGTCCTACCTGTGATGACATACGGTGCCGAAACGTGGCCACTGACAGTAGGACTGATCCAAAAACTCCGAGTCGCTCAGCGAGCAATGGAGCGTGCAATGCTTGGTGTTTCTCTGGCGGATAGAATTCGTAATGAAGTCATCCGCCAAAGAACCAAAGTTACCGACATTGCGAGACGGATCAGTTCACTGAAGTGGAAATGGGCTGGCCACGTCTCCAGACGGACTGATGGGCGATGGAGCCGTGAAGTACTGGAGTGGACTGGCCGTCATGTTGGCAAACGCAGTGTAGGACGACCTGCTGCACGATGGGAGGACGACCTAAGGAAGGTGGCGGGAATGGCGTGGATGCGGATCGCACAGGACCGGGATGGCTGGCGCACTTTGGGGGAGGCCTACGTTCAGCAGTGGACGGCAATAGGCTGATTGATAGTTTGCATAACAGAATGATAAAACTAAGTAAAATAAAATGTTTGTTATTTGCATGCAAACTTTCATCGACAATTGTTAGAATAAGATCTCGTAAGTATTTTTTTTTTATACGTATTAAATTACTAGCGGCCGCCCGCGACACAGTCCGCGTGGTTTTCAATTTCCGCACAAATAGGTATATACTAAAGCTTTAAGCCTTCCTCGTCAAATGGACTATCCGAACAAAAATATTTTTTCGAATCGGACCAGTAGTGTCTGACATTAACGCGTTTAAACAAATAAACAAACAAACTCTTCAGTTATATTATTATATTGTTATAGATAAAACTTGCTTCGGAACCCTTCCTTTACGCCCTGGTCCGACTCGCACTTGGCCGGTTTTTGTAGTTATGTCTGCTGGTACAACCGTAATTGGGATCCGAGTAGTGGTATGTACACTGATAGGTAAGTACATGCGCTTGTCCCATTATCGATAGCCAGAAGCGTTGTACTCGTATTGATATTACAGTACTTGTAATTAAATCTACGTATTTTACTTTTTACGTTGAAATGATGCGCCACGGGAAACTAATCTCTGTAACTGATTCAATATTTGTATTTAAAGAGCCTTTAAATTATTATTATTATAATAAGTATTTGCTAATATATAACATGGGAAACAAAATAAAGTTAACGAACTGACTAATATAGCAAACGAATTCCATATCGGTCACACACTACACTAGAGGTAGTAATTTTGGTCCTTGCACAATACAATGAATGCCCATAATGTTTGTCTTGAAATTTTTCTAGTACAGATAAATATAAAGTGTGCTTTGTGTGAAGCTAGATTGCCTTTTAACGATAATTCCCATAGTTAATTTATTTTAATTTCAAATTCCAATACCTTTTAACATTGCGTCGTAATCAAACCCCATTACCTGGTCATCATTATTTTATTAACTCGCTAATTACGTAAGTTGTAATGGTTTACTTTCCTCATAAAGCGAAGAAGAAAATTATGATTTTCCTCCCTTAAAAAGTGAACAAAATCTAAAAGCTAGAAATTTTTCAAGGAAAAAGTTTCCATAGCGTAAAAATAGCGAAGGATTAATTAAAGTTAAAGTTGAACCGAGGTGATTAGCCTTCAGAGGCGATGTTAACTGCGGAACACGACACTAGGTACTGAAGCTAATTAGGATAGCTAGGGCTCGTGGCACCGACAGTTACAAACACGTCTTGAAGAAAAAATGGTCAAGCCAGAGTCGAAACAAGCAAAACATTTTAAAACACATAATGTCGAAGAGTAAAACCTCCGCGGACTGGCTGCATACGATTCATTAAGTAGAAAATAAGCATGAGTGCGGAGCGCATTCCATTTTCAAATAGCGCGCGTCAATTGTTATTTATTGTGATAAAATAATTCCTCTTCTGCTTCTTATCAACCTACCAACCTCAACTCCGGACGGACAAAGTGTACATGTGAACATCTCTGCTTGTCCTGTTATGGGTGTAACATGTATCTACATATTTAGCTAATTTGTAATAGCTTATTTACCTCAGTAAGTAGCTTAAAAATAGCTAAAGTATTAAATAAATATTTTTAAACAAATTATGTCGAGGACTAAAACCTCCGTGGACTGGCTGCATACGACCTATTAAGGAGAAAATAAGCAAGAGCGCAGTCCCTGTTAGTGTTTTAATGAAACGCGAAACTATAAAATCTTATAAAAGAATTAAACATTTAACAGAAAAAGCACTGCCCGACGTTATCCTGCAACAATTATATTATTCAACAATAAATAGTGTTGGTAGAGTTTTACCTTTCACAAACAGTATTTTAAACATGTCAGGTTCACAAAAATGTTTGAATATTTCAGATAGCTTAAATTTTTTAAAAATTATTGTTTTTCCGCTGTAAGTCTTCGTTTTTATTGTTGTGCATATCAAAACAGACACCTATTTGTGTAGAAGTGACATAGCGCTTCGCCCGTTGCATCCTCGGCCAATGCAACGGCGCCCAGCTTCGACAATGATCCAGAATTAACCGAAATACGAAAACTAAATACCTAAGTTTCGCCAGCGAAACGACCTCGCAATATCAGACCATCAGATCACAAGGTTACCCACTTACTCTTTTACCTCCATTCTACAAATACAAAACGATAAGAAATGAAATAATTGACATACATTTAATAAGAAAAGCTTTGAAGAAAAATATGAAAACAAAGGATAAATAAAGTCCCCGAAAATCCAATTATGGTTGATATTTCTCCGGCGCACGTCGGAGGCAGTTACCGCGCCAGGGGCGACGGGCCAGTCCGTCTTATTATATTACTATTATCGGGATTTTATCGTAGGACCGACTTCTGACTACGTCTACTAACTGTTTTGCTATATATACATATTTTTTTAGAAAAAAAAATAAGAAGACAGCCATAATTTTCGAAGATATTGCAAACATATTCTAATACTAGCGGCCGCTCGCGACTCCGTCCGCGTGGTTTCCGGTTTTCGCACATATAGGTATATATACTATAGCCTAAAGCATTCCTTGTCAAATGTACTGAACCAGTAGTTTCTGGGGTTACCGCGTTCAAACAAACAAACTCTTCCGCTTTATTATATTAGTATAGATTAATTAATTATTCTAATATGCTAATATATATAATCAACATCCTCAGACTCAGAATAAAAATATTTATGATAAGATGGATGTTCTGTTCATCCTTGTTTAAATCGAGTTAGTTAGTCATAGCGATACATCACACCACTTTGTCCTACGCGTCGTAGTCAGCTGCTACGACCGTAGCAAGGTTTGTTACGACACTGCTACGATAAATAATAAAATGCCTTCGAAAGCTTCTATTTAATTTTTTTTCTTTCTTTGTTATTTATATCGTTAGCAAAAATAATTAGTTAGGATAAAATCATATTTTTAAAGGTTTGCTTATGTTGACTAGTAAATAAGAACTTGAAAGGAGCTTAATATAAAACTTAGTTAAACATTTCGACGACGTCAAAGGCAAAGCATAATGTTTTTATTCTTACCCCCAGTATAAGCATTATAAAGCTTTTAATTAAATAAGTTATGACATTTCAATTAACTTAGTTCTTATTTTACATAACGTTTTTTCAATTTTTTTCTTTACGTTAAAGAGTTTCGCATTTACGACGTTTCGATACTTGCCGAAAACGTTGCTCTTAGTTAAATATTAACGCTCAAACATAATATTTTATTACGGGCAATCCCCCGAGATATCTGACCCCAAACCAAACCACAACCTTGGCATTGATCCAGCCCTTGACTGCCATTATCCTTACATTTTATCGTTATATCAAAGACTAATATGGAGTGGCGACCGGTTTGGTGTAATGGATAAAAAGTCGATTGTGACAAAAAGAGGTTGCGGTTTCGATCACTTCTTGTGCAAACATGTGTGCATGATCATGTCTGTTTGCACTTTTATATATCTATTTCAGAACATATTTCATTCCTGCGTTGTTTGTGATATACGTGAAATAAGTGTTTAAGCTATTTACCACATATCAGATTTGCGTATGTCGTAAGTCATTGTTACATACATGTGTGTACTTATAGATACATGTGTGTCCTTGTAGAAAAGTAAAGCTTAAGCGGGTAGCGAATCTAATCGGGTTCAAACAACATTCAATGATCTTTGAACCCCATCGTTCCATTCTCTATAATTAAACGCAACCCTATAGGCTTAATCCAAACAGGAATGCCCCAATACCAAAGCGTTTCCTTGAGAAATACCTCACAGGTCACATGCCTTTGACTAAGAAATTCTATATGATAGGATAGGATAGACCAGTGATTCCCAAAGTGGTCCAGGTGGACCCCCAGGGGTCCACGGGAGACTTGCTAGGGGTCCACGAAGGCGTGAATAAAAATTGGGGGTCCATAAGATGTTAAAGGGGTCCACGAAAATTTATCTGCTTTTGATAGTAAAGAGCTAAAATGTAAGCATATTTTTTATAAGGGCCTACCTACATTGTTAGTAGTTATTTTAGGCTATTTAGTCTAGGCTGCCACTCACACTCCTCAGAGATTGTGCCACTCACACAATCTCTGAGGAATGCAGAAATTGTGCCACTCACACAATCTCTGAGGAATGTCAAAACGTGTGATAATATCGTATTCGAATATTCCAAGCCAAATATTTCTTAAATATAATTAAAACAAACAAGCAAAACCCTTACTTTGCAGTCGCGTATAGTCCAGTAATTTTAGCAATTTTGATCCACGATCTGCGGAAAAATTCCTAGTGAACTGAATTTTTGTATACACCTTTATTATGATAGTGTAATGAAGATGTGAAAAATCGACATTGATATCGTGCCGGCTAAAAAGTTATAGGGTTCCAAACGTCACTAAAATCAGTTTTTCGCAAATATCTCGCGATCTATAGCTCAGAGGTTCACATCTTCATTACAATATCATAATAAAGGTGTATACAAAAATTCAGCTCACTAGGAATTTTTCCGCAGATAAAAACTAAAATTCCTGGACTATAACAATAAGTCAAAAACGCTAGGAACCATGAAACCACATTATTAATAATAATAGTAGAGTTATTCAACTGATTTACAAAAGTTATTATATACTAACTCCATTGCATTATGTAAAAAAAAACTAAAAACGTCCATCAGTGGGAGAAGTTCTGAAGTGGACGTTGGAAATAATCCCTAAGCCACTATTTTTTATAGTTCAAAAAAAATTGGAGTACCCAGAATCGAACATTGATCATGGGTATTTGTGTGGAAAAATAAAATTCGAAATCCCAAAATTGACCATAAAAACGATAAGTAACATTTCATCAAATCAAAGATTTAACGCGCTCCGTATGTTTAAAATGTCCCTACTACCATTTTTCATTTTTATTGACCTATCGAAATACGGAGTGTATCTGTGTTCATTTACATCACATTAACCGCGTGTTTTACCAACCATTCTGAAAAACATTTTTGTTTTACGAGTTTGCGAAAATCGTCAAGAAAATGTTCGACTACTCATACAAAAAACCAAGTTACGCGGCGGTCTTTGTACGAAAGGTGATTTTGTTAATGCGAATTTCTATCAGCCATGGAGCAAATATTTTGTTTGGCGACTTTATAAATGTGGTAAAAATGCAGCAGCGGGGGGGGGGGGGGGGTTCCACCGAAACCAGTAAAATTTTGAAAGTGGTCCACGAGAAAAAATAGTTTGGGAACCACTGGGATAGACGATCAAACGTGACGGTTGGATAGATGACTAATTTGCCAGTGGCTCGATTGCGAGCTTCGCATAGGTTGGAAAATTAGATCGAGAAATTAAATTAGTAAGTTGTAGGACTTTAGACAGCGTGATATATTCATTGCCTTTATTTTCTTATCATCATAGTGGTAAAAGTATAATATTCTAGCGATTCAATACTAATCTATATGTTACGGGCCATGTGATAAGCACGGGCCGTATTAATAATTCCCGGTCTGTATTAATAATTCACTACTAAATTGGGCAATGTGATAAAAATAGCGTATTAATCAATCTGAAGAGTTTGTTTGTTTATTTGTTTGAACGCGTTAATGCTCAGAAACTTCTGGTTCTAAATGAAAAAATATATAAATCAATAAATTCTTTGGACTAACACACCAATTGCCCGAAACTAAGCTCGAAGCTTGTACTATGGAAGCTAGGGCACAGATAGCCATACTCGAATACTTTTATTAACATTTGTCCCGAGGTCTCTGACCAGTAGACCAACGGGCCTGTCAAACCTTTTATTACCTTTATATTATTGCATATTTTTCCACGTGTGCAAGATCCGTATATAATATGGTTTCTATTTAAACCAATAAGTAAGGGTTCAAATCCGAAGAAACATAGAAAATTGAAAACGGGCTTCGTGTACCTGACAGGGGGATGACATGTTTGAAACAAATTGGATTTTTCAGTATCCACGTCGGATTCGGTTTACTCAAACAAGGTTTCACCAGGTCCAATGAAAAAATATACAATATTTTAATATTTCGTAAAAATATGAATATCTGAGTGATATTTGTTCATTCCATATTATTAATTGTTATTTTATATCTGGATATTTATTTAATGCAATATAATACTTGTGTTCAAGTATATTATTATTAGACTAGTGATCGCCTGCGACTTCATCCCCGTACATTCCGCACATACGTATAGCTTAAAGCCTTCCTTGACAAATGGACTCTCCGACACATGATTTTTCAATTCGAATCAGTAGTTCCTGAGATAAGCGCGTTCAAACAAACAAACATACTCATCAGCTTAAGCTATAATATAACACTGTGTGCGAAAACCGGAATCCACGCGGACGGAGTCGCGGGCGGCTGCTAGTTAATAATTATTAACTACAGTAACCTTGGCCGTAGCTAAACTCGATCTTCGTTTATTTAAGTTTTCCTTATTAAAGACGTTAGAACCAGTGTTTGTATAGGATACGAGTGTTTAACCGGGTCTTGTGCGATTGTTACCAAATTCAATTAGAAACAATTCAATTGTACTAACGAAATACAATCCGTCATGGTCCTGATATAGCTATGTATTAATATTTGAAGGGTACATAGCTCGAGGGTCGCATTGACATTGTACAATAATGATATTTTTATTTAATTAAACTTGGTTTCATTTCACGTTAAGCCGGTGGTGCCGATTTTGATCAAAATGGTCTAATTTCCTCTAAAAGGGTTACGGTCAGACGACAGTTGCTCCATTATCATAAGCAACCTGGTCAATTTAGGATCATATTTGCAGCGTACCCTGGGCTCCGAGGCAATGGCTAAGGATGCAATTGGAGTAGGCGCTATGATGATATGATGAGATGATATAAATATCAGCCTAACTATCGATCAATTTCCCGTCAAATAATTGGTTAATTTCTTCCACTAAACATAGATTTCGTTTTTACTTTGCGTGTGATCCTCGATGGAACACTATGTCTTACATACTTGTAATTTAAAACAAAAAATGCAAATGCGTACAAACGTAAAATGTTTTATCAAAACCAACGAGGACACGAATCCCTTCATCCTCTTATCCCAACAAAATATTACCAAGTCCCGTGAACTGCCATAAATATTCAATAAAATCTCAGCGGGGCTTGGGGTATGTTTGTGAAATTTCCCTCATTGAAATTTACCCTGGTGTAAGACAGCTCGGCTGCCGATACATTATTCATAACATAGGTTACTCATCATGTTTAGTGCCAATGTGCGCCGCCTTCTGAGAGGGCATTGTTTTAATATTTCGGATAAATATCAATACGATGGGTTTGGAGAGTGGATTCTTTTTCAGCTTTGATAAAGCCATTGGCTGTTTACTGCTAGTGAAAGGATGGAAATTGGCTGATTGATTGGGTGAATGAGTCAATTGTATTTGGCAAAGGGTTTTGAGGACAGGGAATTTATTCATTAGTTGTTTTTGTTACATGAGACTAAAGATGGATAAATTTAGAGGAGACCTTTGCCCAGCAGTGGGACAATATTGGATTCCTACTAATATTATAAATTTTAAAGTAACTCTGTCTGTCTGTCTGTCTGTAACGCGGACGAAGTTGCGGGCGGTCGCTTGTAATTAATAACAGACGTAAAACCAGAGTCAATTCTGTAAAGCGACAAATCATATCACCGAGTCACCTTAGTAACTAAATAAGCGGATTGATCAATTCAGAAAAGAAGATTACACGGTGATTAAAGTATTATACCCGACAGGAACCGGTTCGAGCTGATTTATTGCAGCTCGCTGCGGCCTCGCGGATCTAGCAAGCGTGGCTACGAAACCAACGTAAATTATATAAATATGTTATTTATGACCAGAATAAGCTGGATCGGGCTGAGAGGACGGCCCTAGGAGAGGCCCATGTCCAGCAGCGTACTGCGATAGGCTGATGATGATGATGATGATGATTTATGACTAGCGGCTTGTCCTGGCTACGCACGGGCACTGAGCATGACAATAAGACACATATTTTTTTGAATACTTAATATAGCCTTTGTTATTTGGGCTAATGTAGGTTTAGAATGGTGACATTTCTTTTAAATCGGTCCTGTCGTTTTTAGCCTATTCATTACACCCAAACAAACACAGTTTTCCTCTTTATAAAATTAGTATAAATATGAATATACTTTTTTGCCCAAGATTTATGGTTCAAAGCACCATCATGCATACTCGTACTTTGGCAATTTTAATTACTAAACTTGGTTTGTTTATAACAAATACATAAGAGGTCACAAGAGAGCACGAGACGCAAGAATCACGCCAGCCAATCTCAACATTACTCCACATAAACATTATCACTAAACCTGCTAAATCCCAGGTCACCTCATTACCTGAAGACCCTCACCTAATTTTAAACTATCCGTAACGTGGGTCCGTAAACGACAACCGCGCTTTAACAGCTGTTTGGTTAGGCCCATCGTTAAGCTTGTTTGAGGCCCTATGTTTAAATCTAGCCTTGTTAACATCTATCTAAAGGGCCTCATCAAATCTGACTTCGACTGTAAGGAAAGCGATCTCACAAATCATACTAATATTATAACATAAATGTTTTTTTTCTTTTTTATAAATGCGAAAGTTTGCTTTGACCTAGTATCAAAAAAAATATAATTGTTTTAGCCCATGGGAGCATTTAATCGGGATTAAAAGTGTCCTGTCACGTAAGTCAGTCCATACCCTGCCTATGTAACAAATTGCATGCATTAAAATCCGTTCAGTTGTTTCAACGTGATTGACGGCCAAACATCCAAAGAAACAAACTTTCACATGTACTTGTATTATATTAGTATGATAACTGCGTATAACTTATTTAGATGTATAATTTATCATTTAAATTTTATAGCATCGCTTTTCTAGCGGCCACCATAGCCGTGCAAAACTGACAGTTCTGATAAATGAACCCTTTGAAAAGAAGTTTAGCATCGCGTCGGATACTGCCCGGCTGACGCCCCGTTCCACGGAATTGGTCGATTTGTCATGCCGAAAACTGGCACGAATCCCATGCTGACACATTTAGGGAGGTAGTCCACTTTGACCACCCCATTTTTGAGCAAATGCAACATGAGCACCTGTTCTAGTCACTTTGAGCACCGATTGATACGTTAGGCAGGTCAAAATACATTTTTTGCAACACAATAGTATGAATAGTTGCACAAAGCGGAGTAGGTCAGACGCTACAAGTTGTCGTTGCTCCATAATTGGGTGATCAAAGTGGACCGCATCCATTTAAAAATGTAATGTTGTAATAAAAATATATAATAATATGACAGACTGCTTTCCATAATTTCCATGTCGACTTGAAATTCAAATTCTATGGAGTCTTCCATATAATAAATTGCTGGCCATAAACTCATGCAAATGCGATTATTAACTAAATAAAAAAATTGGCCAAGTGCGAGTCGGGCTCCCGCACTGAGGGTTCCGTACAAATTCTATTTTTGACGTATTAAAAAAACTACTGAATAGATTTCGTCCGAACCAATTTTCGTTGGTAGTTTTTATGGCAATGTACATTATATATTTATTTCAGATTTATCATCCTCTTACTTTAGAAGTTAGAGGGGGGGGGACACACTTTTTTCCACTTTAGAAGAGTCTGTCACGCAAAGTATTCACTTAAGAAAAAAATGAGCTTAGAAACCTCAATATAATTTTTAAAGACCTATCCATAGATATCCCACACGTATATGTTCAATGAAAAAAAATTTTTTCAGTTTCAGTTCTAACTATGGGGACCCCCATTTTTTTATTTTTTTTTTCTATTTTCGTGTGCAAACCTTGTTGCGGTTCACAGAATACATCTACTTACCAAGTTTCAATAGTATAGTACTTATAGTTTCGGATAAAAGTGGCTGTGACAGACTGGCGGACAGACAGACAGACAGACAGACAGACAGACAGACAGACAGACAGACAGACATGACGAATCTATAAGGGTTCCGTTTTTTTGCCATTTTGGCTACGGAACCCTAAAAACAGAGTGGAAAATCGCAGTTGATTAGAGTTTACTTTATAAGTTAAACTAGCGGCCGCCCGCGACTCCGTCCGCGTGGATTTCTTTTTTTCGAAAAAATTGGCCAAGTGCGAGTCGGACTCCCGCACTGAGGGTTCCGTACAAATTCTATTTTTGACGTATTAAAAAAACTACTGAATAGATTTCGTTCGAACCAATTTTCGTTGGTAGTTTTTATGGTAATGTACATTATATATTTATTTCAGATTTATCATCCTCTTACTTTAGAAGTTAGAGGGGGGGGGACACACTTTTTTCCACTTTGGAAGAGTCTGTCACGCAAAGTATTCACTTAAGAAAAAAATGAGCTTAGAAACCTCAATATAATTTTTAAAGACCTATCCATAGATACCCCACACGTATATGTTCAATGAAAAAAAATATTTTCAGTTTCAGTTCTAACTATGGGGACCCCCCATTTTTTTTTTTTTTTTCTATTTTCGTGTGCAAACCTTGTTGCGGTTCACAGAATACATCTACTCACCAAGTTTCAATAGTATAGTACTTATAGTTTCGGAAAAAAGTGGCTGTGACAGACTGGCGGACAGACAGACAGACAGACAGACAGACAGACAGACAGACAGACAGACAGACATGACGAATCTATAAGGGTTCCGTTTTTTTGCCATTTTGGCTACGGAACCCTAATAAAAAGTAGCCTATGTTCTGTCTCAGGGTCTAAAGATTGTCTGTACCAAATTTCATCAAAATCGGTTGCGAGGTTTAAGCGGGAAAGCGAAACAGACAGACAGACAGACAGAGTTACTTTCGCATTTATAATATTAGTTGGGATATGGGGAGGTTCCGTTTATGTCATTGATTGTGAACTGCAATGATTTTAATAAATTTTTCCCGATTTTTTCGAGATGCAGTTTTTAAGTCAAATTTTCAAAGTAGAATATTCAATTTTGCTCAAGCCCAAAGCCATTAAAGGCGTATATTAGTACTATCAAGAAGACCTCTTGCTCAGTTTAAAATAAACGAAAAATCGAAATGTCCCCTTTTAAAATAACCCTTCGCAAATGAAGCTGTTAAATATTTAAACTATTACCTCCACAGGGTAAAAATAACATCCCAGAATATAGTCAGGGGGTCAGGCAATCTAAATTCCGACTAGAGGGGACCCGATATGACCTAGATTTAATAAATCGATCGGTGGCCGCAACTAAAGTTCACTAAACTCTGCTTGCGTATCTTTGACATAACTTGCCTTGGCCTGGTTTGAACAATAAGTTTACTCAGAAACCGCTGTCAAGTCAGGAAAGTTACAATAAATAAATTATAAATAAAATATCTACATACATATCCGTTTTGAGTTGTTTAATTTATTTGTTTTTTCAGAGAAGGGCCTCAAGTAGTAGTAGCATAAATCATATAAAACATTTCCCGCAGCAAAAAAGCTCTAATTTTTATGAAATGACGTCTAAAACCTAAGCAACAATAAAGTCATGTTATTGAAATACTGCAAACAATTAATTTGGTTTCTGCATACTTCTACTTTTATTTTTTGGTGCTTGACTATTGTTCGAATTACGTCTAAGGCAATTTTTATTACTTCAAAAGTATATTGATGTTCTCATCGTAATAAATATTAACTGAACATTAACAGTCGATATATCCATCGACATATAAACATAAACCTCTCGACCCGTGATTATCTTCGCCCGAAAAAAACTACATTAAACGAGCGACCATAAATAAAAGGCTCGTTTGATATTATTGTCATAGTTTTATGATCAGATTTAGTGCTATAAAGTTTATTTACTGCCACTAAATCCGGCGATTTAACACTAAACTACGTGTCAATGAACCTTTGGGGAAATGGATGTTGTCAGTTTATCAACAATATTCAGGGTATTTTGAAAAGCTGCCTCCGCTGTGTTGTGGTTTGGGTGCTCAAAACCTCGGAGGTCGTGGGTGTGAATTCCTCGGGGAACAATTTGTGATGGTTTTCCCAGTTAGGTTAGGATATTGCAGGCTTGAATCACTAATTTGTCTAAACCCAAACCTAATTTGTCTAAACCCAAACCCATCTCAGACGTGAAGAGCGGGAGAACCGCGGTGGCGCCTTCGGGCGCATCCAAGAGTAAGGACTTCGCTAGGAGCAGTGAATCCGAGAACGACTACGTGCCAACGCCAGAGTCGTTACATGTAGACATGAGAGAGGCAAAGATTACGTTCTTGGAGCACGAAAGTGACTCTGAGACGCAAGTCTCTAATACTCAGGAACTCAAGAGAAAGCTGTTCCTTTTTTATAAACAGCCGGGCATCAGCAGCGCTGTTGCCAAACAAAGAGCCGAGGATCATTACGACCAAAATATGAGCGGTGTAAAGATCCTCAAAGAAAAGAGGAAGCGGCAGGCCGCCGAAAAGACAGCCGCTGAAGCCGGGAGCAGTGCGAGCGTATCGACCGCCCCTCCCCGCCCCAAGAGTAGGTCCCGCTCTCCGGTCTTAGCGGAGAAGCGAAAAATGTTGCCGACGAGCGCGCCGGCGACGAAATCGCGCGACTCGTCAATGGACAGCGAGGGAACATGTCCGTATTCGGATATCGAGTCGGACAGCTCCTCCAAGGTGGCTCGATTGTCGGGTGGTCGGAGAGGCAGAACACGCCCCCAAACCACAGGCCATTCCGTTGGCCTGGCAAAGGCCAGGGCTGAACTTAAGGCGAAAGCCGCGAGGGATGCCAAAGAGGCCCAACAGGCCGAAGCTGAGAAGGCGGCACAGAGGCTTGCTGAGCGGGCCTTGCGAGCCGAAGAGAGGGTGAGTCGCGATGCGTCTAAAATGACCGTCGACGACATCGCCCTCAACGTCCGTGATGCCACTAAGGGCATCGTTGAGTGCGCGGTCAAGTCGAAGAATTTAAAGGGCACTATAGTTCGTGCCCTCAAGGATTCGGCAACCTTCATCGCTGAAGCGATGGAGGAACTGTGCAGACGCAAGAAGGACGACGAGGTCCGCCTAGTATTGAAGGCGAATGCGCAGCTCAAATCTGAGCTGGAGGAGCTGCGCAAAGAGTTGGCCGCGCTTAAGACGCAAGTCCAGGCGCAGGGGGGCGCAACACCCGCCCCCGTGAACGTGGGAGGGCATTCTGCCGCACGTGAGGTTGACATCATCTCACAAATTGGGACTATGCTCAACGCGCGCCTCGAGGCCTTGGAGAAAGATGGTAGGCTCCTGCCAGCCAAAGAATTCCGGCCGCCCCTCAAAGCGAGCCAGGAGTCGGTCTTTAAAGTACCGGCACCCCCTCCACTTCTCCCAACCAGAGATGCCACACGGCCTAAACGGGCCGTCAAGCAAACTGCACCTCTGCAGACCCCCGTCGTCGCGCCAGTCTTGGGCTCGGCTATTGTCATCCCAGCCCCAAAGGGGAAGGGCAAAAAGCGCCCTCAGGCGCCCATGCCCCCTCCACCAAGTGAGCCTTGCCCGCTGCCCCCTCCGCCGGCGTCTATGGACGCAACGTTCTCAGAGGTGGCAAAGCGAGGCAAGACGGCGAAGAAGTTGCCGCAGTTAGGGACGCCCGTCAAGGCGGCCAACTCCAAAAAGGCTCTGGCTCAGGCCGGCCCCGGACGGTCTGCGACCAAACCCGGGAAATTAAGAGTGCCTCGTACCGCGGCCGTAATGGTCCGGTACAGCAAGGACGCCCTCCAGTCCGGTGCCTCCTATGAGGCATTTTTCCGGACTGCTGCCCAGGAGATTAATCTCTCTGAGGTCGGCATCACGGAGGGTGTCCGCATGAAGAGGGCACAAACAGGGGCTCGACTTTTAGAAGTACCGGGCCCCGAGGCAGAAGAGCGCGCGGACCGCCTGGCAGAGGCGTTAAGAGCCCTGCCGGGCATGACGAGGTCGGCGGTCATAGAGATCTCCCGGCCTCAGAAGAAAAGTGACGTCCGCATCTCGGGGTTGGACGATGGGACGACGGCTGAGGATATTAAGGCCGTCCTCGCAGAGAAGGGTGGTTGCCACCACAATCCATAACGGTGGGCAAAATTGCCTCGTTCGGCTCAGGCCGTGAGCGGAGCGTCGTGGCAGCGGTTCCAGTGGGGGCCGCCAAGCAGCTGGCCGGTGCAGGTCAACTGCTCATCGGGTGGTCCTCGGTGCGGGTAACTACACTCGCACCGAGGGCACGTCGGTGTTACCGCTGCCTAGGGGAGGGACACGTGGCCGAGAAGTGCCGCGCTCCCCTCGACCGCTCAGCCCAGTGCTACCGTTGTGGCCAAACCGGCCACAAAGCCCGGAGCTGCATGGCTGTTAAGCCTCGCTGCCTTCTCTGTGAGGCAGCGAACAAACCAGCCGAGCACGTGCTGGGGACCAAAAAATGTCCCCAGCCAAAGATGTTACCCGCCGTCGCATTTAAGCGGTGGCTCGAGGGGGAGGCAGAGGTTATGGACACGTCCGTCCCCGCTCCCCCTTCGGTAAAATCCCGGGGATCGGATGTAGGGGCATTCGATTCCCAGTAAGGGTTCGGGAGGCGCGCGCGGAGTCCCCGCGTGCCTTTTGAGAGGGCCGCAAGGCGTTGTGTGTGAGGCCAACGCCGTCGCGAGGGGGTGAGCGTGGGGCATAGCTCAGCAAGACCATACTCACCCCCACTGAATCGCGACCAGAGGGACCCGTCGGGTTTTAGTGGGTAGTCTGGGTTCTTCCGGGAGTCCCACATAACCCCTATGCCGCCCCTCGGCTGGGGGTATGCGTAAATGCATTTCCCGACGAAAAAAAAAAAAAAAAAAAAAGGCTTGAATCACCTGATTGTCCAATAAGAATGATGACACGTTAAGCCGTAGGTTCCGTCCAAAAACATTTGCCCCTAGCGGGATACGAACTTGGACCCTTGATTTTGTAGCCAGTCTCTGAGAACTAGAGCAATTGCCCCTTCAAATTAACTTTCAAACATCGCTAGCCAATCACAAATCTTGTTTTACTACGTCATCGTCACCTCACGATATATTCTTGTGACGTCACCACACCCTCGGTCAACCACAGTCTAATAAACCACCAGCCACGTCACCTGGTTGATATGACCAAAGCCGGCCCAGTAACCTACATACTACACCGTGCACTGAACATGGCTATAAATCCTGATAAAAGATACACCTTTTCGGGGTAAAAGTGAAGATTTATTCTTTTTAGGGTTCCGACGCTAAATGTAAAGGAACGGAACCATTATAGATTCGTCATATCTGTCTGTCTATCCGCCAGTATGACACAACCACTTGCTTCCGAAACTACAAGTATAAGCACTACACTATTGGAACTTGGTGAGTATATGTATTCTGTAAACTGCATTAAGATTTTCGTTTTTCTATGGTTTAGGTAGGTCGGTTTCATTAATTGCTCTCTCAACAGTTTTCAAAAGGCGTACGTTAAATCCAGGATCACGATATTTGTTTTAAACATACCAGTAAATCGGCACATTAAGGCTCGTATTTATAAATCGCACTAAACTCTGAGATCGATCTTGAGTGCGAACTTGATATGTCGTTCTCTTATAAAACAGCACGTCAAGTTCGCGGTCAAGTTCGATCTCAGAGTTGAGTGCGATTTAAAGTCAAAGTCAAAGTCAAAGTGGTTTATTTTGCAATTTGATTTACATAGAAATTCTTTTGCACGTCATATCATTTTTTTACCTACCAGCACTTCGACGTGAATGGCCTGCTGAGAAGAAGTGCCGCAAGAAACTCAACAGTTTGCCTTTTTTTAAAAATAAATATTTGTAAATTTTTTTACATGTCATCATAATAAATCATTAAAAATGTCAAAAAAAATAATGTCAAAAATAAAAAAATTAAAAATTACAAATGTAATAAATAAATAAATTAGACAACCACATGCGCAGAGTGAGTGGTAAGAAATTGTCAGACCCACAAATTCTTGTCAACATCATTTAAAAAATCTTCTATCTTATAATAACCTTTTCTCATTAAGCAGTTCTTAACTTTTAATTTAAATAGATGTAAAGGCAATTCAACAAGATTTTGTGGTACTTTGTTGAACATTTTAATGCTTAATCCTACAAAAGACTTTCCAGTTTTTTGCAGTCTGACATTTGGATAGGCAAGTCTGTGCTTATTTCTTGTATTAAATTTGTGAGTATCAGATTTTTTGAGAAACTGTTCATTATACTTTCTAATATATAAAATACAATCAAATATGTACTGAGAAGGTACTGTTAAAATATTAATTTCTTTGAATACATCCCTAAGTGAGTCACGAGGTCTAAGGTTGTAGATCGCACGGATAGCTCTTTTCTGCAATATAAAAATTGACTCAATGTCTGCAGCAGAGCCCCACAACAGTAGACCATATGACATAACACTATGAAAGTAACTGAAGTAAACCAGTCTTGCCGTTTCAATGTCAGTAACATATCTTATTTTTCTAACCGCGTAAGCAGCAGAGCTAAGTCTTCCTGCTAGTGCAGTTATGTGAGGACCCCATTGTAACTTGGAATCGATGGTGATTCCTAAAAATACGGTTGAATTGACAATTTCTAGTTTCGCATCATTCATAGTAATTTGTGTATTAATTTGCCTTACATTAGGCATCATAAATTTAACACATTTAGTTTTTTTAGCATTAAGTAACAAATTATTGGTACTGAACCATTGTGACACCTGCAAGAGAGCTCCGTTTACTTTGTCAAATGATTTTTCGTTTCTCTCTGTTTTAAAAATGAGAGAAGTGTCATCAGCAAACAAAACTATCTCACAGAGGTCTTTGGTAAAATATGGAAGATCATTTATATATATAAGAAATAGCAAAGGTCCTAAGATCGAACCTTGGGGCACGCCCATTTGCAGTTTAGCACCAGCAGAATTGGTGTTTTTGATATTGACACGTTGTATCCTGTCAGTGAGGTACGATTCAATTAATTGTAAAGAAATGTTTGACACACCGTAATGTTTTAATTTAATAAGTAATATTGAATGATCAACACAGTCAAATGCCTTTGATAAATCACAAAAAATACCTATCGCATTCTGTTTATTTTCCCATGCATCAAGTATATGTTTCATAAGTGCAATACCTGCATCGGTTGTACTCTTGTTTTTAGTAAAACCGAATTGTTTTGCATGAAGTAAATTATGTCTATTAAAAAATTCTAATAACTGATTAAAAAATATTTTTTCAAATATTTTACTTAATGATGGTAATATTGATATTGGTCTAAAATTTGATGGGTCACTTTTGTCGCCCGATTTAAATAAAGGTATTAACTTACTATATTTCATTAAATTAGGAAATTTATTTTCATCGATGCATTTATTAAAAAGGTAAGCCAAATGAGGAGAAATAATTTCAATTATAGATTGTATAATATCAGTTGATATTCCCCATAAGTCCTCAGTTTTCTTTTTATTGAGGTCTTTGAATGTTTTTAATATAGTGATTGGGGAGATGTGATCGAAATTAAATGTAGTCTTACATTGATCTACACAAGAAGCTAAGATGTTTTGAGCTTGTTGTGTACTAGAATTTAGCTGACTAGTGGTTATTATAGGTATGTTTGAGAAAAAAGTTTCAAAGGCATTTGCTACTTCTATGTCTGACTTTATAGTTTTATCGTCAATTTTAAGGCAGAAATCATTTTCATATGACTTGGATTTACATGTTTCTTTGTTAATTATATTCCAAGTAGCTTTTATTTTATTACTTGAGTTATTTATTTTGTGTCTCAAGTAAATTGACTTGGCTTTAATGCAAACTTTCTTAAAAACTTTCGAATACTTCTTAACATATTCTATCACTTTTGGATCTTTAGAATATGCTTTTAGACCATACAACTCATACAACTTATTCCTACTTTTATAAATACCTGGAGTAGCCCAGTCACTAAACTTAGTTTTAGGATTATTAAGATTAACATGTATAGTCTTTTTAGGGAATACTCTATTATACTCAGACGAAATTAAGCCAAGTAAATTTTCATAAAGTATATCCACATTCTGGTTATTAAAAGAAATGTCGGGTATTTTGTTAATTATTGTATCTTTAAATCTGTCTTTACGCCCCTCAGTGACAGGTCTACATAGAATGTCAATAGATCTAGGAGCAACACAGTTTTCAAATTGAACCTGTTGTCCGCAGAGGTCTGACTGTAAACAATTTATAATTTTTTTATTAATTACCTTACTATTACAAAACACATTGTCTAAACAAGTTGCACTCGATGGCGTGATCCTTGTAGGTTCATTAAATAAATTTAATAAATTGAAAGAGTTAAACAGATTAATAAACCGACTACTTAGTTGTGAATCTTCAAGAATATTCACATTAAAGTCTCCACATACAATTACTTTTTTATTTGTCTTACAACTTTTCTTAAGAATTTCCTCCATTGAGGTTTCAAATACACTATAATCTGCCGAGGGCGGCCTGTACACACATACTATTATATAATGCTCCAGCTCTGCGCATGCTACTTCAATAGTTCGCTCAATTGAAAGTGCTGTTATATCTTTACGTTCTTTACATCTAATATTATTTTTTATTAACAAAAGTGACCCACCACGAATAGCAGACTTTCTCATGAACGAGCTTATTACAGTAAAGTTGTCTATACTAATTAAACATTCATTTTGTCTTAACCAATGTTCGGTAAGACACAAGACTTGTATATTCATACAGTCTAAAAATAAGCCTATTTCTAGTTCCTTTCCAGAGAAGCCTTGAATATTTTGGTGGACTAAATTAAAAAAATTACAAGACTTCTCTTTGGTCATTGCAATAGGCTTGCAAGAGACATCCTCCATTGTCTTTGAAGTTAATTTAAATGATTTGGATTGACATCCAAAGTATCAATATACATGTCAGGTCTATTACTGCCCTGCTCAATAAAAGCGGGTATGTCAACATTTTTCTGCTCAATAAAAGCAGTTTGGGTAGCCAAGTTCTTGGCTGAGTATTCAATACAATATGCTAGCGATGTAGCTATTTGTCTTTTAGAATATTTTGTAAGATAATATTTATCTTTAGTCAAATAAATATTGAATTTTGAAATACAATTCAAGTCAATTAAATGAAACTTACTATTATTAAATGTCATAGTATTCATCAATAAATTAAGCCTATACCTATGATCGTTTTCGGACTGTGGCAAACTTTTTATATAGGGAAATGTAAACAATATTATACTTTTTACATTAATATTATTTATCTTATCAAAGCATTCCGATAGCACTTTTCTGTTCACATTTCCTCTATTTGCAACCATAATAACTAATGTGGTATTGTCGGAAAAAACATGTTTGTTTATTTCTTGTATTATATTAAGATAAGGAGTGTTTGGTAAGCAGTGATTAAATATTGGTCGCCCCAAATAGTTGCTCACAAAAAGGCCCATTTCCTTACCCGATTCATCACTAAACATAACTATATTGTTTTTACATACATCATTTGTCAATACACACAGGGAATCACTGGATATAGTTGTGTTGGATACATCTGGCAAGTTATTACATTGTGAGAGTGATGACTCACATGCCGAGCGCGGGCCGCTCAAGTTAGGTATGTCAACAATAGATGTTTTATAATTATCATTTTTATTACAAACAGGGCTTGGATAATTATTAAAGCTGGTTGGAGAATCTAAAAGGCACTTCAACGCTAGAATGTGTTCCTCACTCTCTTTCCTATAAATTGAATAACTGTTACAAGTTTTTTCCAATGTTGATTTTAATTTCACAATTTCACATTCCAACTTGTTAATATTTCTGTTGTAATCCGTGATGTTACTGTCCAAAGTTAATGAATATAGGTCCAATTCATCACCTAATCGCCGTTTGTCTGTAATACATTTAACATGACTTAAGCTAGCCTGTTTTTTAATTAACTTTTTAGTTTTTTTAATTAACCTGTTAATTCTAATGTACTTTTTGAGCTTGTTCCTGCTGCACCCGAGGAAGCCCACTGCTGGTGTAGACTGGATGCTGTCATCACCTGTCAGGTCCACAGTCACAGCAGGCCCTTGGTCAAGTGCCGCAGGAACAAGGCTGGGCGCACTACCTAACAGCTCGTCGAAAAGGGTTTGTGTATGCGACGCAGCGAAGTCCTGCTTTTCGTTCTCGAGGTGGCTGATCTGGTGGTGAGCCTCCTGGAGCTCGTGCTCGAGCAGCGTTACGCGCCGTAGGTTGTGGACGTACTCCTGGCTGCACTCGCCAAACCCATCGACTAGAGATTGAAGTCTTGTTTATTAATAAGTATTTAGTCCTCTTCAATTGTATGTCATGTTTACAATTCACGAGCATCTCGGTACGTCGATATACTTAACTGTTAACATAAACCTCTGCTGATTAATCATCATGATCTCGTTTGTGAATAATCCGAGAGGTCGTTGACCTCACCGCATATCCCGCTAAGGATGCCAACTTTATTTTACAAGAAAAAAGTAATTTAGAAAAATAAATACTTATTTATTTATTCGAGTCTTCAGCCCATATTTTATAAGAGATTCCCGAAATACTTACAGTGTTACCAATTAATTTTGATGTTGAAATCGGTACTTTCTATCATGTACCAGTAAAAAAGTATAATGTAGTGAAAATCAATAAACTTAATACTGTTTTAACATTATAGTTGGCAACCCTAGGTCCCGCGCTCAGGGAGGGTTGTCAGTCGCTGAATAATGGAGCTTATTAAACCGAAACCCTGGAAGATCCTACCTACGTCAAAGCCAGGTAGGTTCGCCTACTTTGAAAGGTCTATTTTAAGATTTCATAAAGTGTAATAAGGTGCGGTATATAAGGATTATGCGCTTATGATTTATACCAAAACAAATCCGAAAGTAAATTACAAACTTTAAAGTTACATAAGTATTTCAATTTCAAATTTTATATCTGCAACTTTATTTACAACATTTTTTTTTTAGATACTCAGCAGTTCGCTTTTTATTTTATAAAATGCATTATAAATCCGCCCTTATTAACATTTTTTTAACGTTAAAAGATTATGTGCATGTATTTACATGCACATGCACGTAATTCACTATATTTATTACTATCGGCCATCCTCGACTCCATCAGCGTGCATTTCGGCTTCCAAGCCTAAAGGCTTCCTCGTCCAATGAACTGACCAATACAAAAACATTTTTTTAAATCGAACCAGTAGTTCCTGATAGTAGCGCTTTCAAACAAACAAAGATACTCTTTAGCTTTATTAGAGTAAGTATATATAATAAAACGTGCCGAAACCGGGTTGACAACTAAAAACATTTAAAAAATAAATATCCTCCGATTCATTAAGATTAAAAATTAATAATATTCACTTGAACATCATAATCTATTCCACATTAACAACCCTACATTAGTTCACTACACACTTCGGCGAGTTCACGCCGAGCCACTTTCATTATAAACAAAACAAAACTTTGATCTTGGCAACAGACAGAACTAAAACATAACTAAAACAATCAAGATAATTATAGACATTAGTCATGATATCGCTAGTCATTATTCTTATTTAGCAGTTCTTTTGACAAGTTAACTTTATCTTCTATAGAATTAGTGAAACAATTTTGCTAATCAGTGATCCGTTATACTCGTACTTATGAGGAAAACGATGGCGCAGTGGTTAGTTCGCTCGGCCTGTGATTGCTAAGTTAAGCAACTTTCGCACAGGCTAATCACTGGATTGGTGACCAAAAGATTTCATCTCGAGCTCCTCCGTGCTTCGGAAAGTACGTTAAGTCGTGGGCCCTGCACCTGACTTTTTTACGGTCATGTCAGCTGTCCACCGTACTATGAGAGTGAGGGAATAGTGAGTGCACCTGTGCTTGCGCAGTCACATGTGCACTATAATATTATTATTATCTCACTACAACGACTACAACAGATACTAAATATTGTTCTGATAAAATTTATGCAAAGTTAACAGGTTAACAGTTAACAGGCACGGAGAATAATTGTTTTTCATTATTTAATAAAAACTGGAAACATTCGTTATTTTTTACATGTTATAATATAACTATTAATATACTAGCGGCCGCCCGCGACTCCGTCCGCGTGGATTTCGATTTCCAATATCCTATGTGTTATTCTGATGTATAAGCTATATTGTGGTAAAGTTTCATTCAAATCCATTCAGTAGTTTTTACGTGAAAGAGTAACAAACATCCATACATCCATACATCCACACATACAAACTTTCGCCTTTATAATAGTAGTAGGATGGCGTCCCTTGCCTGAAGTTTATACTTGTAATACCATCAAACCTTGACTTTACGCAATATTTAATCTTAATTGCTTTTGTCATCTCTAAATGAACACAAAACAAAACACCCAAAAAAGGTTTGAGATAAAAACCGACGATTCACATATCTCTCAACGAGTTCCCGAATCAGTAATTACAACTTCAGCTGGGACTGAAATAAAACATGCGGTCTGTCCGAGCTTTAATTTATTAATCAAAATCCTCCCGAAGGTAAAAACGGCACCGACCACAGAGTTAATAAACAAGTATAGAGTGGCCTTAAGGCATTTCCAGTGTTAGTGAAAATGTTCTGAACCTATGGTCCGTGGACCACTTGTGGTCCCTGGAGCCTTTCTATCGTAAATGATAGGCGTTCAACAATCCTTATTTACATAAACTTATTGTTTATCAGACTAATATTATGTACAAAAAGTTTATTTGTTTGGATATTCGTCCGTCGATCACGCTGAAACTACTGAACGGATTTTGATTTTTGATATACAGGCAGGGTATGGATTGACTTAGGTCATAGGATACTTTTTATCTCGATTAAATCTTTTCATGGGATAAAACAGGAATCTTGAAAAGGCGGGCAAAGCCGCAGGTAAAAAAAAACTAATTACTTCTAAACCAACTTGTTGGTAGTCACTGACAAGACAGAAATAGAGTATAATATCCCTCATAAAGGCAAAGAACGACTGCTCTTAGCCGTCAAACTACGCAGTAACTTCATTGACGCGCACACTTTGCTGGTGGCAATCGCTTCCAATGTGTTGCATGGTAGTGGTTTGTCAATAAGTGGGTGTAATTATTAAGGTGTCAATGTAAATGATACTTACATCTTTGACGGGCCTGTTGGTCGAGTGGCTAAAGACCCTGGCTACAAAACCAAAGGTCGCGGGTTCGAATCCCGCTAGGGGCAAATGTTTGTGTGATGAACATCGGCATTTGTACTCGAGTCATGGATGTTTATAAAAGTATTTATGTATGTCTATCCGTTTCCTAGAATCCATAGTACAAGCTTAGAGCTTAGTTTGGGGCTAGGCAATTGGTGTGTTAGTCCAATGAATTTATTTATTTATTATTTATCTGGTCCTAAACAAAGTGCGCCGGGCGGCTCATCTCCCGTTTCCGATATCTGTGGCACAAACCGACCTCTGCAGAGGGCAGGCATCACTCACCAACAGGTGTGATGTGTTGTTGTTTGGCTTTCTGCCTGATACAAGCAAATATACAAAACAATTTGAGATACGAGTACGTTTTTGCACAATTTGTTATACTGGAAAATTTTACGACCGTATTGCTTTGATAAATTAAAACTGTATTGTAATAAAGTCCTAGCGACCCGCGGGTTGCCAGGACTCTGTTCAGGTGCAACTAAAATTATCAGTTTTCTGTACTATATTATGCATGTACTATACATATGAACCATTCTCTTGAATCACTTTATCTCATATAAAATTTATAGGCGTACTTTTAAAGATTGAAGCATAGATATATCGACACACGGAAAAAAGCTACTTTGTTCATACTATGTAGAGATGGTTAATACGATAACAGGCTGTCGTTAAGCGGCTAATACTAATAGCATAAAGCGAGTTGTACTTGTAATCCACTAAGTTGGACCGTGAATCAATTACAATTCGATAAGCCGAATTCTGAAAGTTGACAATTCTCACCTCTCGGAAACTACATAATATGTCTTCAACATTGGTCATCTTTATCAAAAGCTTGAAGCTCAATCAGTAAATTTACCGACGCATTCCGACAAAAAAATTCCTAATTAGAATAGAAGATACCTAATGGACCCCAAAAATAAGGTTGACTGCGCTCATCTGTCAAATGAAATTACTCAAAAAAGAGAGGCATCACAAAAGGGCATTTATTCCTGGATGATTGAACGAAATGTCCTCTCAATTTAAACCGACCACTTTTTCCTCCAAATCTCTTTACTTTATTACTATTATAACACAGAATCGATCAAGCCTATTACGACAAAGGGCGCAACCCGCCTCGTCAACTTTGTACCGTTCCCGGAAAGTCGTTTCTGTCTTTTAAGCTTATTATTAAGGGA
Organism: Nomophila noctuella; assembly: GCA_958496325.1. Taxonomy (NCBI): domain Eukaryota; kingdom Metazoa; phylum Arthropoda; class Insecta; order Lepidoptera; family Crambidae; genus Nomophila; species Nomophila noctuella. The sequence continues at coordinate 14,998,396 of OY292483.1, read as the reverse complement.
AGTTTAGTAGACTTATTTGTTGGTATTCAATCTCGTGTCGAACTTTTAATTTTTGACGAGAATACATAAACTTGTGGTCTTGTGAATTCTATATGAAAATGGTATTAACATCAAGGGTATTAAATATTTACTTGTTTTGTTTCAGAATATTTAAAGAGAATCGTCCTCATAATATCGTGGCATATCTGCAAAAAAAGTTTTTAAGCTTTTATATTCTGAAAATGTAATAATGCTAAAGAATTACTTTGTACATATGTTTATTTGAACACGCTATTCTAAGCACCAACTAGTTCTTGAAAAACAAAAATTGTGTTAAATTCATTTGCTGAGGAAGTCGAAGTCACTTGCAGCCCTTAATGTGGAGTAAATAGGCTACTAGAAACAGGTCAGCGGCCGATATTCGATACCTCTTTCGTCACACTACGGCCTACGTCTATGTGTAGCGGAAGTTTGTTGACAATGCTTACTAGGCGGCCTAATATTTACCTAACCTAGATATATTTTGAAGATGTTCAACTATCGTGTTACACTACGAAAAATATTGGCATTCGTTACGCACTTACGTTTTGCTTTTCTGATTAACTTAGTAGTCGCCTTGTGACCCATAGTTGCAATACAAGCGACCGTCTGCGTGGATTTCAGCTTTCGTACACAGTGTTATACTATAGCTTAAAGCCTTTCTCGAAAAATGGACGATCCAACACAAAAATAAACCAGTAGTTACTGAGATTAGCGCTTTCAAAAAAACAAAACAAGCGAACAAACAAACTCTTCAGCTTCATTATATTAGGTAGTATAGATTTCTTAATTCTGAAGAGCAATGGCACAGCTCGACATACGATTGCAAAGTTAAACAACTTTCGCCAACCCCCTCAAGACATTCGCGTGGAGATCGCTAATCCTTTCCTACCTCGTCCAAACAACGCTATGTGGGACATATTGACACAAGTTAATAGTTAATTAAGTCCACATCTCATACATTTTCGCCTAGATTACACAACACACAGGTACGTGCGTAATCCCTGCTGAAATACCGCGGGCGTCCGCAAATACCTCGTAAAATAGTTTATCTAAAGCCCCGTCCTTTCCAAATCGACAGATATTGTATAGATATGACATTGTGTTTTCAACCCAGACCTAATGCCTTATACTCGTAAATATAATGTTTTAATTGCATACTTAAGATTTTTTCACCATGTTTCTAGTACAGTCGGTACAAAATAAATGTGAACACAGAATAATAGTTTTTTGCATTATCATTATTTTTTAGGGTTCCGTAGCCAAAATGGCAAAAAAACGGAACCCTTATAGATTCGTCATGTCTGTCTGTCTGTCTGTCTGTCTGTCTGTCTGTCTGTCCGCCAGTCTGTCACAGCCACTTTTTTCCGAAACTAGAAGTACTATACTGTTGAAACTTGGTGAGTAGATGTATTCTGTGAACCGCAACAAGGTTTGCACACGAAAAAAGAAAAAAAATAAAAAAAATGGGGGTCCCCATAGTTAGAACTGAAACTGAAAATATTTTTTTTCATTGAACATATACGTGTGGGGTATCTATAGATAGGTCTTTAAAAATTATATTGAGGTTTCTAAGCTCATTTTTTTCTTAAGTGAATACTTTGCGTGACAGACTCTTCCAAAGTGGAAAAAAGTGTGTCCCCCCCCCTCTAACTTCTAAAGTAAGAGGATGATAAATCTGAAATAAATATATAATGTACATTACCATAAAAACTACCAACGAAAATTAGTTCGAACGAAATCTATTCAGTAGTTTTTTTAATACGTCAAAAATAGAATTTGTACGGAACCCTCAGTGCGGGAGTCCGACTCGCACTTGGCCAATTTTTAGACACTAATGTAGCTCGTATTGTATGTTTATAAATGATGAAATTAGTTTTTTGCAATACCTCAACCATACAAAGTGCCAAGTACGTCACCAGGCGAGAAAAATTGTTTCTTCATTCTTGATGGAACGGATTATGACAAAATCATGGCAGCAACTTCGTCAATGTTCTGTTAGATTTAGTGTCCAACTACGATCCAGTTAAGTTTCGCTTTGATTCTTGTGACTTGTCGTTCCTGTCACATAATCCCTACTAATTTGTAAACAGTAACTCTGTCTGTCTGTCTGATACGCTTTGCCGCTTAAACCTTTTAACCGATTTTGATGAAATTTGGCACAGACAATCTTCAGACCTTGAAAAGGACAAAAGCTATCTTTTATTGCGAAAAATGGGATCTCAAATCTACGCGGACGAAGACGCGGGCGGCCGCTAGTTTAGTTTAAGAATATCCATCTTAAAACCAAATGAACGAAGTCAAACGATTGGAAACATTACTTACCTCTATAAAAATTTCATCGCTCTGTGATCTGTCAGAATCACAATCGTTCGCTACATTCATTCTATCAATGCAAACAACTTTCTTCGTCGAGCAAGATAACCGCTCCAGTAGAATTAATCACTCTTTAACTCTTTGCGGGCAAAGTTTAAAAGTTTACAAGTCAACTTTCGTTCAGACATTGTTTTAAAAGTTGGCCGACAGCCTGATTTTACTAGCGCCCGTCATTTATTTTTCCTTAGTTAAGAACAATGGTCTTAGTTAGATTTTTTTCTCATTACACAACTACCATGCATAGTAAGAACAAGTATGAATACAGCACACAAATGTTTGTCCCGTTCAGGGATCGAAACCGCAACGTCTTCGTCTGATAGTCAATATATTGACCACTACACCAAGCAGATCGTCAAGCATGCCTTATAAAGCTTAAAGCTTAAAGCAAAATGCTTCCGATAAGTTAAAACTGAATACATACATACATACATATTTATTAAATTCACCCATTTTAAAAGCAATTACCACCGACGATGCTGGCATTCAACCGTAAACTCTGTGAATTGGGTAATTGACAGACAAGTTTAATTAGTAACATAATTACATTTTATCAGAATATTATCTTTTTGTTCTTGTTGTTTATTACAAAGTTAAAATGTATACTTCGAATATAATACATCTGGAGAGATTTTTTTGTTTGAAGATGCTAATCTCAGGAGCTTTTAAAGTTAAATAAAACTTTCTTTTGTTGTAACGTCCATTTGTCAAGGAAGGCTTTAAGCTTATATAATATAACACTTTGTCTACGGAAACCCAAAAAATCTATAGGGACAAAGTCGCGGGACGCCGCTAGTCGTTCATAAGATTCCTGGAAGGAATTTAATTAAACACAATATTTATTTGTTAAGGAAAAAAAGGAATATATAAAAAAGATATATCATATTTTTCTAAAATAAATACTTTTATATTAACAGTAGAACCAGCGCTAGGTCCACAACTCTGCCACTTTTATCCATTTTCAAAGCCAGATACATCTGCCCAAGTTGTTTTTATGATGGCCAAGTTCTCCAAGTTCTCGAATTTTAATTACTCGGACCGACGATTACTCACAGACGCGACCAAGTTCGTCAACGATGCGACTTCAGAATTATTCCAGTCCGACTGTCCTACTGAAGATGATTGTGTTGACCCTTTAGACTGTGAAAGAAAATATGAGTCGTCATCGATCTTATTTATTTTGCCGCCGTTTTATAATCTTTACTATTATTATAAAGCTGAAGAGTTTGTTTGTTTGAACGCGCTAATCTCAGGAACTACTAAATCAAATTGAAAAAATAATTTCTAATATCTATTACCTAACACTATAATTTTCCTTAACTATGTCAAAGTAATCTTAAACAAACTAACTGAAGTCGGTGCTATTTCTCTTCTGCTTTTGGGCAGGCACCGACTTCATTTAGTTTGTTTAAGATTACTTTGACATTGTTAAGGAAAATTATAGTGTTAGGTAATAGATATTAGAAATTATTTTTTAATTTTTAGTTTTTTTTGTGTTTACGATTTTGAAGTCGGTTTTATTTTTTGTTAAAAATTTAGTTATTTTATTTTAAATTTTTTAGTGTTACTTTTTTGTAGATACCCTTAGTCAACAAAACGAAAAGAATCGTTCAAATTGGTTCATAATCGGCGGAGATATTGCGTATTAAAAAGTTCATCCCCAATTTTCCACCCCTGGGGGTTGTTTTTTATTATAAAACTAGCGGCCGCCCGCGACTTCGTCCGCGTGGATTTCGATTTTCATGATAGGAATGTTTTTTCCCTCTAACTCCCGTTCCCGTGGGAATTTTGCAATATCCTTTTGCAACTAAGCATCAAGTTTACTAAGGGACCTGCATGCCAAATTTCAAGCGTCTAACTTAAGTAGTTTAGATTTTCCATATATTATATATTTACAATTAATAACACATCACAATGTTTACGTATCATAAACATATTTTCTACAATAATGAAAACTGTTGCCATGGTAATCATATTTATATTTTCTACAATAACAAAAATGGTTGCTATGGTGATATTTGAATTGACATTTGAATATATTTTCTACAATAACGAAAATGGTTGCTATGGTGATATTTAAATTGACATTTGAATATATGACACCATACAAACTTCCACCCCCCATTTTAGGGAAGTGGGGGGTTGGAATGGGTCAAAAAGTAGCCTATGTTCTGTCTCAGGGTCTAAAGATTGTCTGTACCAAATTTCATCAAAATCGGTTGCGAGGTTTAAGCGGGAAAGCGTAACAGACAGACAGACAGACAGACAGACAGACAGACAGACAGACAGACAGACAGAGTTACTTTCGCATTTATAATATTAGTTGGGATTTGAATGGGACCACCCTTTAGGTATTACCTATACGCCGAAAAAAGAATTGTTCAAATCGGTTCATAATTGGCGGAGATATCGCGTAACAAACATAGAAAAAAAAAACATACGGGTCGAATTGAGAACCTCCTCCTTTTTTTGAAGTCGGTTGAAAAATCTTTGTTAGCTAGTCAATTTGTCGAGGAAGGCTATGCTATAAATACATATGACTATGTGTGTAGAAAACGAAATCCACGCGGACGGAGTCTGAGGCGGCCGCTAGTAGGAATATAAAGTGGTAACTTTAGCAATTAAATATTATTCAATAAATTTAATGAGTAACAGTCGCGTAAACCTAAGAAAATTATAAACAAAAATAATACAATTCCTACAGTCTAATAATGTAACAAAATAAATACGAGGCACTGATGGATTTCACAAAGCAACAAACAAAGAAAGAAAACAAGATTTATTTTATCAATTTAAACCAGCTTCAAGTACTTAGCGGCGACTCTACGACATCTGGTGTCTGCGACTCTCAGAGGGCTCTTAAAACTTTGTCTCGCTCATTTTACACGTTTTAGAGTAAGAGAGAAGGTTAATTATTATGAATGTAGAATTATTTAGCGTTACTCTCCGCCCGAGGTTAGAGCTAGGTAAAGGTTTTTAATGGGTATACTGCAAATTTCCGGGATAAATAAGACTTAGCAAACTCATAAGGGATCTAAGCTATGAGAGTAAAGTATTAGAGTGGAAACATCTACATTATAAACAAGTTGTTTTAAAAATAATTATTCTTAACGTTTATTAAGTCACTGACACAGCGTAACAAACTCAAGAATATCTCAAATTTAATGTTGTACATACGAAGAAACATCATATTCATTGACAAAATATTCTGTTATTGCCGCTTTTCCCAACGGGTTACGATTTAAGGAAGGCCTTAAGTCCTAAGTTTGAGGACGTTACAGCAAGCAAGCCGCAAGTATATTTTATATATTTATCGTAGAAACTAAGGAGTTACGTCTTCGTTAAATATATTTCCCAACTTTTCGCCTTACAATCTTAAATTTTACCCCTTTCACTAATACCCATTTACTCTTGATTATTTAACCAGGCTCGCCAGCATATATCCCAATCTGTCTAATGGTTTGAACCGTCTTGCAAATGGACCGTGAACGCATTCAAAGAAAGCGCCTTAAACTCATGCCCACTGTCTGTGACAAATCGAGCAAAGAAACGCTCGGGGCATACGTGATGACCGTCTCCACGGTTAGTTAAGAAATGTTAAAGACAAGACTTATTACAATCACACATGAAAATTGTTCCTAATGGCCAGCAACTGCAAGCCAAAGTGTAGAAACTCACTAAGCGGAAAAACACAATCGAAGTTCGGCCGAATTTAATTTTCTATACAAATTCACGCGACGCGTACCTTCACGAGAAACGGTCGCGTGTTTTTCAGCCTCGTGTGTTCCCACACAAATGCTGTGTCTTTATCATGGGAGTCAAATAATTGTTGTGAATAAGATGACTACTGATCCACATCGAAACTAAACAAAATTAGTTCTATGTCACTTAATAAAAGACATGGCTTGTCAAACGCTGTGTCGAGTGGGTACCGAGTACCGTCGTCAATTCCGATCAGTTCCGAAGTCCTGGAAGCTTGCCAACGTGCAGCCTGTGCCCAAAAAGGGTAGCCGTGCGGACCCCTCAAATTACCGACCAATAGCCATAACCTCCATTCTCTGTAAGGTAATGGAGCGTACAATTAATAACCGCTTGCTTGCGTATTTAGATTGTAACGATCTCCTCAGTGATTCGCAATTCGGGTTTCGAAAAGGTAGGTCCACTGGGGACCTTCTTATATACGCAACGCATTTGTGGAGCGAGGCTATTGAAAACCATGGTGAGGCCATTGCTGTGTCCTTGGACATATCAAAGGCTTTCGACAAGGTCTGGCACGATGCCCTTATTAGCAAGCTTCCCTCCTATGGGATCCCCGCTGCAGTTTGTGCTTGGATCAAAGATTTTCTGACTGGACGTCGCATTAGAGTAGTTGATGGGTTCACCTCCGACTCGCTTGAAATAAATGCTGGCGTCCCTCAGGGATCTGTTCTCTCGGCTACGCTCTTTCTGCTAAACATTAATGACTTGTTGGCTACTCCCGGAATTCTGGGGTATGCTGACGATAGTACGGTAGTCGAGAGATACTTGTCCAGTGCACGTGTAGGTAGCGGTGAAACTGAGACTCAGAGATCAGATATGGTGGGCAGGATTAATCAGTCTCTCCAGATTGTCTCAGACTGGGGAGATGCCAATTTAGTCAGCTTTAACCCCACCAAAACGCAGGCGTGTCTATTTTCCACCAAAAAGAGCACATTTCGGATGACTCCCGCTTTTCGTGGCGTATCTGTTCCCCTATCTGACCGACTACAGCTCCTTGGTATGGAATTATCTTCCAACCTTAACTTTGGGAGCTACATAGAGTCTATGGCAGCATCTGCCTCTAAAAAGCTCGGGATCCTTTCCAGAGTCAGGCGCTACTTCACTGCGGAACAGCTTCTAAACCTGTACAAAGCTCAAGTTCGGTCTTGCATGGAGTATTGCTGCCATCTTTGGGATGGTTCTGCTCGATACCAGCTGGCTGCTTTGGACTCTATTGAGCGGCGTGCGATGAGGCTTATCGGTGATGATACTTTGATCGAGAGCTTGCAGAGCCTCGATCAACGTAGAAAGATTGCTTGCCTCTCTGTATTTTTATACTCGTAATAATGCCCGACTCGTTCCAACAATATTATAAAAAAAGCAATAAATCTTTTCTTTTGTACCATTTAGATTTTTCAATTGCCGACTTTTTGATTGAAAGTGTCGTGGTGTAAAAATTCTAGTAAATTCCTTGCAAGGCTAAAAGACTAGTTTTTTTTCATTTCCGAATGCACTGCTTTTACTTGTATCATTTAATCAAATAAACCTACTGGAAAGAAACTCATTTGTTCCATAATTAAACTAATGGGGCATGAAACAACTGCAAATAAACTTGCACTCTATTAACAAGAGTAGTTTGAACACCTCATCGAACAACTTACACGCTCGGGTCTCAAAGGTGATCGTTTGTGGGATTTTGCACCCTATTAACAAAGGATAAGAGTAGTTTTACCTTCACATGAAATGGCTAACACACTGCAATTCTCGAAGGCGGTCGTATGAAGGGATTTGTTGCGTGCTTTAGTCCCGAGCAAGCCGTAATGGCGCACTTACAGCTTGACCTACCGCAATCTACAAGTGGCTTATACACGAAAACTTTCTGAAAATGTACACATTAAATACATAAAAAAATAAAAATTTGGACTAAGACACTAATTGTCTAGCCCCGAACTAAGCTCGAAGGGATTGGGATGCTAGGGAACGGATAACTTAAATATGTACTTTAAACACATATAACTCGAGAGCAAATTCCAATGTTCATCACAGAAACACGTCTTTTTTCTTCAGACGACCCGAGTAGTTGCGCTGAGGCTGTTTCTGGAGTGTTGTGTCGGGCAATGGAATATTTTATTCCTTATTCTGACATTCCACTCCGGAAAAAAGCCCGCCCCTGGTTCACCGCGGAATGTGCTAGTGCTGAAGCACTAAAACAAACCGCTTACCGCGCTTGGGCGGATGCTCGAGCCCGCAAAGCTTCCAATGTCCGGGAACTGAAGAGGCTTTATAACAGTGCTGCGAAGTCTTGTAAAAGGAGTCATCGCAGAGCCCGCTTTAACCACATCTGCCGAGTCGGAGCTAAACTGGCTTCTTATCCATCAGGGAGCAAGTCATTTTGGTCCCTTGCTAAGTCGGTTGAAGCCAATTTTTGCCAGTCATCCCTCCCGCCACTGCTTAAGCCTGATGGGTCTCTCGCTCACACCGCTAAAGAGAAAGCTTCTTTGCTTGCCTCTCTTTTTGCAAGTAATTCTCATTTAGATGCTGCTGGCAACATTCCACCAAAGCTACCTCCTTGCTCTTCAAAAATGTCTGAGATTCGCATTCGACAAAAGGAGGTACTCAAAGTGCTCAGCAATCTTAATATAAATAAAGCGAGTGGGCCTGATGGCATACCAGCTATTGTTTTGCGGAACTGTGCGCCTGAGTTGTCTCCCGTACTGACGCGCCTGTATCGATTATCGATGAGAACCGGTAAAGTTCCGGGGTGCTGGAAGATTGCCAATGTGCAACCTGTACCAAAAAAGAGTAGTCGTGCTGACCCCGCCAATTACAGACCAATTGCGATCACCTCCATACTCTGTAAGATTATGGAGCGTGTACTAAACAATCGTCTCCTGGCGTACCTTGAAGACAATGACCTCCTCAGTGATCGTCAATTTGGCTTTCGCCGCGGTCGGTCTGCTGGGGATCTCCTTGTGTACGCCACACACTTATGGAGCGAAGCTATTGAAAAACACGGCGAAGCACTTGCTGTGTCTTTAGATATTTCAAAGGCTTTCGATAGGGTTTGGCACGATTGTCTGGTAGGCAAGCTTCCATCGTTCGGAATAGGACCTACTCTTTGCAACTGGATTGCGGATTTCCTGAGGGGTAGATCGATTCGAGTTGTCATTGACGGCACCTCATCTGATCTACTGGGCGTTAATGCCGGTGTCCCTCAGGGCTCCGTTCTCTCCGCGACTCTATTTCTGCTCCACATCAACGATTTATTAAATATGCCCGGTATCTTTGGGTACGCTGATGACAGCACAGTCACGGAGAGGTACTTGTCCGATGCAAGGTCCGGATCTCTCGTGCAATCTCTCAGAGAGGAGATGATTGAGAGAGTTAATGGGACCCTTGAGGCTGTGTCCCGCTGGGGCATTGCTAACTTGGTTGCATTTAATCCCTCCAAAACACAGGCGTGTCTCTTTTCGGCAAAACGGAGTGTTTTAAATCTGACTCCGACTTTCCGGAATGTAGCCGTGCCGATAACCAACCGCCTTGAGCTCTTGGGTTTGAGCATCTCACCCAAATTAAATTTTGGCCAATACATCGAGTCGATTGCTAAGACTGCTGCCAAAAAGCTGGGTATCCTAAATAAGGTGAGACGATACTTCACTTCCGAGCAGCTTCTGTGCCTCTATCGGGCCCAGATTCGCTCGTGTATGGAGTATTGTTGTCACCTCTGGGATGGCTCAGCCCGCTATCAGTTAGATGCACTTGACTCGTTGGAGCGCCGTGCTAAGAGACTCATTGGTGATGACTCACTGACCGAGACTGCTTTGCAAAGCCTTGTCCATCGTAGACGTGTGGCGTCTTTGTCTGTGTTTTATCGGCTGCATTTTGGTGAGTGTGCGTCGGTCTTACATGACCTTATTCCTCCAGCTCCCTTCCGCCTTCGGACAACTAGACGCGGTGAGGGCTTTCACCCTTACATTGTTAATATTCCTCCTTCTCGCACGAAGCGTTTTGCTTCATCTTTCATAATGCGAACTGCTAAGGAGTGGAACTCTCTGCCGTGTTCTGTGTTTCCCGAACGTTATAATTTGGATGTCTTCAAGACTAGAGTGAACAGGTATCTACTAGGCAAGCGTGCTCCATCTTAGGCCTCATCTACACTTTCCATCAGGTGTGATCGAGGTCAAATGCAAGCCTATCTTAAATAAAAAAAAAAAAAAAAAAACATTTGCCCCTAGCGGGATTCGACCCCACGGCCCTTGGTTTTGTAGCCAGGGTCTTTGACCACTATACCAACGGACCTGTACTAATTGTAGTCAAAGTTATTGTAAGTGATAACACTAAATTATAGGAGCCGTATCAACTGGAAAATTATTTCTGTGAAAAGAGGTCCCAGGAATTCCAGTAATGGAAATACTACAAATGAATCTGGACTTTGTAAACAAGAGTTATTTTACTTCTACATGGACCAGCTTATACACTGCAATTCTCGAAGGGATTTGTTGCGTGCTTTTATCCCGAGTCACAAGCCGTAATTGTGCACTTACAGCGAAGGAACGGCGTGACCTACCACACTCTACAAGTGGCTAATAGACGTGGTCAATGACTGGCATTTGCGAACGCTGCTTTACTTTAGCAACCGCAGGCCGAGTGCGCTAACCACTGCGCTATCGAGCTCGAAAAATTTCATCTCGAGCTCCTCCGTGCTTCGGAAGGCACGTAAAGCCGTTGGTCCTGCGCCTGATCTTTCTACGGTCGTGTCAGATTGCTGTCCCACCGAATTATGAGAGTGAAGGAATAGGGAGTGCACCTGTGCTTGCGCACTCACTTGTGCACTATAATATATCCTGCGTACCTGGCTGATCGTAAGATCGGCCGCCATGGCCGAATACGGCCGGAGGGTATTATTATTATTAGACGTGACACTTCTGACGATTTACAAATTGTAGTTTATGTTATACGCTCCAACCTTACTAAACCTTAAAGTGGACTTACTGTGAACTATGTAAAAAGATTACAGTAGTTCCATCTACAACTACTACTTCTAAATTTTGCACCCTATTAACAAGAGTAGTTTAAACACGCAATAGAATTACTGCAATTAACCTGCACTTAGTTAACAAGAGTACTTTTAGCTCCACATGGAATAGCTTACACACTACAGTTCTGATCGTATGAATGTTTTAAACTGGATGTGTTGCGTGCTTTAGTCTCAAGTCACACGCCTTAATAGCGCACTTACAGCGAGGAAGCGGCGTGACCTGCCGCACTCTACAAGTGGCTAATAGACGTTTGCCTGCAGGGGTGATGAACGAATTGTAGACTTTCGGTACAAAATAATATAATAAAATATTTACAATGTGTTATATTGAATGTTACATATGTATTACCCCTGTCATTCTCGGGACAGACAGGTGCAATATTGAATACTGCACTTCTTGAGCTCAATATTGCTTGCTAGCTTGTAAATCAATATTAGGACCTCCTTTATAACGTTTTTTTATCAAGTGGAGGAGTATATTTTTAGGCTTTAATAAAAATAAAAATATTTTTAATGGCACAATTGCACACATCACCCGACTTCTTAGTGGAGTCAATGAATACATAAAACAGGCAATATTCGAAAGTCCTCAAGAACAGCTCCGATTTTGATGATTTTTTTTTTGTTAATTTTGTTTTTTTATATTATTCAAAATCAGAAACCTCTTAGAGCGGGGACGGAACTATTTATATTGTTTAAACAATATCAACGATATTTATGCACAAACAAAATTTCTACTATACAATATCCATTAAAAACTTGTAAATATAATTAATGAATGTTATAAACAATCTATATCTATACTAATATATAAAGCTGAAGAGTTTGTTTGTTTGTTTGTACGCGCTAATCACAGGAACTACTGGACCGATTTGAAAAATTATTTTTGTGTTGGATAGTCCATTTGACGAGGAAGGTTTTAGGCTATTGGAAATCGAAATGCACAAGGACGAAGTCGCGGGCGGCCGCTAGTTATCTATAAGTTTGTTCTGTGAAGTAATGACATGAAATCAATTTGTGATTCCGCTTTTAATAAAATTAAGAAGTTCATTATTTTTCAAATGTATCGTTGTTGATATCAATGTTGGCAGTCCCCGAGTCACTTTAGTCAATTTTTCTTGAACTTGAGTTGAGGTACTTGGAACATTAATATTTACACCTAGTTCGCAAATACAGCAAACATTCTCTGTGGAATCTACAGCGCCTTGTTCTTCCTCCTGTAAAAATAAGTATTTAGACAATTCAGAATTAAAAAAAAAAATTTTACTGACATCTATACTTATAATAAATCTGTAGAGAGGTCAATTCTGTACATTGAATATATTTTCAAAATAACTATCAGGGGGTGATTAGTGATCGATACTGATGCCAAAAATGCAATCAGTAAAATTTTTGTCTGTCTGTCTGTGTGTTCCTTATAGAAACAAAAACTACTTGACGGATTTTGACAAAACTTGGTACAATTATTCTTCATACTCCTGGGCATATTATAGGATACTTTTCATCACGCTACAATCAACAGGAGCAGCGTAGTGAAGGCAAATGTGGGGAAAACGGGAGAATTTACTCCATTTCTTAAGCTTCAGTCGCGTGTGCAGCCTTAATGGTTAAAGACGCATAGAAATCATGTATGACCGAAATATTCTACATAAAATTGCCAAAAAAATATCCCCCAACAGCATATGTCTATCTTTTATGGTTGACTCACAATAACACATGTAACTCAGGATCCAAATTGGTTTGAATGCGCTAAGCTCAGGAACTACAGGTTTGAATTGACATAATATTTTGTGTTGGATAGTCCACTTACCATTTGTCGAGGCAGGCTATAATTAAGCTATCTATAGCAACTCTGTGTGTGAAAACCGTAATCCACGCGGACGGAGTCGCTGGCGGCCGCTAGTTATTAATATTTTTGAATGGATTCATCAGTCAATGAAAGTATTTTTTTAATAACTTTCTATTGAGATTCGGTAATGCACCCGGCACTGACGTCCTTAATTAATAGTTACCGATGTTAAGTTACTATTAACTAATTTAATTTCAGAAAGTATGAATTACTAATTATATTTATGTAATTAACTTATTTATAAATAAATACCTTCTGCATTATGCTGATAAACAATATTCACTCCGATAAATATTTATATTCAGAAAATTTGTGAAGAAAATCGCCTTGACATTTTTTTTTAAAAGGATATTTTTAATTTTAGTATTAAATTATTGTTTAAAACTATTTCGTCACAACTATTTGCTAAAATAAATTATTATATGGAGACCAAACTTATTTTCTTATATAAATATCGTGGATATTGTTTAAACAATATAAATAGTTCCGTCCCCGCTCTAAGAGGTTTCTGATTTTGAATAATATAAAAAATCAAAATTAACAAAAAAAAAATCATCGAAATCGGAGCTGTTCTTGAGGACTTTCGAGTCAAATGCTTCATTGACTCCACTATCTACTTACTTTAGATCTAAAAAAACTCTGTGAAAACAATACCATTCCAATTATAAATATACGGAAATGCAACACTAGCAGGCACCTGCATACAACATAGTCATCGTTTTGTTTCACTCCTGGAAGCGCAGGTGTGCCCGTTCCCCGTTTGCCGCAGAAATAGCAAAGAACATGTAATAGCACTTTATCGGGAGCACCGCTGCATTGTCACACGTGTCTACCTTATGATAATACCACTCAAGTGAGCTAAAGCAAATGCAGTGTGAAATTGCACTAATACTGAGCTATAAAATATAATAATATCAGGAATAATAATGTCGAATGTTTATTCTTAATTGATATTGTGAGGAAGTGGTTCACAGAATTTATAAGTTTGCTTATTCTAAAGGCAAGACCTTTAGGAATAGCAAACTCCTCGCAATTATATATTTTTTTTGTTTCGCAGAGAAAATGCCGCCGGCAGGGGGAGAGTCCGTCAAAGCGGTAATGTGTGGAGATGTGCCGTAAGTAGACAATAGGATTTCAATGCTATTTCATACCTGTCGCTGGATTTGATAGATTATGACGGACTATTGTAAGGTAACCTGTACAGTCAGATTACAATGGCAGTGTGGCCATAATCCAATTTGTCAGGTTTCCCTATCAAAGCGTTACGGAGATCTGACGGCAGTCGCTTCAAAGAATGACGAATTCGTTTCTTTCGAGTAGACTTTGAAATGTGAAAATTATACTGTTAGTAGTTATAGTTGTTTTTAAATAAATAAACAATTTAGCGTGTAGTAAGCGTAGTACTTATAAATACCAGTATTTATACTCCAGATGCGAACTAAAAGTTTATTTAACTCAGCACGTCTGTTTACTTTAAATCACGTACGGAGAGCACTGTTATTATTTAATCACCACGTTTTCTTAACTGTTGACTGGTTAAATCATTCTCATCGCAGTATATCATTACATATATCTTTAGCTAGTAATAAATAGTACAATGCGTTCTTGGTGTATACGGACTATTAAAAAAAAGTAAGGACTCCGCTTCACCTACTTTACAAGTGATACACATTAAAGCAAGCCCAGCTGCGTGTAAAAACTAACCTTAACGCAAGCATTCTCTCAATAGTAAGCCTGATGCCATGGGGACCTGCCATTACGCTATCTGAAATCTTTTGTGACAGTACATTTTTTTGCATATCTCAACTTGAAATAATACCGTTGTGTGTTGTTAATCGATGTAAAAATAATACAACAACTACAAAAAAACTGCCAAGGAATTTTCACAGGTAAGCTAGTACCCATGACATTATTTTTTGTTCTTTTTAAAACGTCACTGTCCTGTCACACGTCATTTGCCGGTGATATGGACGTAACGCAGCAAAACTGTGGCTGCGCCTCTAAGTACCGCGGCAGTTGGTGTTAAGGTTGAGGTGCTCAGTTTTAGAACCTCGCAGGTATAAAACACTTTCACATCGTGAAGTATTCCCAGCTGGGGTAAGACATTGCAGACTTGAATCACCTGAAATGAATGATTTTCTTAAATTGAAAAGGATCGTTGAGCCGATGGTCTTCGACTATAATCCAAAAATTCCTGGTTTCCATGGTAAGTTTATCAAAGATGAGTTGGCCGTCGCTACAATTTCCCTGGATTTCACAACCAATGTAACTGGAATAAGCGTTACGAGGAATAAAACGTTTCCGTTAGCAAACACTTATTAAAGCTACGTCTTCAATTAACTTCACACTTCAAAATATCATTTAAAGAAAAACCAACCTTATAAAAAGCGCTCAACGTAGAAATTAGCATGTAAATCTAAACACATACGAGTATGAAGCGACGTCGGTAAAAGTTTACCTAACGTAATTGGTAAAGTTCTCGTGCGATCGAGGTGACGTAATGGAACTCGTGATTGGACGACATCCGCGCCTCTTAACGCATTCCACTTGTATCAAGAAAGTGCTATATATAGCATAGCAAGCACATATTGACGGGCCCGTTGGTCTAGTGGCTAGAGACCCTGGCTACAAAACCAAGGGTCGCGGGTTCGAATCCCGCTAGGGGCAAATGTTTGTGTGATGAACATCGGCATTTGTACTCGAGTCATGGATGTTTATAAAAGTACATATTTAAGTATGTCTATCCGTTTCCTAGCATCCATAGTACAAGCTTCAAGCTTAGTTTGGGGCTAGGCAATTGGTGTGTTAGTCCAAGGCATTTATTAATTTATTTATTTATTATATGCTTAACACTACCCTTCCAGCCATTTCGACCATTGCAGCCCATCTTACAATGAGATACGCAGGATATTGCATTGTAGTGCACAAGAGAGTGCGCGAGCACAGGTGCACTTCTTATTCACTTACATTGTGTTAAATTGCAGTAATATAATATTAATGATCTTCACTGTCTTAGTCTTTTAAATTAATCTACTGCTAAGAGTTAGTGGTGAAAAATGCAAACAGTGAGAAACTTTTAAGCCGTATAAGTCACTTCTCAAAGTATGTTAATGCATGTAAATAAGCCAACCTAGGAAACCAGGTCACGTGTGCAAATTGCATTGAGGGAATTGGCGAGAACTATTATTAAAATATTCGACCTTTTCAATATTTGTACAAAATCTCTTTAACGCTCGTACGAACCTTACGCTGTGAATGCACACAAAAATCAGACATTCTAGCCGATCTCGTTCTCCTAGCAAAGAAAAGATTTATTTCCGAACAAAAAAAAACTTATATTATTCTACTATAAAGTACTTCTACTCCATTACTCTTCCATTCTTTTTATATCTGGTACTAAGCCAAAAGATTGTTATTGAGGAGCTCGATGGCGCAGTGGTTAGCGCACTCGGCCTGCGGTTGCTAAAGTTAAGCAACGTTCGCAGATGCCAGTCATCGGATGGGTGACCGAAAAAATTTCATCTCGAGCTCCTCCGTGCTTCGGAAGGCACGTTAAGCCGTTGGTCCTGCGCCTGATCTCTCTACGGTCGTGTTAGATTGCTGTCCCACCGAATTATGAGAGTGAAGGAATAGGGAGTGCACCTGTGCTTGCGCACTCACTTGTGCACTATAATATATCCTGCGTACCTGGCTGATCGTAAGATCGGCCGCCATGGCCGAATACGGCCGGAGGGTATTATTACTAAGCCAAAACACATAGAATGTACGGTTAAGCTGAGAAAATAATTTACCATCCATAGGTTGAAAAGCACACAGCGGCGTTCATTTATTGTTATTTTGTAAATGAGATTTTGACAAAACTGGCTGACTACTTTCTTGACTGACTGTACTTATGTACATATTTTGAGTTAAAGTTAAGCAACGTTCGCAGATGACAGTCATGAAACATTTCATCTCGAGGTCCTCCGTGCTCCGGAAGGCACGTTAAGCCGTTGGTCCTGCGCCTGATCTCTCTACGGTCGTGTCAGATTGCTGTCCCACCGAATTATGAGAGTGAAGGAACAGGGAGTGCACCTGTGGCTGAATACAGCCGGAGGGTATTACATATGTACGATTTCATAACATATCTCTGTTTGGACATCGATGGCGTTGTATGAATTATACACAATTATACCCCTTTATTACATTTAATAGCTGCATTGTAAACTAACAAGGCTTTATGAGTGCTAACAATAAGCTGAATTCCAACTACAATTAACATTTAAACACAAGAGCAGCATTAATCCTTTTACAATCGACCTAAATTTAACACAATGGTCATTTAATAGGTAACTATTTTACTACATGTATTTTTAATTGAGATCCGCTTCATATATAAATTATTGTACATTTTGATTATGAAATTTTATTTGCGTTGTGAACAATTAATATACTTTTTTGTTTGTGGTTTGGTAAAGCAAACGAACAAGTAGGTCACTTGATGGTAAGTGATCACCGCTGCCCATGGACATCAACAAACGCACAAGGGTCGCAGATGCGTTGCCTGCCTTGAAGACACCATAACCTCCCCAACTGAGCTCTGGCGGCATTACTCACCAGTAGAAACATAGCAGTTACAAAGTGCTACTTCACAGTGGTCTTCTGTAAGGAAGAGGTTCTTCCCCAGACGAGCGGCTCATTCGCCTGAAAAGTCCACTACGATTTACTTCTCTTAAAAATAAGATTGTTAATTAATCAGATTTTAGTGGGAACGTGAGGCTCTAGTCGGAAGCTGAAATTCACGCTTAAGCCTTACCTACGTAGATGCCACAAAGCTAATACCTTCCATTCGATTTCACGGCTTACGGGCGAACTAGTGATGTGCCTTTGACCATATCGAATCATTCCATTTATCAATTCGCTATATCGTTGATCAAACTATAACGACCGAATAATCTATACTTATGTAATAAAGCTAAAGAGTTGTTTGCTTGTTTGTTGTGTGCACAATGTAATCGTTGTTATTCTAGCATACTATCCCAGTCTTTTTAAGATTTATAATTTCTTCAATTTTTCCAATCACTTTGCCTTCTGCACAATGGTCAACTTATAATACTGAGTGCTAGTAGCATAGTTGTTAACGCATTTGTCAAAATATTATTGCAAAAGGCGCGGGTCTGTGTATAAAGATTGAAGTTTTCATTGTTCAATGTAAAATACAATCGATTCCCTCTGACAAGTCTCGAATGATTCGCATCACTGGGTGCCTAGTACTGAGATGAATTGACCACTCCAATTGCATCAACTGAACTCCATTACGTCGGAATCAAATAGTAGAAAACCATTTTGATGGATCCACCGTCACCCTTAATTATGCAGTTATAGAATAAGCTGAATAAAAGGATTCTAACTAGCGCGTTGCGTGGAGTCTCCTTATTTCGCGTCAGGTTCGTGGTTCTAATCACACTCCAGACTTCGTGTGATGAAAGTTTGTTCTTTTTCTGTGTCTGGCTAATAATTTTATATTATTACCGCATTATCGAGACTAATATAATAAGGATGAAGGAAGAGTTTGATTGTTTGTTTGAACAATAATCTCAGGAACTACTAAGGTAAGAATAGAAAAAATATTTTTGTTTTGGAAAGTCACTTTGTCGATGAAGGCCTTACGCTATAGTATAACATCAAGTGTGCGGAAACCGAAATCCACGCGTACGAAGTCGTGGGTAGCCGCTAGTTTTCCGATAAAAAGATATTACTTCCTAAAGACACAAGATTGAACTCACAGTAGATTGACCAGCCAGAAAATATAAATTGCAGTAATATATTTTCACCAAACCACACACATCTTTTTCCCACAAGGACTCGCAAAGATAATATCTTTTGATTTATTATTCTATTAAGGGTACAATTGCCCATAAGGATTCTTTATCAAAGGAACCACACTTGCTATAGCTGTAGCTTGAATGGCCCGAGAGATATCACGTTACGGGAAACCGTTAATCAGGGTGCAAATCTGCTTTTCCGCGTAAGTTAGACTAAGTGAGGCTTAAAATCTCAGTATAGATACACAGTAGGCCAAAAACGAGACCGAAGTTCGGTGGGATTATGTATGCAATGTATTTTAAATGGGGGATGACACACTGGTCCGAAATTACGTCGCGTAATATCGTATAGAAAATGGACTTCGGCCGAAATTCGGTTGCGTTTCTTGCATGTAGTTGTCTCAGGATATTATTTTTAGTGCTATTAAAAATGTTTGTCCCTAATAAATTAATATATAATTTATTAGACTTTTAAACAATCATACCCAAACAAAGGCAGACTTTATCCAATCATATATTTTAGCGATGCTTTTGGGCTGGACTTGAGCATAACGCAAGCGGCAGTGTCTTTACTTACACAGTTACAGGCTGACTTATAAAGTTTTCTTTAATTTTCAAAATAATTATGGGGCTTGTAAGGAAGTTTCGGTTTCGGACGTAAAACAAGTTTCAGTCAGGCACTAGCGAGTGGTGAAAAAAATGTGAAAAATATCTAATCATAACTTATTTTTGTTATTTTTGTACTATATAAAAATACGCGAATACATTTTCCTCCTTACATCCTCTTTGTCGAGAAATGTAAGGCAAACGGCCACGTTTTGAAGCACGCATTCTATTTGAATAGACTTAATTGGACGGACCCACCTGTCCGATGTAAAGATTCCAATGGCGACGTCGATTATGGATCTACATTATAATGCTTGAGTGATTTATGTGACGGATGATGGATAATATCGAAATAGATTATTATCCTTGGATGTTATTTACATAGTATGTACTGTCATACAGTGTGCTAACTTGTGTCCTCTGTTAGTTGCAGAGCTTTGACCGACATTGCAGGCTGAAATCACTTGATAGTCCAATAAGCATGATGATTCCGTGCTTCGGAAGGCACGTTAGTCCTGACTATGATCCAACTGGTCTGGTTTCCCTTATCGTTACGGAGGTCAGACGACAGTCGCTCCATTGTAATAACCAGGGTGATCAATTCAGGATCATAGTGGATTTTTTTTGGAAATTCCACTCGAATGTCTGGGGAAGTACCTCCACCTTACAAAAGACCGCAGTGAAGTAGCACTTCGTAACTGTTGTGCTATGTTTCTGCTGGTGAGTAAGGTTGCCAGAGCTCAGTTGGGGAGGGTATGGGGTTAAGGCCGGCAACACATCAACGATACCTCTGGTGTCGCGGATGTCCATGGGCGGCGGTGATTGCTTACCATCAGGCGACCCGCTAGCTCGTTTGCCGCCTCTGACATAAAAAAAAATGTCGTAGCGTACACAAGGCTCCGAGGGAATAGCCAAAGATGCAACCGGGCTCCGGGAAAAGTTCTAGGATGATAATGACTGGTGCTCTTGCTTGCCAAAAAACAGTCACATTTACTCATTGACTGTTGCTCTCCCGTTTTTTCAAGCAAACACACATGATAAAAAATTCTATTTCTTTTTAAACAAAATCTCAACGAGAATGAAACGTTTCATATTAAATGAACGATTTAAATATATTATGTTCCCGCCCCGTTGATGGTAAAAGATAATTTTACCATAAATAACGAAACAAAATAATGAGATACGAAAAGGTAAATACGAACGAGTATTGTACGAGTAATTGTACATTATGTACCCCATGAACTTTATATAAGTGGTTATAATAGGTGGTATTAATAGGATGAGACTCCCGTCTCTTTTTGGGATGAAGAAAATAAAATAGTTATTATTGTTATGGGTGGATCTACTAGTTGTTTGCTTAAACTTCTACTGTCAGTTAATAAGAAGACTAGCCGGTGTCTGTAAGATCGTAAGTAAAAAAGAATAAGATGGATGGATATTTGTAAATATTGTTCTTTGTCTCATAATAAATAATGGAATTGAAATTATTTGTGAGAAATATATTTCTTTGACCATTTTTAGGCCAACATAACTACCATACCAGGTAATAATTTGAAAAAATCAGAATAATAAAAGTGTGATACTTTTCTTTATTTTACACGAAATATTTACATTTCGGAGTGAGTTTACTGAGTTATTCTACGAATTCTTTGCACTGCGGAGGTATTTGGCTAAACATTTTTAGAAGAAAAAAGTTTCACCAGCTTTTCGTATATTTGGAATTTTAACCAGTTCAAGAGAAGTTACAAATTCTTTTTTCCTTTTCTTCTATTTGCAGGTTAACAGAAAAAACCCTTACATACTTTCCGATTTAAATCGCAGTACAACTTTTATCGTCATAACTTATGGTAAAATCAAAAGAAAAATTATAGTACCTACAAATTGTTAACGCACGCATTTAGCTTAGATGGGATTTTAATCGACACCCTTATTTTTATTTATTTATTTGTTTAATAAGTACAGCCACATGATACATACATATTAATAAAATGCAGTAAAAAGGTACAAATAGAAACAGATCTGATATGCATTAAAACAACGGCGTATATAGCACTCGTAAATTTAGGTTACAAATTATTAGACAGAACAACGAAACAAATAGGCTAATGGGCACAACTGTACCCATCACTACTTGTCTAAGAGATACTCCCGAGATTAATGACTTGAATTTCAAAAACCCATTGCAAAAAATATCCAAGTCAGGAATCTCACCACTTGCCGTATTGTACTCAGTTGAAATTCGCGTAACACGCGTTTCCCTTGTCACGAAAGACAGAGCACTACCAGCTGCATCACCATGAAGACAGAAAGACTGCCTAACTACTTACTCAATCAAATATGTCTCTCATTGCACCTGTCGTGTTTTTACACTTTCACACAACAATGCTGGTATAAAAATACGCTAACTCAAAATCATATCAAACCGTAATCTACTTTCGTAATCTCGCGTAAATTTTCGTACATTTAAAGAACATCAAACGTCTCATTCAATTTGTGAAGGGACACCTTTTTAACCGGATGAGTGAGCAGGAGCTAATGCAACCTTCAACCACGAAATATTCTTAAAAAGTCTTAGCTTTTATAACTTGATGAAATGTTGTCTAAGTGTGTTAACGGAAAACATGATTTGGTGCTTTAAATTAAGGTATCGGGTCGGATATACTAGGGTAATAAAGATAGGAAAACATCATTTAGTAATTTAAGGAAATGCAACCATTACCCACAAAATTATATTAAAAAGTCTTGGCTTTTTCTTACTTGATTAAATGTTGTTCAATAGTGTTAACTACAAAAAATAATTTGGTTCTTAAAATTAGAGTATCAGGCTTTAGCAGGAAAATTCAACTAGTATTAGTGAAAAGTAAAGTAATTAGTCATTTTAGCTTTCATTTATCAATATCACCTCGACCCGTTGAAAAACTTTGACACAGATTTTCAAACAACGTATTCTCATCTATCAGCTAGCAACGTCTCTGCAGCAAAACTTCATTTTATCTCCTAAATTATCTATACTCTAACTAACATAAGCAAAGAATCGGTTCTATTTGTTAATTTTATTTCATTTGAGAATTGCAGGATGAATATGTTATAATTTCGTGTCGTGATTTGTACGAGCTTATGAGCCAAAATAAATGTATGTCAATTCCCAAGAAAACATTTACAAAAGAAATTAGCGAGCGATAGTTCAACTTGTTTATTATTCTTACAACCATTTCCCAAAGCGGAATTCCTTTGTCTTACAAAGAAAATAAACCTAACCTTGGAAAATCAACCCGGCACACTTTGAAAAGGCACCGCAAAGACGGTATCACTTGTTTTTTCTATACAAAAACGGTTCGCTTTCGTTTCCGCTCCAGACCTGTTTACACGATCTCAGCTAGGGCACAAAGGTGCCGCAGTTATCAAAACACCCTTTTCCGCTCCGAGCGTAAAGAAAAAAATTGGCCAAGTGCGAGTCGGACTCCCGCACTGAGGGTTCCGTACAAATTCTATTTTTGACGTATTAAAAAAACTACTGAATAGATTTCGTTCGAACCAATTTTCGTTGGTAGTTTTTATGGTAATGTACATTATATATTTATTTCAGATTTATCATCCTCTTACTTTAGAAGTTAGAGGGGGGGGGGCACACTTTTTTCCAATTTGGAAGAGTCTGTCACGCAAAGTATTCACTTAAGAAAAAAATGAGCTTAGAAAACTCAATATAATTTTTAAAGACCTATCCATAGATACCCCACATGTATATGTTCAACGAAAAAAAATATTTTCAGTTTCAGTTCTTACTATGGGGACCCCCCATTTTTTTATTTTTTTTTCTATTTTCATGTGAAAACCTTGTTGCGGTTCACAGAATACATCTACTCACCAAGTTTCAATAGTATAGTACTTATAGTTTCAGAAAAAAGTGGCTGTGACAGACTGGCGGACAGACAGACAGACAGACAGACAGACATGACGAACCTATAAGGGTTCCGTTTTTTTGCCATTTTGGCTACGGAACCCTAAAAACCTAAGAAAAGCAATTTTAAGTTGCCAAGATTTTTCGGCGAGTAGAAAAAATAAATGAGCAATCAGAAAGTTGAAAATACAGAAAGGAGTTCCTTTGACGAGCTTCGAGCATCTATGTAGCCATCTGCTGTGATGGAAACTGCCTTGCAGACCGCTCTTAATTATTAACGTACCAAAGTAACGTCTTCAAGATACTATAACTTACATTTTTTTACAACACCTTTCTTGCATGAAACTTGTGAGACAATGTGCTACTTTCTTTTCCGGTGGTTTTAGTATTTTTACAGTTGCAGAATTAATGACTAAGTATAGTACACCAAAAACTAAGTACACTAAGATTTGTATATTAGAAATCGAAGTACAATCAAACATTTGGGATTTCTGAGTAACTGATCGGATCGCATTGAGCTTGCTTCATTGAATTATATACAGCGCCATCTTTTATCTAACATTTGAACTAAACACCTAATGAATATAATAATGAAATCAAAAGCAGTCTGGACTATTTTCACACGGTTAATATGTCATACAAACCTCACATACGTGTAAATGACCCTGACGGTTACTCACGTCGGAACGTTTCCGACTCCGTTCCGACACTGCGTAGAAGTAATTTTACCCTCCACAAAGTTGCGGGACCACATTGAGCTATGCTTCATGATACAGTGTCTTGACTAACTTGTTTTTTTTTAAAGCCACAAAAGCTTGAAATACAGCGCCATCTGTTATTCAAACTTAAACCTTTAATGAATCTAAGGGTCTAGCCACAGCTACGGCGGCGAGCGGCGCGGCGAGCGGCGCGTCAAGGCCGGCGACGGCCGCCCTAGTCGTGGGTATGGCCGCCGCGCGTTCGCCCCGCGCATCTCGCCGCCGATAGCTGTGGCATGCTTTATACAATTTACTTTATTTGATTTTTTCGCTCGCCACTTTCGCCGGCGCAAGACGCATCGCAAGTCCTACCGCTGTGGGCTGTGGCCAGGGTGTAAAGCAGCCTGGACTATTTCTGTTCTATTTCACGCGACTTCAACACCAGTTGATCTGTCATAACATCCCCACATACGTGTAACTGACGCTGACGGGTACTCGCATCGGACCGTTTCCGTCCCCCCCACTGCGTAAAAGTAATTTCCCCTCCACAATGGCGCGGGTGAGCGCGCGACGTCTGAATAGAAACTCGTTCGTTCATTGTCGAATAAAAGTTTTTCTAACCGCGCCTCGGGGAGCCTGGGTAAATTCCAGTACGATTGTGATCAAACCGAAATAGGCATCGCGGTAGATTTTCCAACTTATATATTGTTTTGTATATGTATCCGTTTTGGCCCCAAAGTAAATAATATGCTTCGGCCACTTAAGGCCCGAGGTGGGACTTTTTTTATTGCGAATCGGCCTTGTCCGATTTTGCCTAACAAAGCATTTAAAGCTGTTAGTTCTATCATGGTGAACCTTATACTCCATAGTTGTGTCAGATTTCCGTCACATCAAGTTATTTATGAGAGCGAAGGAAGGAATAGTGAGTATGTTCTTTCTTGAGGACTCACTCGTGCAAAACGATATCCTACAGCAGAAAGAATGGCTGGTTTATCATAAAGAATGGCCAGCGTAAGAAATGAGGGAGCTTATTCGACGACAGACCATGTGGAAATTACGTCTTGTTATATCGAACAGCAAATGCATTGCAGCCGTAGTCAAGCCGAACAGTCGCGTTTTCTCGGCGTAGTGTGTTCCTACACTTTAGCGCTAATTGTGGTGTTATGCCGCAATCATAACTAGGGGTGTGTCTTTCACATAAGCCTTAACTAAGCTTTGACCAAGGAGCCCTTAGCAATGCGTCTGTATAATTCACTTTGATCACACTGCAAGTTAAGATGTAACTCTGCTAACGAGACGCTGGGCAATAACCAAGTTGATTGTTTGCCTACTCACCTGTGAATCAAAGTTGGTAAATGAGGGATGGATCTTGTGAAGGTTTAATAAGGTCACGGCGTTGGGATAGTTCGACGTTCATTTATTATGTCACTGGGCGGATTAAGTTGTAAAAGTGACAGGATAGTGCCGGCCTAGAATAGTAGGTACTACCCTATTTCTACACACGGGTGTCGTAAGAAGAAGTTAAGGGACTCTGCCTTTTATATATGTATAAAATCTACGCTAGTATAATAATGCTGAAGAATCTGTTTGCTCCTTTGTTTGTTTGAACGCGATATTCTCAGGAACCACTGGTTCAAATAAAAAAATAATATTTTTTTGGATACTCCATTAGTTGAGAAAGGTCTTAAACTACATATAATTTGACACTATGTGTGCGGAAACCGAAATACACGCGGATGTAGTCACGGGTGGGCTAGTAAAACATTTAAAAAATACACTTTTCTTTAAACTTAATTGGTTAAGGCAAAGCCAACTCGAAGTCTTGGGTTCCAAGGCCGAGCAAAAACCATAGAAATAATACAGATAAACAAAGAGGCAGTTTTTAATGTTTCATAAATAATTTATGATATTTTCTTTACAACATCTTAATTTGGAATAAGGTTCTACATCAGAAAATTAATTTCAATGTGTCAAACAATTCGTAACGTTCACAAGATAAATAACATTACCTCCAGCTGTCGTTAAAATTAATTAAAGGTAGTACAATTTACGCCCACAACACATTTTAGTACCTACAAGTACTCACAAACTTCTCACTTTAGACATCTGTAAAATTATGTTTTGGAAGAAAACCGTTTCGTCGTTCTTTGAGGAGAAATCTGAGGGGCTTTGGTTATTTTCTGTTTGCCCTTTACACCAACGGCGTTTTAATTCATTATTTTAAATGTCAGTGATATCCCCTTTCTGAAATCAATGAATAAAAGTAGTTTTCATTTATAGTGTGTGAGTTATTACTAACGAAAGCTAAAAATAATTAAAATTGTATATCAAGTGATAGTGATAGGTATCACTTGATACAAACTTTGTTTTATTTTAGCAAGAAGACAAGGAGAAGAAAACGAGAAAGTTCAAGAGAATATTAGTTTTATACATTAACGTTTTTTTTATTCGGAGGCAAACGAACAAGATGGTCACTTCATGGTAAGTGATCACCGCTGCCCATGGACATTAACAACCGCACAAGAGACGCAGATGCGTTGTCTACCTTTAGGAACCCCATTGCCTCCCAAACTTTTTCGGAAAAGCTCTGGCGACCTTACTCACCAGCAGAAATATACTCTTAGCACAACAGTTACGAAGTGCTAATACACTGCGGTCTTCTGTAAGGTCTACAAGTATACCAGAGAACTCCGAAACAGGAATAATCCAGGTATTAAATGCACAATGGGTACATGTTAAGCTTTAAGGTTGCCCATCGTAGCTAGTCCCTAGTATTACGGTGGGATAACATCCGAAACATTAAACCGTTTGTAAATCTCTCACACCACATTAATCAAGTGCCTAATCACACTACAGAAGAAGCAACCCAAACAAATCGTGGCTGTTAAGGGTCCGCTATATACAAACGATATTTTGCATACAAAGTTAGATTGCTGAGCGCTTTTTTAGGGTTCCGTAGCCAAATGGCAAAAAACGGAGCCCTTATAGTTTCGTCATGTCTGTCTGTTTGTCTGTCTGTCTGTCTGTCTGTCTGTCTGTCTGTCCTGGCTCGTTCTCCGCCGTTTCTGAACCGATTGCCACGAAAATTGGTGGAGAGATGTAAAGTGATAATTCAAGAATTGGTTTTTAAAATGATCGAAAAATAATTATTTTTACCCCCTCTCCCATACAGCGAAAAGTAAATTCGAAAAAAAAAATCGACTTACCCCATCGTGTGGGGTATCGTAAAAAAGGTATTTTTAAATACAATAAAACTTGCCATGAAACCTTGTGGATCAAACACCCCAGTCTCGAGATATTTATTAATACAAAGTTAAAATTAGAGCGTCCCCCCCCCCCCTTAACTTTTGAAATACTATTACAATAATTCTGAAAAAAATGTCCTGTATACCTCCAAGAAAGTACTTTCAACGAAAACTATAGCGAACTCTGTATCGTACATAGTTATTTTTATACAACTCGACCAACTTATGACGTGCAGTTGCCCTTACTAAATGGTGTCTTAAGCGGTCGGGCCATCTTTTAGCTACGGAACCCTTTCATGGGCGTGTCCAACACGCTCTTGGCCGGTTTTTTTTAAAATACTAAATCGATCGAAATAATAAAATAATATTTTTTATACATATTTTTATTAAGATAGTATTAAAACTGTTAAGCTACAGTTTAATTGTTTACTTGAGTAGGTACTAGCACTTCATCGTGTAATTTTAATATACCGCATTATTTTTTTCAAAATTTTATAGTTTTTGCGTAACATGGTCACTAGTAGACGTTCTGAAGTTTGCTGCGTCTTTATTTCAAACTATATTCTTCGATGGTCCTGGGTTCGATTCCTGGGTCGAGAAAAATTTGTGACGATTTTTCTGAACACAGCCCGCCATTATGTTCACCAACCAGCTTTGTAACGAAAACATGATTTCCAATTGGGACATTAATAGGCTGTTACTTTTTTTATATTCTTCACCAAAATTGACATCACAGATGATAATGTAAAACAAACTATAAAGCAGGCCCTTAAACTACCCCATCCTTGGAACTCCCTAATCCGATCTTGGTAAATGGGAACCGGCGGGATTATGTGGGGTTACTGTATTACCCGAGAAACAGATGATTGACATCCCAACGTCGCATTAACTTGGAAATGATTAAGTTTTAGCGAAATAATCCCTCGTCAAACTGTAGTTATGAAACGAATTAAGGGGAAAACTGTTGGTTTACTTTACTCACATCTTCTGAGAAATACATTTGCTGTAATTATTATTTATAGGTTGATTTATTTTGCAAAAGGTCGAAGCTAAACTAACACCGAGTTAACGGGACTAAACGCTATATTATATCCCACCAAAAACATTAAATGTAAAAAGAAGCCAAGTCTCTCTACGCAATTCTTCAATCGTCAAAAGTTTTGAGATCGCATAGAAGCCAAGTCGTGTTCAACTTAATTTGTAATAATAAACCAATATTGTGTGACTTTATCAATAGTTTTGTTTACATTACAATAACAGTGACTTGGCCATGAGCACAAGTTCAGAGTCGTTTGCTCCTTGTCATCATATTCAAATACCGTTGAATTAATCTTATTATTGTATCGATCTCATTTATTGTTATATAATCTTGTTTTTTTTAATTTAATGTTTTCGAATCATCATCATCACCATCTGCCTGCCCTGTTTACAGTATATAATATGGGGTCGGCGCAATACGCAATAATTTTTGATAAATTTTGTTTTACAAGCATCAAAGCCCAGGAGACGACAATATTTTGTATACGTAAAGAAAAGATATACATTCAATTCCTCTCAATATGCCATATTATATTTCTATTTAATTGTGCTCATGGCCAAGTCACTGTTATTGTAATGTAAACAAAACTATTGATAAAGTCACACAATATTGGTTTATTATTACAAATTAAGTTGAACACGACTTGGCTTCTATGCGATCTCAAAACTTTTGACGATTGAAGAATTGCGTAGAGAGACTTGGCTTCTTTTTACATTTAATGTTTTTGGTGGGATCTCATTTATTTTTTGTAGGTCTCTTTATTCAAAGGTGAAAAAATCTCGTCACCGCGGCTTAGGATATCACACTCCGTTATGACTGATAGGTTTTCAACGCATTACTATGAGAAAATAGCTGTCTCTTTTTGTCTTGCTGTAATTTTGACAATGCTTTCTCCTTCCATTATTTCCATGACAACGGAATGGGTATTTGCTAATCATAATTCTAACCTAGCTTTTAAGTACATAATTGCCCATATCTTGGCTATCCCATGAAACTGATGCATAATTTTCATATATATGGAAACTCCTTATTTTTATCTACCAAACCATTCATAAACCATCAGTGTAACGGTCAGGCGACGATATAATTTTTTGTACATAAAGAAAGACAAAGTTAACAATGCAGTCGAAATTCATACACAATGTTCTTGTAAAACCGCAAATATAAATTTGTTTCCTATCATATATAATTTATTGAGATTTTCATAATTTTTCCTTCGCTTGTAGCTAATTACCTATCTTGGTGCCAAATTTCAATGTTCTATGTTTGCTAGAAGTACCTTAGAGTTTTGATGACGAAAAATACAAAGTTAACAATGCAGTCAAAATTCATACACAATGTTCTTGTAAAACCGCAAATATAAATTTGTTTCCTATCATATGTAATTTATTGAAGTTTTCATAATTTTTCCTTCGTTTGTAGCTAATTACCTATATTGGTGCCAAATTTCAATGTTCTATGTTTGCTAGAAGTACCTTAGAGTTTTGATGACGAAAAATACAAAGTTGACAATGCAGTCGAAATTCATACACAATGTTCTTGTAAAACCGCAAATATAAATTTGTTTCCTATCATATGTAATTTATTGAAGTTTTCATAATTTTTCCTTCGTTTGTAGCTAATTACCTATATTGGTGCCAAATTTCAATGTTCTATGTTTGCTAGAAGTACCTTAGAGTTTTGATGATCGGTCAGTGAGTCAGTGAGTGACAAAATGGTGTAACTTTGATCGCTCATAACTCGTAAACTATTAGTTCTAATGTCATGATATTTTGAGACTGAGCTTCTTCTGATACTAACTCGCGGTCATCGAAAACTTAAACCCCTAGCTTTGACCACAACGAAACTACAAGGGGGGTGAAATAGCCGCGAAACGCTTCGAGAAAAGATGGTTACGGCCGTGCCCACTTTTGCTCGAGACTTGGCTGGGGCACTGCCGTGCCCCCAGATTATGTATTACACCGCCACAGAATATTAACTGTTACTTATAAACCTTTGTTATGTTGCCAGAAATATAATGATAATATCATTATTTATTATTGAATATAATCGTGTTTATCACGACATTAATAATTGCGGACTACACTAGTAAAATAACCTATAACCATAGGCGAGAGGGATCGTAAAACCAAACGTGCGCGTATAGGCTAATTCACACATCACATATTTTTATGGCAAAAGCCTAGCTTTAGTATTTACATTCTTGGTCAACTGGAAAGACTGTTGTTAGGCAACCATACATATCTTGTAGAGATATTTTGATCCGAATTATCAGATTTTGAAAAATAAGGTACAATCAGTGTAAAATGCTTTAAAAGCGAAAAAAATACAATTAGTCCGATCTCATGTAGGTAAGGATGAAATAACTTCAGGAGACAATTTTAGGTTTGAGTACTGTCTAGTGTCTAACTAAGCCAACATACATAAACATACGGATACGAGTAGCGACTTAGTTTTATAATCTGTGAAGATGAACAAAACCACTTGATTTGACATTTAACGGCGGTAGTTACTTCCAGTTAAACAGTTAAACCATCCGCTCGCCACCTTTCGCATAATAAATTAAATGAAATATGAATCTATACAGACGACTTAATAATATTACTCGCCGAACCGCCGTAAACGGCTCTTACGGAAGCCTGGCAGTTTATTACGTAGATTACACGGATCAACTATATCTATGATGGCCGCCGCTTTATATGATTACCTCGTTTTATATTCTGTTATCATGGTAGCGCCACGCTATAGCTTTATATATAGTACTGTTATTAGATTATGTGTGGCCTTAATAGCACAGCCGAAACATTGAAGCATACTTCAATGTTTCGGCCGTGCTTTTGTCAGAAAAGTTAATTAAATTATGAGATCATATTGTTTCACTTGATTATTTTTATTTCTAATTTATGAGTGTGCAACAGTTAAATAGCTCTCTTTTTTGGACAAACCAAAGGAGGTTTCTTGTTTTTTTTTATTTTTAGTAGTTTTACATGCTATTTATTATTATACCTCTATTTATTATTTTTAAATTATAAACAAAGAAAAATTCATCTGATCTCAGGTCCCACCTGAGCCACCTGAGATCAAGTATCTGGCTGGATGCTACAAGTAACCAACAGATAATTATGTGATCATGAAAGAAAACAAAAATTAAAAAAAAAACAAAAAACCGTTTTTTGTTTCTTGAATCTGAAAGGTTAGAAAATGGCTTGTACAGTACACTACGTCGCTAAAATTAATGAAAACACCTACACTAATGGTCCACCCTGTTAAAGCCAGAAATCGACTTGCAGACGAATTTTAATCAGCAATTTGCAAACGCAGTCTACCCCATTTCCATTTCGTTTTAATTGCGTTTAAAATTCAATAGTGAATGGGAAAACAAACCACAATACAATTTAATATCAGTGATTAATGTCCGTTGTCACTCCGAAATTCTGATGTTTAGTCAAAAACTAAGTCGGTAGCTACTGCTGTAAAATATTTGGTTAACATATACATACGAGTACGTTTCAAAGTGCTTTTTAATTCCGTTTACAATTGATAAAAGGAAAACTAGCCTTTTAGGCTATAGGCCAAACTGCAAATCATAAGTAAAACGATGCGATGAAGAAGTCATTCCAAAGTCACAATTCCCTTACTGTTTTATTTTCTCTACTGTGAAGAGACTTTGCAAAACCCTATTTGCATCTAAACCAAAGTTATACATCGACAAATACTATAAAGTTAAGGGAAAATATTTACACGAATACAAGCTAGGTGACATTGGAAATACTCTACTCTAAATAAGTCAGTCATGTGGTAAAACAAAAAATAAATAAATAATGTAGGTAAAAAATTACTCAGTTTAAGGCGAAAATCTAACATCAAGCTTGCATAACGGTTTCACATTATCATCATCCTGGCTCCTCTCCCGGTTCATCCTGGGCCATTGCCTCGGAGCCCAGGGTCCGCTGCGACTGTGATTCTGAATCCTGAATTGACAATTCCAGCACAATGGCTTCACATATGCAATTAATTTCAAAGTATATCGATAAAGAATCCATTTTACTCTTTGTTGTTCGAAATTTCATCTATAATAAACGAGGAATACTTTGCTCACGGCAGATAAACTTGGGTAAATTGGATCCTATCGCGGAAGGCAAAGTAATTTATCGTAAGAGCACCTTTTACTTTCGAGTCAGCCCCACGAGGTACTTGTATCCTATTTTGTTTTATAACAACGTACTTATCTACAGAATTATAAGGGCCTTCAATTACTCTTTTCTTTTTGTTAAGTCGATTGAATGTTTGGACCAAGATTGCAAAGCTAACTTTTTCAAAAGACGCCTGACACAGTAAAACTCACAATAACAGCAATAAAATTGTCAATTCGACTATGGTCCCAGTAACAGTGGTTTTCTTAATTTATTTTTATTGCACTACAAAATTCTATCATTCATTAAGTATTTTAGCTATGGTTCCTAAGGAAAGATATTTTTTTAATTTTTTTATTACTTTAGAAATCTCGCTCTTTCGATCCTCGCAAGCATTCATGTGAACTAACATCTGTGTAAGTATGAATGGATAAAAAAGTACATATTTTTTTCGGGGAACAAAAATTCTCTTAACATTTCCAGTAATTACTTAAAACCAACCAGATAAATGACAAGATTTTTTACACAATAATGGAACAAGAGAAAATGTAAATAATCATTTCTTTGTGCCCCAAAAGAGAATACATTTGTCGTTTTTCTCACCCCAATTGCCTCTGACTGTATGGTGTCCATCTGTCCGATTTCATTATGGACACTTTCTTATTTTTTACTACTGTATAAGTTGTAGTTATGAATGTAGTCTTCGAGTCAAGTCTTGAAGTAAAGTCTTAAGTAGAGTCTCCAAGTCGAGTTTTCAAGGCGAGTATTCGAGTTGATTCTTAAAGTCGAGTCTTCAATCCGAATCTTCAAGTAGAATCTTCAAGTCTAGTCTTGAAGTCGAGTCAAGTAATTTGTATTGTTGTTTTATGTCAGAAGGAGGCAAACGAGCTAGAGAATAACCTGATTATTACCGATCACCGCTGCCCAATGAACTTATACGACTCCACTAAACGATCCAAATGCGTCGCCTGCCTTTGATTCCCCATACCCTACCCAACTGAGCTATGAAGACCTACTCATCAGCAGAAACATAGCACAACAGTTATGAAGTGCTACTTCACTGTGGATGCAATGCCTTTCAGATGGTGTTTTATCTTATTTGGAACGATCTCGATTATAATTCGGGACGCTAGCAAAATCTGTGAAGGATGTATCAAAGCTCGCGTTCGCTTGTAATCAGTAATCTCCACTTGGCAAGCGTAGTAGCTCAATAAATCAATAAGTACACACTTTTGGCTTAATTAATTTCCTAATCCAGTCTTTCTTATGTACTAATTGGGCAGTTACCCACTAACCCACCATTCTAACCCACTGGTGGGTGGAGGGGTAACTCGAAAGTTTTAGTAGTTCCCACCCACCCACCGCGTCAAGGCTGGAATTCTTTATCGATATGTTTTGTCGATATAACCAAATTGAAACATTACATACTATCGACATCACATATTTACCTACAATCTAATAGTAGAGTACTATATCGAACTTTGTTTGAATTCAGTGTATGTTTTATATTAAAGTAAGTATTGTGATAAGTAAGAGGTACTTAAATACAATAATGCGAAACTGACACATTATTTTTATCCCAAAGGTAAAAGTGGTAGATAATACCATAAGACATTAGTCCGCTTTTTGTAAAAGGTTTGTGCAATGACCATAAACAAATATTAACGGGCCCATTGTTCTAGTGGTAATTATGTCATGGATGTTTATAAAAGTATTTTAGTACGTCTATCCGTTCCCTATCATTCTTGTACAAGCTTCGAGCTTTGTTGTTATTCAATGGTGTGTTAGTCCAATGAATTTATTTATTTAAATAAACATATAACTTAAAGTACCTCTACACTCAATGCATAGTGCAGAGTCCGACTATTCCACGCTGACAACTAGCCACCCTATACTCGGGGGAGCTTTTGTCGCTAAATTGTGTTTGGACCGAATTTAAATATCCCAACTTTTCGATGCCACTGAATGGGGGCGGCGATGTTTAAATAAACATTCCTCCCCATCCTGAGGCTCATTCTTTAAAAAGGTCGTGAGCATTCGCGACGAATTAATAAAACATCACATTCGTCCTTGACTACACTTCGTTATAAATAACTTATTAGCAAACTTATTTTGAAGCGTCACTCAGCAGTATACACAATTACGTCTGAAGAAGTATACAGCCAAAGTCATCTACGTACATTCTAAATAATTAGTATACGTATGTATGTTAAATTTAAACTTCCTTAAATTAAAGTCGTAGCCGTATCTTTGTGTATAAGTTTTCCAACAGTCAGTGTAGAAACATACTAAGCGGAAAAAACGCGACCCAAGTTCGGCCGATGTTCATCACTACATAGTATAAAACAAAGTCGCTTTTTCTGTCCCTATGTGTGTTGTATGTCCCTATGAACGCTTAAATCTTTAAAACTACGCAACGGATTTTGATGCGGTTTTTTTTAATAGATAGAGTAACTCATGAGGAAGGTTTTTATGTATAATATCATCCATTAAATAGTGAACAAGTACCACGGGCGAAGCCGGGGCGGGCCGCTAGTTTTCTATAAAGTATTCGTAATTTTAGCATAGTGTATCATCCGCCACTTAAAAAAACTTTCTGGGCGTTATCCCGCCAAATCTCAGTCGCGTTTTTTCGGCTTAGTGGGTTTCTATACTTAGTATAAACATAGACAATACAAGTACGAGTTTCGCCATAAGACCTTGTAATTATACCAAAGTCAGTCAATACCTAAAGAAGTCTTAAAAAGACCAACTATCGTGTTTCTTGTCGCTTTTTCTCAATATAATACTGCTTTCTGTGTCTTTAAAGAATCTGCCTCAAAATAATCACACGAATTCTAAATGAATAAAAAACAGTTTGATTTTTACTTACATTATATTACATCGTGTCGGTCAGAAAGTTTTTATCTCTCCCAGCAACCTCCGTGATAAATATGTCATACTTACCTGCAACAAAAATAATTATATTTAGCACAAAGTCATTAAATAAATATTATATGATAGTTATCTAATTCGATTCGTAAGTAAGCATAGACATAACAATTTTTCGAATAAAATCTTCCGTCAATTTTGCCTTTCAATTTTGTACTTAATGCTATTTTGATATACCAACGTACAGAAAGCAAAATGCAAAACGTTTCCAAGTTTTTAGCGTGATAAAGTAACAAATTATACTGGCTCGAAGTTTCGACTATAACATTAAGGGTAATTTAATATTCTCTCCTACTAACCAATGTCACAGCTAACCCATATTATTATAAGCAAAACACCAACTATAAAGCTTTTTCGCGCGGAAACTACGCAGTGCACGGAACTTAGCATGATTGATAGCACGGTCCAATTTCACAACACAGTATACTATTACGCAGTGAGACAGTGGGGATTGCTCATCGAAGTAAAGCAGGGCACAGTGGCGGCGGAGAGGGGTGGTTTTAGTGGGTAGTTGCGGCGACCCTTGTCTTGGAGTCCCACATAAAAAAAGTGAAACAAGTAAAAAAAAGTGAGACAAGTCAGGGATAAAATATTTTTAAGGTTAATTGCACTGTAATATTTTGACTGGTCCTTTGATCAAGGGTTGGAGATCCTGACAGTAAATTTGAGGATCATGGGGCAAATTTTTGTGTGATGAACTTGAACTCGAGTCATGGCTTTATAAAATAGTATGTAAGTAGGTACGTCTATACGTTTTCTAGCATTCATAGCTTAAAGCCTTTCTCAACAAATGGACTTAACAACACAAAAAGGGTTTTTCAATTGGAACTAGTAGTATAAATTTATCACATAAAATGCAAAATAATTTTGTATTATCTGAAACACAAAATGTAAACTAAGATCTGATCTAGAAATCTGAAATGCTAGGCAACATTGAAAAATCTAACTATATCAAGATTTCTGTAATTGAAACCTTTGTCCTTTAACAGCTGCGATATCTAATAATAATTGTGAATTATTGTGGTAGGTAATAATTACGTGCGTTTGATATTGCTGTTATGACAACCCAATGTATGTATGTGTCAATCAATTACTAGAGTTATATTGCAGATATATCTACCTGTTTGTTGCGGTGATTATAATATAATTAACAGTAAATTATTATAATACATAATTATAATTAGAATTACTGGGTGCCTAGTGTCTACCTTAACTAATTAAAAGCGTAAACGGCATAGAAATCAGTTAATCCGCTACTGGTAAGGTAACATTCTCTTCGTTTAAGCAACTTTGTTTCCTCTACCAACAGGTTTCCTTTAACAGCCTATTTTGATAAAGTATTTTCCGTTTTTGCAACATAGTGCAATAGCTTAAAGCCTTCCTCGACAAATGGTCTATCCAATGCAAAACGATATTTATGGTTATGTAGCCAAATAGCAAAAAAACTGAACTCTTATAGATCTTATAGTCTGTCTGTCCGCCAGTATGTCACAAAAACATCAGTTTTATTATATTACTATATTAATATAGATTGTATTCACTAATTAACAATTCCATTTCACTGTCTCCTTTTTAAACTGTGCCAGTGGACCGTGCTAAAATATTTCCGCCGTTTCACTACTAGGAGTGGCAAATGTTTTTACAGGGAACTCGCATATTCGCAAAAATACCACCTTAATAACTCTAACTTTTAGAGCCATGGGACAATAAACATTGCCACTGAAGTTTTAAGGATTAAATTTCGCACAAACACAAATATTATCCAGTTTAAGCACAACCGAAGTTTATCATAATGAATACTAAATGTATGTTCAGATGGTGTCGTGGAGCTTGTATAGAATAAGTTTAAATTACCGGGCAAAAAAAAAAAAAATAATAAATTTTTAAATTTTTATTTTTAGAGTAAGCGTAATAAAACTTAACATAATAACTTATTATACTATAACTACTTTGAAATGTACGTCTCTTTGCGCGGAGAGATAATTATATTTTACCTAAATAAACAGAACAATAAAATAACTCAACATAAAAAAGGCACGGGCCAAAGAGCCTGTGGCAGTATTGATTTTCATTAAAAAAAAAAAAAAAAATTACCGGGCACGTAGGCTATTCCATGATAAGTGGTCACATACATATGATGTATTTTTCAACTTCAAGTTTAGACGCTCTGTGAACGTTTTTGTTATTCCGTAAAAGGTATTCGCCACAAAAGTACGCCATTGGAGTTAACGCAATGGCGGAAAAAACGCAATATTAAAATTGCCAAGATACATGTTGTATATTTCATTTCGTACAATGGTCACAATCCTCGGTAATGAGAAATGCGACTACCGTGAAGAATAGAATATCCCCAAGTATAAGAAACGAGTAATTTTTACTTGGTATAACTAACTAATTTACTTCGAAATAGCCGAACCGGGGAAAGTTGTCTATTCTCCTGGAATGTTTTTCAGAAGTGCCTGAAAAACATTCCAGGAGCATAGACAGCTAAAATGTTTGTAAGCAGTGGCTTACAAACACTTTACAAAGCATGAACCACATTAAATTCGATATAAAAAAAATTACAAAACTGAAGATAACTTAAAGCCCAAACGCCGAATTAATTAAATTAAAATGTAAAGAACGCACCCAATAGATTGCCAAGTTTATAAACAACTTACAAACTCCGGAGAGGGCCGCAAACAAAACGTTTGAGGATAACGAGACATTTAATTTTCTACGCGGTACATAAATTTAATTACTTTCTGTGTAATTACAGTGGGTAGAATACAAAACCGAAATTCGCCTCACGTTTTAAATGCCGTAATTAATATAATTAATTTTCTAAAATTTAAATATCGTGTAGCAAAAACGAAATGTCTATTCGGATGATGAAGAATGG
Organism: Nomophila noctuella; assembly: GCA_958496325.1. Classification (NCBI taxonomy): domain Eukaryota; kingdom Metazoa; phylum Arthropoda; class Insecta; order Lepidoptera; family Crambidae; genus Nomophila; species Nomophila noctuella. The sequence continues at coordinate 14,960,145 of OY292483.1, read as the reverse complement.
ATAGAATCGTATGCTGGAAGGGGAAAAGATGGTAATGCGAACAGGGACATGAAAAGTCTGACCGAAACTGAAAGATGACCTTGACAGACCCGTGGTTGGAGATCACTACCTGAATCCGTTTCACAAAAATCAAAAACACTCGAAAGTAAAAGTTAAAGATTACAAAATTAAAAGCAGCACAGTTAGTCACAGTTTGCATGAACAAAGCAGCACCTAAGCATTTGAACAATGCAGTAGTCACCCTGTTTCTTTGTAATAGAAAAAGTAATGTAGAGTATAATAAAGTAAAGTATCAGCCTACTAATGTCCCACTGCAGGGCAAAGGCCTCCATCATTTGAAATCATGTTTTCGTTTGTAACATGGGTTTTGTTCAATCACCACGCTTGCCAAATACGGGTTGGTGATCGGACCCGGGCTGTGTTCAGAAAAATCAACACAAATTTTGTCCTGCCCAGAAATCGTACCCTGGTCCTTGAGACAAAGGCCCGGTACTTTAACCAATATATAGTCCTTCGAAGCGTTATATTCCTTGTAATAGAGTATAAATTAATGAAACAAAGTGAAATACTCTGGTTCAATCTGGTTAAAGGGAGGGTTGAATGACAATACAAAGCAACGTTTCCACAACCACCAAGCACCAAGGGCAGACCGTCGTGACATAATTGACTAATCTCGGTCGACTCGCCCCGGTGTGACGTCATAACGTTACCCACTAATTCCGACATAACTGACACGCGTCACGTGACACGCCAAGACATGACTTAACCGACGCAATTCATAGCTCAGTTCTATTTGGAATTAAGTATCGGGAGTTGAAAATGACAGAGAAGCACATACTTAAAACTACTTAAAAGCCAATGGCGATTTTTGTAGGGGAGGTGGCGCTTTTTTGCCTCGTGTTCATCCACCAAAAATGGTCATATGGGCATCATCATCATCATCATCAACAGCATATGGGCAAACAATATTACAAAGGCAGTATAGCTGTAAAATCCGTCCAAACTCAGACCAAAATGAGACAGGCTAGAACATTTTTCGCTTCTATTTTTTTCTATGGAAAGTTGCGCATTTATTTTTCTTGCGACAATACCCATTAATGTAAGCAGCCTTAGTGCCCTCTTCTATTTGGGACTGTAAAAAAAGCACCAGCCTGTCCTACTCAGGTGTAGGAAACCAAAAGACTTTAGTAGTTGAGAGGAATTTCTACTACACACAGCTGGACCTTAAAATAAAATAAATAAACAAATCACTTTATTTTCCACACCGCATAATGTATAGTTATTGCAAAAAAAGTTAATAACAGGGCTAATAAGCTCGTGGAACTGGAGTTTAACATGACCCTGTATTTCAGGACTCTAGGACCCACAGTATAAGCGTTCGCCCCCGAATAAAAAGGTCTACTTTGACACTGTCTTGACCTTTTCCATTTAATAAATTCTTCTATATCACTCTAAGTCTAATATGGGGAAACATCCTGGACGATGCTCACCAGTTAGCAAAAGCCTAGTAGTCAGTGATAAAGAGCTTCACTATTTCTGTCAGTCCAGTCTTTACAAATCGATTTCCATTCAAATGGAACAAATGGGAATTTCTCATCAATCACATGTAATTACTCACGCAACAAGACCCGTGTCCCTCGAGTTAACAACTATTACGACGGACAACCGCCGGCCTCTCGCATGTACAGTCATGAACACTAACATGTATACAAACACATTCAAATATGAACTTTACTGCTTTGACATAAGAGTCGATGTGTATGTAATGTGTATACATGTTGGTGATCATTACTGTACGAGTAAGCTCTTATCGATTGTTTCGTGGATAGATTCGGAAAACATGTCGCTTAGCCTAGAGATATTTCATTAGTAACTGTTACGCCCACATTACTCTTGGTAAAATCTTAACCTGAACAAAATCAAAGTATCCCTACCAGTAGGGACAGATGGAACATGCGAAACATCACGATTTATGCGGTATAAATAGAAGGTGCCTAGTCGGCCTTTTTTTTCGCAGGAGAACGCTTTTACGCACCGAAGCATACAGGTTAGCTAGGACTGCAGCCGTGTGTGAGGCTCAGGACTAGAATACTATGTTGTAGGAGCCGACTGTTTTTTGATGTTTGAGAACGAACGATGTGATCATCGCTGCTCATGAACATAAACAACTACACAAGGGTTGCAGATGCTATGCCTGCCTTTTAAACTCCATACCCTCCCCAACTGAGCTCAAGCGACCTCACTCGTAAACCTTGCGTATATACGAGTATGTTTAGACATTTTATGTATTATTTATACAGTATCATTACATAACGCATTCCTCATTCCAGTATTGCACGCGTGTACAAAATATATGACGACGTAGCTTCTCCTAGACCTAGTTATTGCTGAAATCTGAGATGTAAATATTTTAGTATTTTCACTACGAATTGCATGCTACGAAACTGAACCACAGTAGACTATTTATTATTCAGAGAGTACGGGGACATCTAACGGATAAATGGATTTAATTAACCGCCTGATTCGATTTTACCTAACCGTTACCAATTAAATTGACAAGAAAAAGTATAATTTTAATAGTATCAACTCAGCATAAGTCGTGGAGCGCTGTGACAACGTGACCACTAGAAATACATAAATTGAATTCATAAACAAAACTTTTTTCATGTCATGGTATTCAGTACATAATACTCCGTTAAGTTGCATATTGCGTCAACATTTTTATTAAAAATATATGCTGATTATATATGAAACTAAAGTAACTGAAATGCTGCCTGCACTGTGAACATCTCCCGAATACCATGTCAGGAGAAAGCATACAAACCGCCAGTGCATAAATAAAATACAAGACCGCAAACTACATGCATTTGCAACCGTGCTCCGTCATCTTGAATTATACTCGTCCGTGCAATATTCTGCTTGCAAAAACATCCACATTTACCTTTGCAAAGTATCTAGAAATGCATGTTTACATTTATTTTAGACTAGCGACCGCCCGCGACTCCGTAAGCGTGGATTTCGGTGTCCGCAAACATACATAGTTTTATATGTACTATAGCTTAAAGCCTTCCTCGACAAATGGACTACTTACCAGAAAAACAATTTTCAAATTCGGACCAGTAGTTCCTGAAATGATAGCGTTCAAACAATCAAACTCTTCAGTTTTCTAATACAAGTATAGAGTGTTTATTTTGATTTTGCAGAATCTATAAAATTACCGCATAAGTCACTATACTATACGTTGGTTCACTTTGGGGTGGTACCAATGCATATAAAACACTGAAAATGTCCGACAAACAAATCCAAATGTTCCAAACATACCTCCTCCTTTTTTTTGAACTCGGTAAAGTGAAGAAATAAGCCGAAAATATAACGACCTAGTTTTCATCCCAATTGTTTGGACATGCAACGAACGCGCGACCTCTCTCATACGTCCGAATACTCGCTCGGCATGTCGGGTTTCCTAACCGCGTTATATTTGTAACACGGCCTATTATTAGTTGAGGTTAAATTTATTAATAGCCACTGTTTAGACACATCGTCTGAAATTAAGTCCCGACTCGATCGAGTGGCCAGTGAAGAAGCGGGCAAAGCGATTTGATAACTATTGCGATCGGATTAGGTGCGAAAATGCCGTGATTGCTTCTGAACAATAGGTTTGTTCCCAGCATTTGTACTTTCAGAAATAGATGTCTTATCAGAGTGTAGGTCAAAGATGAAACCTCAAAACCGCAACAATCTCGAGATTAGAAGTCATCGAAAAACAGTTCATGAAAAATGTGGGACATGTAAAAGAATTTATTACTTTTGCTAAATAAATTGCAAACTAATGGCTTCTACTTTGGATTTTGATGTTGGACTCAAAAATGTTTTTTTATTTAAGTTAGGCTTTCATTTGACCACGATAACACCTGATGAAAAGTGTAGATGAGGCCTAAGATGGAGCACGCTTGCCAAGTAGAAACCTGAGGCCTTACCATCAAGTCTTAAAGCGATCTTTAAACAAGGAATTACTCCCTTGACTTGACTTGAGAGATGCCGCTTTACATGATGTACGGCGGCATCTCTTTTACTCACTGGTTTTTAGATCGCTATAAGACTTGATGGTTAGGCCTCTGTTCACTCTAGTCTTGAAGACATCCAGATGCATGAACATTTGTCATAAATAATGTGTCTTCAGGATTCTGATTGAAAACTAATAACTTCGATTTCAAAACTTGTAAGAATAAGATTATAAGATGCTACGGAAGCGTTGAACGTGTCATTTCAAATGCATAAGGTTGACAGTTTGTATCTTAGCATATTCTTATATATATATTTTTCTGTTTGAGTATTCACAACTTTGTTCAGTGGTGACCGAAAACATCGAGAGGGATGACATCAAGGGCGTATGCATTGCTAGTGTAACCTACTCGTAGTTTGCATAAGACCTTGCTGCATCAGTCTGCATTTTAGAGTTTGCATTGTCACTCTAATAGAAGCATAGCGCGAAACTACAATTTACTCATTATATTATGAATGCATGAATGCATAGTCATATAATTATATTTAAGAGTTTTTTTTTTAAATCCGGAACTAACATACCAATTGCCTATCCCCTTACTAAGTTTAAAGCTTGTACTATGGATGCTAGGGAACGGAGAGACATACTTAAATATTTTTATAAACATCCATGACTCAAGAACAAATTCCGATGTTCATCACACAAACATTTGCCCCTAGCGGGATTCGAACTCTGACCACTAGACCAATGGGTAATTTGTTACAAATGGCTCCGTAGCCTCGTGGTAAGAGTTTCACATGAGGTCGGCGGTTCAAATCCGGTCAGACACGCTCCTCTGGATTATCAAAATATACATGTGCGTTATTTCATTATTTACAATATTTACAAAATTTTGACGTCACAAATCAGTATTTCATACAGTTTTTCCTACAAGGTTAACTTCATGACATTTAATTAAAAGTAGGTGATTTGACCTGACAGTCAAATACCGTATTGCCAAGAGAGAGAGATTTTCCGAAGATTGTACATTTTCAAGAAGTGGCAAAGGAGGGAAACCTGTTGAAGACGCTATGCTAGGATTCTTTATTACAAAACCATCTTTCTAGTTTTCCTTGCTCTTGCATAAAATAAACATACTCATTTGGATACAATTTTTTTTTTTTCTAGGAATATTTTGAATAATCACTTCGAAAATCCGAAGTCGGCGACAGTTAGCAAAGTAATTTTTTGAAGGTAACCCGACCGGAAACCTCTGTGGGAAGTTTGAGCGCTCAGCCCGCATAATGCGGTGTAATTTAAACTTTTCAATTACTTCAACTCCGTTTTTGATTCAAATCAAAAAATGTTTCACCATTTTGACAGTTCATGTTGTAAAATTCTGGGGTATTCGTTACAGTGTGTTTTCTCCTATACAACTTACAATAACACAGAAAATGTTGATACATTCATTGTTTGATGTACACATTTAATATTTCAAAACGTAATTAATTAAAATCCAGCTACAATTCATTTCAATTTCGGTTTGACGCAACAACGCTACAAAATGTTTTAGAAACACTCAACAAACTTTGTACACTTCTACGAGTTAAATTATGAATATTTTATTCAAACGAAACAATATTTTTAGTTTTAGTAGTAAATATTAATAGATATTAATCCGCCTTACTCTCGTAAATAGATAAAACTTGGATTTTGGGGAGGTTATAAGCTCTATCAACTATTTATTACCATACAAAGGTTGATATGCAACATAAAAGCTCGACATATGAATAAAATTCGGGAAAGTTTGAATCGTCTTAACGCACCGAAGATTCCGCACAATGTTGTTGACTACCGATTTGGTATAATAGAATCGATAATATTAGGTCGTAATCAAAAGTGCGCAAGAACCGAGTATTTCAGATGGCTTTTATAAATATTACTAGCTTCTTTTTCATATTTTAGGAGGTCAACACGCACCTTATGTCCCTGCGCCATTCTAGTAAGTTATTTACAAAAGTACTCAAGGATGTTTACTCACAGAGTAAACAATGGCTACACAACAGTTAGGTACAATTAATGTACTATAACTACGTACTAACTAGATTCGCTCTACTATGCTCTCTCTCGCCTGAACAATGCTTTAGTTTCGGCGGTATCTCACTTTTCCAGTTGTTTTCGCTATCTGTAGCTGGCAACACTTTAGTAGTTGTCTACTCTACGCTGATTTGTTTTTAGGGTTCCGTAGCCAAATGGCAAAAACGGAACCCTTATAGTTTCGTCATGTCTGTCTGTCTGTCTGTCTGTCTGTCTGTCTGTCTGTCCTGGCTCGTTCTCCGCCGTTTCTGAACCGATTGCCACGAAAATTGGTGGAGAGATGCATAGTGATAATTCAAGAATTGGTTTTTAAAATAATCGAAAAATAATTATTTTTTACCCCCCCTCCCATACATCGAAAAGTAAATTCGAAAAAAAAAAATTCAACTTACCTCATCGTGTGGGGTACCGTTAAAAAGGTATTTTTAAATACAATAAAACTTGCCTTGAAACCATGTGGATCAAACACCCCAGTCTCGAGATATATTAATACAAAGTTAAAATAAGAGCGTCCCCCCCCCCTTATCTTTTGAAATACTATTACAATAATTCTGAAAAAAATGTCCTGTATACCTCCAAGTAAGTACTTTCAACGAAAACTATAGCGAACTCCGTATCATACATAGTTATTTTTATACAACTCGACCAACTTATGACGTGCAGTTGCCCTTACTAAATGGTGTGTCAAGCGGTCGGGCCATCTTTTAGCTACGGAACCCTTTCATGGGCGTGTCCGACACGCTCTTGGCCGGTTTTTTATTAGTATGGCAACACAATAGTCCGAAAGAACGCGACCGAAGTTCGGCGGGATTACGCCGGCAATATATTTTAAATGATACGCACAGTGCAACTAGCGGTCGGTACGTGCTTTGCTACGTGTGGCAAATGAAGAACCGCTTGACCGATTTTATGCAAACTTTACATAAACCATCTACTAAATAGTCCGAACAAACTCTGGGTTTGGGTAGGTGAGCCCGTTCTTGAGTTTCAAAGTGACAACGAAAAATGCTACTTTATTTTGCCCTAACGTCGGAAGCGTTTTTTCCGCTCAGTGTGTTTCCACTCTTCGCATTCCGTTGAAGCTTACCGGAAAAAAAATCTAGTTTATTATGAAATTCTTACATGAGATGATTTCGCTGTTTTTATTGCCTGCTACTTGCAACGTAGCTGTATATCATCACAGTCGCTATGATCAATGCCGACACGTTTCCATTACACTCCACATCCCGGTAATGTAGCGCCAGTGATCCGAGCCGACGACGCGAGCTTCCACTGCGTTTCCGATATGTTTCCTATCACTCTCGGTTCATTCGAAGATCGAAAGATTCGAAGATCGAACAACTCAAACAAGCCCAAATCACGACGCGTTATTTTGTATAGGAAAATCAATGCCGCCTCACTTCGGTCGCATTTTCCGCTTAGTGTGTTTCTACACTTACACTTTACATTATATTGAAACTTACCGGAAAAAATATTATATAGTTAATAATTAAAGTCTAACAAGAGATGTTTTTATTGCCAGCTACTTGCAACGCAATCACAGTCGCTATGATCAATGCCGACACGTTTCCATTACACTCCACATCCCGGTAATGTAACGCGAGCGCCAGTGATCCGAGCCGACGCGCTTCCTTCGCGTTTCCGATATGCTTCCTATCCCTCTTAGTTCATTCGAAAACTGCTTTTACTATCTACGGGTATAAGTTTAGAAATAAATTAATAGTAAAGTACATACTACGCCTGCAATGTATTTTAATTTGATGATGATGAATTGAAGACACACTATGCCGAAATTAGCGTACCGTAGCGTTATTTTGTAGGTATAGAAAATGCATTGCCGCTGCCCTTCGGTCGCGTAATTTCAGCCTAGTAATCTGATACAAGCGGGCGCCTGCGACTTCGTCCGCGTCCGCGTGTTATACTATAGCTTTAAGCCTCCCTCGACTCATGGACTATCTAACTCAGAAATATTTTTTTCAATTCAACCTGAGCTTAGCGCGTAAAAAACACACAAACGCTTCAGCTTAATTATAATAAGTAAATATTTTTGAGTCTACCAAAATATGTTCTGTAATATATTATTGTACCTACCAAAGTCTGTTCTGTAACACACAGCATTTCCATTCATACCTACACATCATTGGTTTCCCGATGAAAAATAGCGTGTGTTTTCTGACGTAGACTATTTATGTGCAGAATTCAACATTCAACCAGTTCTACGGTGAAGGAAATCATCCTGAGAGAATCTGCACCCTAAGAGTTAGATTGTGAAATGAAGTAGTTTTAGTAATCATCTTTATTAACAAAGGTTTGCTACTATGATACCAAAACGAACTGGAACATAGTTCGTACACAACATAAACTGACAAAAGAACTGAGTAACGGGGAGGATTAGTTAACCCTACTCTGCCGCCCCCACTGTACCCCGCCAACTTCTATTCCAACAGTTTTGTTACGTTAATCATTTACGCGAACGCCGTCCATACAAAACATACAAATAGGATAGGAACGTGCTTGACTGAGTTTTCGATGTTCGTGGTACACTTTGGAATAAAGTTGTTGCTTTATAGGCAATATACATATACAGTAAGCTGATGCTGCAATAAATAAATAGCTGAAGTTCAGGTCTCAAAACCTTTTGAAATCCTTATAAATCCAGATTTTTTTAGATTTACGCGCCTACTTTTCTATGAGGATGGAATTGCAATTACTAAATATCAGTTGGTGCAAAAAATCTTAGTCAATCCGTAAGCTAAACCCTACTACTGAAAAGCATTAGAAACGTCAGTTTTTGTGATACAATGTGGCTTCCTTTTCATAAACCTAAGTTGAGAAACAACTACGCGTTAGATCGCGACCAAAATTCAAAGTGACTACCCTCGCAATGCATATTTTAAATGAAACACACAACATGCCGAAATAACGTCACATAACTTTGTGTAGACAATACTCGGTCGTGTAATTTCAGCCTGATGAGTTTCTACACTAACGGTATCCCTCCCAGTGGCTCCTTAGGAGCAGAAAGAAGAACATATCTCATAGACTTACATGACGCCCCGTATTTTACAGTAATTTAGCAGGAAGTTGGAAATATTTATACCGTTCACGACGCTCCACACATCAGCCATGCAATATTAATCAGCACGCCAAGTAAGTACGTCAACTGAACTTAAGGATGCCAACTTTGAAGTGGAAGCTTTCACATAGAATAAGATATTTAAAATTTCAAACATTTTACATATAGGTAACATGTATGTAAATTCAGGAGAGCAAAATTACAGTAACTTTCAGTTTCAGGCTTGTTATATCAAAAAATATATTGTCTGTTTGCCCTACAGTCTGAACCTATGGAAAGATACAAATATTCGAATACAAAATGTATCCTATAAACATAGTTGTATTTCGCGGAAAGTTGTCGGCAGCTAAACTGTCGTGACAGCGGACACATCGCAATGGCAAACTTTTGTTAATTTAAACCACGAACTAGTATTAAAAGTAATATCTGCACCGCCGCCCGGCTTGCTTTTAGGTGCTCCACTTGTTATATATATAGGTGACGCGAAGTCCTTTCTTTTTATGAAATAAAACGGATATAATCACGATTATTTTATCCTTTCTTTTTGTTAAAAGTCCGTGATTTTAACATACTTTGTTTTCCTTTGGTAACAATTTGTGAATCTCAGTTACCAATTGGCCAATGAGGAAAGAGAGAGGAAGGCCAGACCCGTCTTACTCACTGGTCACAATGGGCACGTCCCCAGGGCCCCACAATCGATCGGGGCCTCCAGACCCTGCACTTGGGGCCCTCCGATCCTGCACGATTACCAAACCAGAGGTTTAAAGGCCCATATACCCAGGGCCTCTAATAGGTGAAGGACGGTCCTGGGAAGGCATCACTCACGATCACGCAACTAAAGTATCGAGCAAACAACTGAGTAAGTTAATGTTTTACGCTGCTCCACTCGGGTTAGACTTACGATACGATACTACTCGTATATCTCCATCTGCTCGAAGAGCAATTGCTTGTTTGCACATAAAAAAGAATGGCTGTACTGTACAGGGCACAAACGTCGGGACTACGAAAAATAACAACACTTTGTGACGAGTTATTTTTTCGTTCGGTGAATTTTAAATTCCGGATTCTGGAAGTTGAAATATTTTCATTCCCCTAATTGGATAAAATGTAAAGGCTTATTACTCGTATATATAACTCGTATGTTATATACGAGGATGTTGATATATCAATAACAATGAATAAATAAAATTTAAGTATTTTCTCTTTTATATTTTAGAACAGATTTCCGTTAAAAATGTTTTCTTAACTTTCAAATACTAATTTAATTTATTCACCAAGTTAGAAACCAGTTAAATCAAGCTTGGATCCGCAAAGCATTTTAATCCGCTAAAACTGTGAATGCCGAGATGTCAAAAGTCGGGCAGCGTTTGTGGCATCCAGATATTCGGATTATCTTTGTAAAACAGTCGCTGGGCTAGATTTGAGCCCTTTTTCTAAATAAATAATAGGGGATGATGTGAAATCGTCTTTGATTAAACATATCACACGGTTTTATTTTCGGAGCAGTGATAGTTAGGTTAAACTGATGGAATTTTGTGTTCAAATCAAAAAAAATCCTTTATTGCGTATAAGACGTTCTTAAATACTTATATATAACTATGTCGAATTGGGTTGTGAGCCGTTTTAATGGCTGCGTAGTCTAATCAAATTTGTCTGGAACCCCTTTGAAGGTTTAAGGACATCCAATGGTAATCGCTTCAATGTAATAGCTGAAAATCCAGACTATAGAGTAACTGTATCCTTACTCGTTACGGACAAAGAGTCAATATAAAGGAATTGAATTGTAGAGATTGAATTATGAGTCAATTTCAGATTGTTTGCAATCGTGCACCAACAGCAGTGTTTGGGGCAAAAATCAGATAAGACCGATAATTTACGTCTCACCGGACTATGAAAGTCTGTATACTCTTGTAAATCTATGTGGTGCTGATACTTTAAGAGTTTAATAATAAATACGCTAAGGTTCACGAGCGGAATACCGAATTCCCACGTAAGGAATAATTTCTTTTGGAGTACACTATGAGTGTAACTTATTGTTTTTAATTTCTACTAGCCTTCCACCTGCGGTTTCTACAGCGCGTATTTTTTATCTTATCATAACCCCCCCTTCCTCCTACATTTCTGAGATCAAATACTCTTGATCTCAGAAATATGTTCACCGAGGATAGTGTAGCTAGCGAACAGTAAAATAATTATTCCAATTGGTCCAGCAGTTTTTGAGTTTATTCGTCACATACAAAATACAAATCTTTCATCTTTATAATATTAGCGTAGATAGTGTAGCTATTAACTAAAGTCAACGGTTCACTTACTAGTCCCAAACATCAGTCTTATATTTGACAGGCCTGTTGGTCGAGTGGCTAGAGACCCTGGCTACAAAACCAAAGGTCGCGGGTTCGAATCCCGCTAGGGGCAAATGTTTGTGTGATGAACATCGGCATTTGTACTCGAGTCATGGATGTTTATAAAAGTATTTAAGTATGTCTATCCGTTCCCTAGCTTCCATAGTACAAGCTTCGAGCTTAGTTTGGGGCTAGGCAATTGGTGTGTTAGTCAATCAGGTGGATCAGCAATCAGACATGACTAGAGAGATCGGGCGTAAGACAAACGGTTTCACGTGTTACACTCCGAATACTAATTCCTAGGCAGAAACAATTTCATCTACATGTACCCTTGTAATATTTAGATGAAATTGTTCCATACATCTCAAACTATTGAAACCCAGGCAGACCATAAATTTTAATTAAAACAAACAAGAACATCTAGGTTTTAGTAACAACAATGTTTTGTTTTGAATTTGCGTGGGCTAGAAGTACGTGCTCGTAATCTAATCATTTGAAACACTAGTGTTTGTAACGTGATTTTACCACAACAGTATATACGAGTGCTAATGTGGTGAGTATGAACCTCATCTTTGAGTCGTATTCCTCATTACTGAGGGTCGTGATCATCGTATGAAATGAAACACAAAACAACTCTCTTGGCAATTTTAATGAAGTGGTTTGCCATTGCCCTCTCCATTTCACATTCTTACTCGAAACGTTTAGGTTTTCTCATGGAATTTTCCTTCACCTTACGGAGACGAACTTCTTAGCTATCCATGGATTCTCCGTGCCATGGTATGAAATTACCCCGACCGGGTTTGAACCGCTGACCTCACGCATGTGATGCGGCGATAATTTCCGAAAAATAACCTATTATTCTAATGGACAAAAATTACTGATCAGTCTTGTCTTGGAATCTAGAAGAATTGCAATTAATAATATTAGTCGTACAAATCCTAAAACTTTCTCCTTAAACTTTGTGACAATAATATGATATAAAATAATGTAGGCTTTTTGCCCTGCAGAGGGACATTAATAGGCTAATATAATACTTTTTAAATAAAAAAGTATTATAAAGGGAAAAAATGCTCTGATAGGTTGAAATGAAAAAAAATTTTTCAATAACAATTTTGATACGCGTGACGTTGGAATTCAGGACTTTACAATTTCAATAACTTTTAACGCATACCTACCTACCTTAATAACATTTTAGTAATTCCATTGCTATTGAGTAATCAAATCGTCAGGTTTCAAATGTAGGCTTGAAACCGCAAGTCCTACTGTTACATTTTGCTTTAATATTATAATTTTTATACCTATTCGAATATATTAAAACATTAAACATGTATTACTAATGAAACTTAAATAATTTTTGAATTATATTATTTGAATGAATGTGCCTAGTTTTGACGATACATAAGTGCTCGTTTGTATTGTAAGATGTTTTTGATTTTGACTTTAATTATATGTTGATTTTTTAAAGTTGGCTAAATAAGTTGCCTTCCGCATGATTCAGACGAATCTAGTATGTGGTTTTTAAACCCATTGTACCTACTTGCAAATAAAGGTAGAATATACAGGAACGTAAAGGAAACTTTACGACTTATTTTATACATCACAATAAAAAGGTCTTACTTAACATACGTGCAAAAAATACAATAACTTGCTTTATACATTTAGTTTTTGTGCTAAAATATTTTATAAGTTCTTGGTATTATAATAAAGTAATATTTCTTAACACACATTTGTTAAGCTCTTAGTTACGTATTAATTTTCTTAAACACAGCCCTAATAGTTTAATTCCTTAACCCAGCCATCCAAATATACAGCTCCGATTTCCCCAGACGGGACAGACGACACCTGAGCCTAGCGGGGCTAATCAACACCTCAATTACAACCAATATTGATTAATTAATCAGTGCTAAGACACCAGCCGGTCCAATGTAAACACAGGTCCGAAACACTTACGAGTACGTCGTGCGGTCAGCGGCCGGAGCGTGAGACACCAAAATAACCAGGTCAACACAACACTACGAAGAACAAGGCAGAGATAAGTGCACAGATAGTTTTAAGGCAAGATTTATTGCGTGAAGAGAGGTCCGGATGAAAGTTTCATTAATGATCGTTGAGTGATGTCAGTTGGGACCGGTCGGTGGGTGTTGGGCGCGAGCGACGTGGGGGCGTCCGCACGGTTCGACGCGGCGAGCGCGACTGAGGTCTGAGCCTGCTGAAGCTTGGTTGGAGGCGTGAGTTCAGGCATGGGGCCTGGCGGAGGCGCCGCGCCGTCTCCCGCCGCCAGGTGAGCGCCCCGCCCCCTGGGTGAATCTCCGAAAAATATTCGTTTTGATCACATTTCAACATTGTCCTCCACAGGCAGTTTCAAACACATTCATATGGTTATTTTATGAAAAATTCATTAGTTTTAACAAGCTATAATGGGCAATAGGCCCATGTTGAAAAAAATATGGGTCATTTGAACCACCAGGTGACCTATCTATAAAGATACAAGGGCTTGAAATAATAATATGATTCTAGCAACGAACGAAGAGAGAGGAGAGAAGTTGTCATACTATTTCAATATTGCTTCTAATCTATTATCCCGAATCGCCGAACAAAAATATATGTGACCAAAATGTACTCACTTTATCTGTACTTTGGAATTCTCACCTGCACTCAGTTAGACAGCTTACAAGTGACGGCATATTGCTGAATCTCATTACTTTATGCTCTTTTATCCCATTTTTTTTCCACATGGGCCTGTAGTATATAATGACAATTTTATAAACTCAACTTTCCTACGATCACATAAATTTATATTTTTGTTTTCACGCAGATATTTTCGAATCCACAAGTTTTGTTCATGAAAATGACGAAAAAACCATTTGGAGATTCGCCCCCTACTGCCTCCGTTTAAAATATTCACAACGGCCCATACCGGCCCCGAGGGATCGTGTACATAGGCAACAATCAGACACATAAAGTTACGTTGTGCTGTTAACGAGCCGGAATACGTATGTGGATGTGGTGGTGATGCGATTCGGGAATAATCGTAACAGACGGGATAAATGTGGAGCTGTTGTGCGTGGCTTCGTTCAATATTTTATAACTAAGCCACAATTAGGGTTGAAAAGGTAGAGGTACTATTTTTGACAAGTTTTAACTACATATAATTCCCCTATAAACCTTTTAGATCCCGTAGTCGGGATAATGGCGGCACTTCAATTGTTTTAAATAAATATTTCACAACATCACATACATTGATCTGAGTCCGTGTTAAGTAGCTTAAGCACTTGTGTTATAGACATCAGAATCAACAGTAGTATTACAAATGTACTTAAATAGATACAAATAATACCCAGACCAGGACAAACAGACATGTTCATGCACACAAATGTTTGCCCTGTGCGTGAATCGAACCCGCGACTTCTTGTGTAATAGGCAACGTCTTGACCATTACACCAAGCGGGTCGGGTGTTTTATTATCTAGTATGCTTGGTTTGCCGGTACTAGAAAGATTAAGGCGGGTTGATACGTACTCTTAAGATTCCAACAAACTAGATCATTTACTTATATGAGTCATCTACCATAATAATTCACACTGAATAGAATAATTAGTACATTAGGAGTAAAATATCGAAGATCAAAAGCAGTACCACTAATTTAAGCGACAATAAATTACTGCTCCCCTATAAAATATACTAATAAAATAGCGTAAAATAATAATACAGTAAAGTTCAATTTTATCAACCGACTCTACGTGGGTTGGAAAGAAAATGTCCTCCCTTCTAATTTAGGATGGCACATAAATTACATCTTAAACCATTATGGCGTCTAAAATATATTTTAATGTCGACCTAAATTATAACAATAGTCTAATGAAACGAAGATACAAATTGGAGTAATTTAAGAAAGACAGCGCTAAGTTATTAGAGCTCTGTGGCTGGGTCGCTAAAATACAGCTATGTAATATTTACTTCGTGTCGCTTGTTGAGATACATTTTTGGCCTAAATTTTTCGATACTAACATAAGAAAGCTTTGTTTGATCGCACTAATCTCAAGAACTACTGGTTCGAATTGAATAAGTCTTTTTGAGTTGGATAGCCAAGGCGAGGAAGATTTTAAGCTACAATATGTGAGCGGAAACCAAAATCCACCCAACCAAAAAATAAAGTAGGTAAATTGTCAGCGTATTAATGTCCCACTGCAGGGCAAAGGTCTCTTACATTTGAAATCATATTTTCGTTACATAGATGAATTAAAAAAATAAGTTCAAATATTATTATTATTTATAAGACTGCCTTGACATTTCTGGCACCGAAAACTCGGAATACATAAATATATTTCCGAGTTGCCGTTAAAAAGAGAGCAACTATAGCTTTTTCCAAGTAAATTAATTTATTATTTTGATCGGACTGGCAGCATTATAATCCTTTGGATTGAATATACTCAAGAAATTGACCATTGGTCCATCAATTTACCGAAACTCCAATCACCTAACATCGTAACAGCCTTACAATACGAGTATATTCGAATGATTCCAACGAATCGAAGCCAAGAAAAGGTCAAGCTCAAAGAAAAAAATAATCACAAAAAAAAACAAAAGACATCCGATCCAATCGCAAACTTCTCGAATGTTCCATCTTTGAATTTTAACAAAACAATAAACATATCATGGCTCGCGAGTAACAGATATGTTCAAACATAAAGCCGATACGAGTTGAAATAAGAAAAAGTTTTAATGAAATTCCTAAAGTCGATCACGAGTCCGGGCCGACGGGATATCAAGCGAATATGGATTAAGATTTTCTTTTGAAAGCGTCGAATGTGTGCTGAGCAATGTTTGGTCTGCGAGAGAGCGGGTCTAGTGTTATTAATTCACGTTTGCTCGCAACTGTGTCGTGATACGAATAAGTTCAGAATTTTAGGGTCAGCAGGGTTAGTTAGTTGGGGGTCCTTTTCTGTATAACATAGTGATACGATTGTTGGGGACAAAATATTAATAAGGTTGACTGGTAGAGAATGCCATGAGGCATTAAGTCCGCCTTTTGTACAATATTTTGTGTAGTACAATAAAGATTAAATAAATAAATAAATAAATAAAATTTAAAAACATAACATAGAATAGTACTTGAATCTTAAATTAGTTTTTGGTGGTCAGTGGCGCAGAGGGAAACACTTTGACGCGATGCTGGATGTGGCGCAACTTTCGCATAGAACTGTCATTGGATGGGTGACCAAAAGTGTTCATTACGAGCTCATCCGTGCTTTGAAAGGCACGTTAGTACTTTAGGTAAAAGTCGCAAAATCCGCGTGTTATATTGTTATCATAGATGAAACATAAATGTAATGAGTGTTTCTGTTCGTAAAAATTAAGTAATTGTTGGCAGTATTTTTACCTTTACAAGATAAAAAGAAGTACGAGTAGATTAAGATTAGATGATTTCCTTTGTGAGGTTAGTATTGCGCAGTAGAAGAGATTAAAGATGTTAGTTAAAAGTTAACATCAATCAAACTCAATGCATGTATGGCTGAAATACAAAGTCGCAGCGCTCGCCAAATACAGCCTCTAACTTAGTAATCCCGGACATTTAGGCTTTTATCCGCCGTAAACTTCATTTCGGCGGAATATTTACGCCGTAAAATTCGTTTTTTGTGAGAAATTTACGCCGTAAAATTCGATAATAGTCGGTTTGTGGCGAGTTAAATATTTAACTCGCATTTAAACTTCGAAGTTCAGGGTACTAGAAGGGATTACGATATTACTAAGTTTAGTGGACCATCCATCTGACTCAACCGTTGAGAGATCAGACACAGGACCAACGGCTCAACGTGCTTTTCAAAGCCGTGTATGCGGACACTGCAATTTTTTTAACTCTAAGACTTTACGTCGCAGGTACGAAAAATTCGCAGCTGCGACTTTGAAGTGCGACGTGCTAGCCACTACCATAAAGAAGCAGTTAACCATTAAATCCATTTTTTATGATAAAGGGAGATAAATGAATAAGTAGGTCACTTGATGGTAAGTGATCACCGCTGGCCATGGACATCAACAACCGCACAAGTGTCGCAGATGCGTTGCCTGCCTTCTTCAACTGAGCTCTGGCGACCTCACAACAGTTATGAAGTGTTATTTCACTGTGGTCTTCTGTAAGGTGGAGGTACTTCCCCAGATGAGTGGCTGCTTCAAGTGAAAGTTCTACTTAACTTCGCCCCTCTTAAAATTGGGTAATTTAGAAGCCATACAAAATTGTTTCATCTGGAAAATCCAGCTGATTATTCTAGTGTAATAAAACCCACCCCCAGAAGAAAAAAATACATATTAAAATTCAAAACCATAGTTAATCATGGTTGAATGTATGCTCCTTAATAATAACCAGGTTATTTAGGTGACCTACTAATCCTAACTTAATCTCCTTATGTGTTATCGTACTCACATCCTTCTCCTTTGCGTAGTAAAGCGTGCGCCCGCGCAGCCTGAAGTAGCGCCGCTGCCATCGCTGGAAGCTGCGTGTCTGCTTCATCAGGTACCCCTCCTTGACCACGGGCTGCGGACAACAATACGATGCTTAATATAGGAAATTATTCTTCTTCTCAATCGTGACACTCTTGACAGAGCGATCGTGGTCATCATTGTGAGTCCCCCTTTGTGACACGTTTGACGGCTCGCCTCCACTCCTCCCTGGCGGCTGCTCGTCTTGCGCACTCGTGCAACGAGCCCTTCAGTACAACAAGTTCAGTTGTTCGGGCTACAATAGGAAATTATAGAAACAAACAAAACAAATGATATCGCCTAGGATAGGCCTAGTAGGCCGTGCTAGTGACTCCCTTGAATAGTACTAAGGACTTTTATTAATGTTATTATATAAATGTTATAAATAAATAAAATAAATAAATAAATTCTTTATTTATTTCTAATAGTACATATAAAACACATGATTGGGATCTCCTGTTAAGCTAATGTTATAGGGAGGCAAACGAACAAGGGGTTCATCTGATGGGAAGTGGCCTTCGCAGCTCTTGGACATCAACAACCGCACAAACGTCGCAGATCCGTTGCCTGCATTTAAGACCCCAAACCCTTCCTAACTGAGCACATTTTTTTTTATGTCAGATGCGGCAAACGAGCTAGCCGGTCGCCTGATGGTAAGCAATCACTGCCGCCCATGGACATCCGCGACACCAGAGGTATCGTTGATGTGTTGCCGGCCTTAACCCCATATCCTCCCCAACTGAGCTCTGGAAACCTTACTCACCAGCAGAAACATAGCACAACAGTTACGTAGTGCTACTTCACTGCGGTCTTCTGTAAGGTGGAGGTACTTCCCCAGACGAGCGGCTCATTCGAGTGGAATTTCCACAAAGCTCTACCTCTCTTATCTCTGTTTTCTTCTGACAATCACAGTGTGGTAAACTGTGCGGAGTGCGTATTTTTACGTGCATTCGCCCCACTATGGTCAAATACCCTGGTTACCAGCGTTTGACTTAGGAATAAACCGCCCCTATGGTAAAAAATCACCTTTATGGTATTTCCACTAGAGTTCGTTTGTGGCGCCCAAGAACACCATGAGTAAAGACCGGTTTACCAACTCACTTTAAAAAAAGTTTAAATGGTATGCCATTTACAAATCTAAAACAGCAACACTCTTGTCAACTCCAGCTACAATTTAAAACTATAAAAAAAAAAACATTTTAAACTTGGAACGAAGGCCGAGCAACTCGTGCTACGTCGTAGCCAGGCTCGGTGGAGGAGACGCGGCTCACGTGCTACGACGCTACGAGGCTACGGCGTAGCACAGCACGCGGCCTGCGATGTATTGGCAATACATCTGACATCTGATACGAGTGTCTGAGTCTACTTTAAGATAAATATTTATCTATAGTAAATACTAGCGGCCACCGCGACTTCATTCGCGTGGATTTTGGTTTATCCCGTGGGAGTATTTAAATTTAATCGGGATAAAAAGTATCCTATCACCTAAGTCAACCTATACCCTGCCTGTATACTGTATTCCAAATTTTATCAAAATCCGTTCCGTTGCCGTCAGTAGTTTCAGCGTAATTGGTGAACAAACATCCAAACAAACTTTCTCGTGTATAACATTAATAAGAAATAAGATAGGTTTCGTCATGATTCCGGCTTTTTCCTATGGGAGCATTTCAACGGGATACAAATCCTACTTAGTAGATATTTTAGTGTAAATAAAATAGTTTAAGGTATGTCAAGGGTTTTACTTTAAATCATTAAAATATGTTGATGACTAGATGTGGATGGCTTTAAAACTTATAAATAAATAAATAAATAATAAATAAATAAATGCCTTGGACTAACACACAAATTGCCTAGCCCCAAACTAAGCTCGAAGCTTGTACTATGGAAGCTAGGGAACGGATAGACATACTTAAATACTTTTATAAACATCCATGACTCGAGTACAAATGCCGATGTTCATCACACAAACATTTGCCCCAAGCGGGATTCGAACCCGCGACCCTTGGTTTTGTAGCCAGGATCTCTAGCCACTCGACCAATGGGCCTGTCAAGACAATATCAGTGTTATTCCGTGAATTCCGTAAAAATCTGCTATAAAAATTCTAATAATTTCATTTGCTTAAACAGAACAAAAACCAGGGACATTTCACTTTTGTATAAATGACTCGTTTAGTCATCAAATATCACAACAAAGGCTCAACATTTAATAATTTACCTTCGCTCTCATTTTGAATGCATTCTTTAGGTGAAAAGAGCGCATTTTTTAAATTAAATATCATACAAAAACGTGAAAAGGGGCACGGCAACACAGCTTTGTGAGAATCAAAATATACAATCTTTTAAACATAGATGAAAGGAATAAGGGTAGGTCAGGTAAGGTTAATTCATTTATTCATTTTAGGACTACTAACAAGAGAAACAGCGAAAAATATAGGTAAATACTATCAAATAGTTTGTTTGCTAACTGCTCTTACAATAATAGGTAGCCACAGCATGCGACTATTTTTTCTTCATTTTTAACAACGGGTTGTAATCCTCAACTTCTACAATTTATTAAAGTCATTGGACAATCAAAAATCAGTAACCATAATCGTTTTTGAGAGTCGTCTTTATTTAACGACTTTTATTGTTGTTTTCTAAGGTTAACGAGACTGTTACTCATGAAATAAACGTACTTTTAAACAGTAATTTGGTTGCGTCAATTTATTTGAGTACCCTGAGTGTCACTATCTACTTGATGCTGACTGAACGATGTTATGCCCGTACAACAAAATTGTCTAGCTAGCTCTTTATCTCTTCTAAGCCTATCTTTACCAAAAAATACATTATTGGAGTCAGCCATAAGTCACACAAAAAACAAGATGTCATCCAAATAATTTCAAACCATTGTGTTTCCACCAAAGGCTCGGTGACCCAATTTCTGTGCCGTGCCATTAAAGGATCCTCCTCTCTCCACTAATTACATTACGCGATTTTGGGGTGACTTATTAAATAAATGTTTAAGGTACAAAATGTAAAACGTTTACACGGAATTGACGTTCGTTTTTATCAAATTATTTGTAATAGGCATTACCTTGCTTGTGTGATGCAAACATTTTTATATTCGAAAATTAAATAATAGAATAATTCGGAATGGAAATGTCGATCAACGCCATCTATTATTGGTATGAAGTATTAAATTGTTACTAATGAGTGCTTAATGTTGATTAATTAAGTTAGAGGTCGTAGTCGTAGGTCGTACACATCTTGATAATAATAATTTAATGAAATCATTTAACACAACCAAAAAATACTTCTCAATAAACACAAAACATAAGGCAAAAATAAAATAAATTAGTGCAAAATAATGGCAAAACAGGAAAAGGTCTAATGGTTTTAGTTTCTTTGTTTTGTTATATGAAACCAGGGAGACGCACAAACTGCTTGTGTGTGTGAAACACAAACCTTACATTACACAAACTTATCTCAAACTCAAAAAGACATTGGAACTACCACAAAGTACCTACGTCACACGATTTTCGTGTTTTTTTTGGGTTTGAGTGCGGCCCGGACGCCGGATTAAAAATAATAAGGCGCCACAGGTGCTAGGTGGTGGTGCTATCCTTATAGTCCGAAGTTTATATCAGCGGGCCCGTTGGTCTAGTGGACAACGACCCTAGCTAAAAACCAAGGGTTGCGGGTTCGAATCCCGCTAAGGGCAAATGTTTGTGTGATGAACATCTGTATTTGTACTCGAGTTATGGATGTTAATAAAAGTATTTTCGTATACTCATTCCCTAGCTTTCATAGTACAAGTTTCGAGCTTAGTTTGGGGCTAGGCAATACGGTATTTGACTGACAGGTCAAATTACCTACTTTTTTAAATGTGAAAAACGTAACCTTGTAGGAAAAAATGTATGAAACATTGAATTGTGACGTCACATTTCTATAGTGTCAACTCAATACTCTTTTAATTTCAATTAGCTGTAATAATTTGTTAAAAGCTCAATAGTAACTGTGGGATTAAAAATTGTGCTTAATTTTTGATTTCGGCTTTAATGTTAGAATGTCATAATTTATTTCGTCTGCAGTCAAATACCCAATTGTTAGTCCAAAGATAGAATATATTTATTTAATCGGTTGTAGAGCGCCGTGGAAATCTCGCCCAGAGCGCTGGTAGAGTTAAAACCAGCACTGGGTTCAAGGCCTGATCTCCCTATCCATTCGCAAGAAAGGCCCATGTCCCAACAGTGGGAATAATGACACACAAACCTCTCAACTATCTCGTGTTAAAATTACCATTAGACTAACCAAGATAAACTGAATGAAGCGATCTTGATGAACAAGGTCATTAAATGCGATTTACTACATCGTAAATTTGTTATTAGTTGATAGTGATGCCGTAAAGATGTTACTATTATATATCACTCATCGCGCAGATTCAAAGTGTACAAACACACTAAGCGGAAAAACGCGATTGAAGTCATCTTCAATTAATTATACACTGTGGGAGTAATCCTGCCGTATTTCGGATGCGTTTTTTCGGCCTAGTGCGTTTCTATACTAATAGTGAGTGTGACTAATAAGTGATTAAGAAAGTATGTTACTTTCATTATAATAACCGTTTTAAACCTATACTAATATATAAAGCTGAAGAGTTTGTTTGTATGTTTGTTTGTTTGTTTGTTTGAACGCGCTTTCCTCAGGAAGTACTGGACTGATTTGAAAAAATATTTTTGTTTTGAATAGTCCATTTGACGAGGAAAGCTTTAGGCTATTGGAAATCGAAATCCACGCGGACGGGGTCGCGGGCGGTCGCTATATAATAATAAAACTGAAGAGTTTGTTTGTTCTAACGCGCTTATCATAGAAACTACTAGCTCGAATTGAAGAACTATTTTTATTTTGCATAGTCCATTAGTCGAAAAAGGCTTAAAGTTATCAGCTATAGCATAACACTATGTGTGCGAAAACCGAAGTCGCGGTCGGCCGCTAGGAGGAAGATAAAAAAACCTTAGATCCACTTATTGTTTTTTATTGATTACGCGGAAGTATTCGTATTATTTCTACATCTGATATGATTAGCGTCGAGCCGGAGCATTACCAGCTGATCCGCGGGCCCGGTGACGTCACGCCGTAATGGAACACTTAGCGTCCATTAGGCCCTCGGGAGGATCGTCTTCCACTGCGAGAGGGAGCTATGAGTGTTTGTGTATCCCTTTTTTATTGTGTGCGACGTGGAAAAGGGTTTTTAACAAGCGATATTACATGTGCGTTGACTGGTATACCAACTTTTTTGGCTTCAAAATATAATGTTTACTTTGCCTATAATGTTAAAACTAGAAACAAAGAAAAAATTCATCAGATCTCGCGGCTTTGCCTATGCTATAAATACGTCAAAATCTATATTATGTTTATCTGTATGTACACATGTCAGTCAGATCGGGTATAAATTTTCCATTGAAACATTAGAATTGTGTACTGTCTAGTAAAATATGTAATCACCTGATTAATCTTTTTCGATGAGGCACCGGTGTACCTACCTAATACCACCGAAACCTGCCTATCTATCCACTTATTACTCGTACTAAAATAATAATTATGAATGTTTGTTTGTTGGGATATTTATCCGTCAATCACACTGAAACTACGGATTTTGATGATATTTGGTATACAAAAAGGGTATGGGCTGCCTTAGGTGACTTTTATCCCGATTGAAAACATCTTGATAACGCGGCAAAGCCGTGGGTAAATGCCGGTAAGACAAAGATACAAGGACAAAAGCAACAACTAATGATACTAATAAACAATCCCGCTTTAAATATCTCATCCCGCGGTGTGCACAAGGCAATACTTGAGAGCTCTTCACTAGACCTAATTAACTATATTTCTTGAGCACGCTCCGGGTAAAAACCCACAGAAGTATCATATTTTCTCGGCTCCTGTGCCATAATTGTCCTTTTTTTAGTGATTTTCTTTAACAATTTAGTGGAAAAGTACAAAATATTATGTAGCATGATACAGAACTGATAGGGAATATACATACTTGACTATTAGAGGTCCTTCGTCGTTTGAAACTTCTACAAAACAGTTGTGTTATCAATACTGAAGAGTTTGTTTTCTCAGAATACATCCTACTACTATTATAAAGGCGAAAGTTTGTAAGTGTGGATGTATGGATGTATGGATGTATGGATGTTTGTTACTCTTTCACGTAAAAACTACTGAATGGATTTGAATGAAACTTTACCACAATATAGCTTATACATCAGAATAACACATAGGATATTGGAAATCGAAATCCACGCGGACGGAGTCGCGGGCGGCCGCTAGTTAAAAAAATATTTTTGTATTGGATAGACCAATTTTCGAGTAAAGCTTTCAGCTGTTGTATAACTCTACGAGAAACAAAATAAATACAAGTGTATGACTATTTTATGAAATTCTATTTTGGTTCGTTCCTAGTTTGTTTTTGATTTTTACTTCGTCTAAAAACAAAAATGGCTCTCAGTTCTAGACCATTACACGAGCTATTCGATTTCAACTCTCCCGCTCTAAGAGCTAAAAATATAAAAACAAGGAAACAAGATCTCCGAGGGAAAAATACACAAAACAGAGTTACCCTCAAGATGTCCGAGGAAAAAATATGGAAATAGAGTTGCCCTCGAGATCTTTTTGACGACCCGCTTGGTGTAATGGTCAAGATGTTGCCTATTATGCAAAGGTCGCGGGTTCGTTTCCCGCACAGGACAAACATTTGTGTGCATGAACATGTCTGCTTGTCCTGGTCTGGGTGTTATATGTATCTATTTAAGTATATTTGTAAAACCACTGTTGATTCTGATATCTGTAACACAAGTGCTTAAGCTACTTAACACGGAGTCAGATCAATGTATGTGATGTTGTGAAATATTTTTTTATTTTTTTATTTATCTCCGAAGACAAAATATAGAAACAGAGTCGCCCTCGAGATCTCCGAGGAAATATCGCCTATAACCTACGGCACTACACCGGAGGTATTCGTTTACTCCGAATCAATTATTATCTTACGAGCTTGTCGGCGTGCCAGCACGTAACATCGGAACAGGGCATTCCCCTGGATATTATAAACAAAACTGAGTACGCATTCATAGTCCATGCTGTTATCATGAACTCAGAACGCGTTTATATTTTTTTTTTTTAATCAGCACGGTACTTTGGCTTTCTTCTCCCTTAGGTAAGCAAAAGAGGAGTCCTAACTGCCATATCAACGGATATGATACCAAAAGGGTATTCTATCCGTTGGCATCGTCATACCGGCCCGCAAGATACTTCTTCATGCTTATCTTAAAGAAATCCAGGTGAAGAGAGTATAGTTTAATTGTAATCTTTACCTGTTGGCTTACTTAAGAATTAAATTACCAGAATAATTATGTATTGTCACCGCTATTTAGGTTTTCGAACGTATATCTATGTACAAACGCGACGTCTATCCTTAGGAATAACGAAAAAGTTGCAAACAACTCAAAAACAGTCACTTGTAGGAACGCACTTAGCTAAAATTACGACCAAAGTTCAGATGCAATGCACTTTCTATTCAGAATGACGCATTTTAATCTCGGTCTAGTGTGTCATCTTCCATTTAAAATACATTGCAGGCGTAGTCACGCCGAACTTCGGTCGCGTTTTTTCCGCCAAGTGTGTTCTATACTTAGGGGTGGAATTTTGCAATATCCCGTTTTAGCGATCACCTTAATCTTAAGAAGAACCAACACCTAGTATAGTTTCTGAGATATCTGTGATTATTGACTGAATCAATGAAGGACCAAGAATGACAAAAGGTTACTTTTGTTCGCTTGCCATGCTTAAAAAGTGCCGAGGAGAAACGTCCCCGCCACGCTACGCTACGGCCGACCAGAGATATTCGTTTACACAGAAACGTAAATCAATTAATGTCGTACGATTCTGGCGGCGCGCCAGAGCGTAACTCCAGGGCATTAGCCCCGCGATACATGGAGTACAATGTGGTCCTGACCTGATTTATCATCTATAACACTCAATAACAGGGTCCCATGGCTGGGCCACCTAGAGAGAATGGAGAAATATCATACCTTGCAGAGAGCCTATCTCTACTAACCAACCGGTCGACGCTCGATAGACGTCTGATAGATCGACGGTGTGAAGGCAGGCAGTGGACTGGCGGGAGACCGCAATGGATCGAGGCAGCTTGTGTATTCTTGTTTCGGTGGACAAGGCACACTATATCGTTCAGCCATAGGAGTAAGTATGTTTATAGCTCGATCAATCGCTGCATCGTAATAACCAGTCTGGTCAATTCACGAGCATAATCGTTACGTGCCCTGGGCTCCGAGGCAATAGCCAAAGATGCAACCGGGACAGGCGCTAAGATGATGAAAATCACTCGATCACGCCACGATGGTCCAGTGTGTCTCGGGGTCCTGTGTTCAATCCCGGGTCGTGCTAATTTTGATTTTTGGAATACAGCCCGGGTTTGACATCACCAACACATTTTGGGAAGCGTAACGATAAAGTCATAACTTGTGTTTGCAACATAAACGTGATTTTAAATTATGGAACATTAGCACTAAAGTGGGACATTAATAGGCTTAAATACATTTCTTTACACTACTTTATGACTCCATCAGCTCACGCCCATTCTCAGGTAAAGTTGAAAGGTGAAAATAAAACCGTGATGAATTGCTAGCGCTTTTACATTGGTTTGAATGCTGAGAGTGGCTTTAGACAGATGGAAAAAGAGTATTGCATTTTCTTTTGAGCGCCTGACATTTCTTCGACATATAATACCTACTGAATATTCTACTCAGACTTCATGGTACTTAGTTAACCAGAGCATGAATACGAGCTGAAAACGTAGCCTATTTGAACGTTTAGTTTCCTACAAAGGTTGTATTTTCGACAATTTAAAAGCCTATGTATCTCCTCTTTGGCACAAACTTCCCATTAAAGAAAACAATTGACTTCTGTGTACCGTCATACATACAATGAAATATGCTCTTAAAATTCTATTTTTCTACGTTTCTGGGAAGAATACATACGCAATTGATTTTATTATTTTTTGGCTTTATTTAGGATGACAATGTGTCAGAGGTTTGTTCAAAATCATCAGATATTAGAAGACCAAACACAAAGAAAAAAGAACACAAATCAACGAGTAATTTCCAAGTAGTTAAACATGCAACATCACGACATTAACAGGAATTAATCACTACCACATGAAAAGAAGATAATTTATCACACGCTCGCACAATATTACGAGAAGTAGTAATACCGAATGCATGAAAGAGTCGCAATGAAACGTCAGGCGGAGAGAAATAATTCGGAAACATATTTTTTTAACAAACACGTGCTGATGAAAACCGTTCTTTCAAGTGTATAAATAATGCTCGCGACTCACGGCGTTTTCAAGAAATCGCAATAAATTGTGACAGACACGTGGGCGTCTGTTTAGCTGTTCGTACAGTGAGCGTCATAGATAGTGACACAGGGAACTTAAATAAATATGTCTTTACCTATAATATAATTAAGCTGAAGAGTTTGTTTGTTTGAACGCGCTAAATACTTGTTCGAATTGAAAAAAAATCTTTTGTGTTGGTTAGTCCATTTGACGTGGAAAGCCTTGAGCTATTGTATAACACTATGTGTATATGGGCCACTAGTAGACAATAACATTGGCGCGATGACTGTTAGAATATATTTATGGCGGTTTGACTTCACCGATCTACATATATGACATTTTGAAAGACTAGGATGCTGACAACAATCTGGAAACTTTGATTGTGCCGATATCATTAACTATTTGGTTGCGTTTTTTTATTTGAGCCACCTGAATATCACTATATATCAGAGGCTGACTGTACGATGGAGATTGAGACTTTAGACACGACGCGGCGGAAAGCGGTGTAGCATTTTTCCTTGCTGTGTGACATAGGAGTGAATAACTACTTTATAAACATGGGGTTGCAGTTCAATGCTAGAAGTTTTTCTCCCTAGGCGAAACACACTAGGCGGAAATAAGATGACTGAAGTTTGGCGTGACTACACCTGTAATATAAATCGGAAATCAAAAAAAAAAGGTAATTAACGCAGCAAATCTGAAATCCACAGGTATGGCACAGAATACTAACTATTTCAACTTTACTCATGAGAGCTCCATTCATTTCCTTCATTAGTGGATTGCACTCGACTTAAGCACAAATGGAAATGCATTCCACAGGTACATACAAGTATACCCAGCCGTAACAACTTCGTGAGAACCACCAGATGGCGTTATAATGAACGTCCACTTGCGTCTGGAGATACAGAAGTAATTTATGAAAACAGCATCGAGAGATCCAACTGGGTGAGGTGGGATGAGTCTGCTGGCCAATGGTATGATTCATACGACTTCTGTAGACTAATGGACAGGATATAATTGCAGAATTTATGTGGTGTACTGTACAATGCAATAGGTATGGTAATGACGACTACGTCAATAAAATAATAACAGAAAACGTTTTTGTGGTAATTTATACACTAACTAGCAGCGGTCCGCGACTCCGTCCGCGTCGATTTCGGTTTCATCACACAGTGTTATACTATTGCTTCAAGTCCTTCTCGACAAATGGACTATCCAACACAAAATTATTATTTCAATTCAAACTAGTAGTAGGTACTAGGTAGGTAAACTAGTACCTGAGATTAGCGCGTTCAAACAAACAAACAAATTTTTAAACTTTATTATACATATTAGTATAGGTAGATAATATATCAGACGAGTATTTTACATTTGGTAATTTTTACGACGGCGTATAAAATTATATTTAATTGAATTACAAGTTTAGCTATTCGTCCCAATCACATATGAGCGTGTGGTAACCAAGGGCCTACAATTCCCCATAAGAACGAAAACTGGTGTACGTTACTATGTAGTTGACGTAAAGTGTTTAACATTATTAATCAAGAACCAACTTTTACTAAGGCGTTACAAAGTTTGTAATTAAATAAAAATAACAATTTGCCTAATGCAATTAAGATCGAGCCGTTGATATTTCAAAGCAGAACCACCGAGAATTGCACAGTGCCAGTTAAAATTAATTTAAACTCTGACCTCTGATAGGGCCTGTGTATTGTTATACACAGGCCCTTTCTGTGAACAACCTCGGGCTCGCTTTGATACCGTCTCTAACTTGAGACGAGTTGGAGCAATGTTGTTTGTTCATTTCCTGGGCACCTGATAGGCTTATTTATGAATGGAACTTTCTAGCTACACTCAGGGAGGGCCTATGAGGACAGTTGCCATCGACTGAGTATCCAATAGATATTTGTCATGCGTTACGTGTTAAAATAATCCTGCAATCGCTCGGTAGACACTGTGATCGCCATTTCAAATACAAGCTGACTTGGTATGGAAAGAATAAGAACTTGGTATGTAAGTCTGCCAGCACGTCTGCCAGTCTGCTTGTATGGGAAATGCGTCAGTACCAAACATCAAACTAAACTATGTATTATAGAATAACTTGTTTTTATTTCAGACTACTTACTGGTCCATGGATTAGTAACATTAAGACTTATGAGTAGTGTTAGTAAAATAGGCAGGAAGTACATTTCTTTAAACCTTATTGCCGGCTTTGCCCGCGTAACCAAGATTCCTGTTGTATCCCGTGCGAGCATTTAATCCGGATAAAAAGTATCCTATCATCTAAGTCAGCCCATACCCTGCCTGTATACCAAACTGCACAAAAATCCGTTTAGTAGTTTCAGCGTGATTGACGGACAAACATCCAAACAAAAAAACTTTCACATTAATAACATAAGTATGTTTGTTATGAAACCTACAATCTTAATCGCAGAACAGATATAACGATATAACACGAATTCTGAGCGTTGAAAATCCCGTGCAAAATGCCCTTTAAAGTAATTACGGATTATTTGCGAACGCCCTATACCAATACGTTCCCGGCAGTTCAACGATGCTCCACAGCTCTCAGGATTGACATTTAGACAGCCTATTAAAATCGCTGTCGAGTTTCCAAGTTACATCTCGTATTGGGATTTCCACACCAGTACAAAATGAGATTTAATCTTTAACATGGGCAACGTTTTTACCCCCTTTCTGGCTACACTAAACTAGTAACCCACGACCGCGAAAAAAATGCGACCGAATTTAGTCGTAGACCGGTGGTGGAGTGGTGTTTTAAATGGGAGATGACACACTATGCCGTTAATACGTCGCGTATCCAAACTGCATTGCTGCCGAAGTTTGGTCGCGTACTTTCTCCAAAGAGTATTCCTACAATAAAAGACGACTTTGAATCTTCTACTCCATTAATAGCGCGTTTACGCCATTTAAGGCTTTGCCACGGTTAGAAACTAGTAATATAAAAAGATAATCACTAAATCTGATGGCTTGGAATGATATTTGTGTATTTCAGTAAACCGAGAAATACTCTGCACACTTGATATCTATACTTGACAACTGTTTGTGGTTACCTCCATTAATTCAAAAACCATTTCATCCTCAATCCTCATTTCCCTTACTTAACAAAACGTTCACCGTTGAAAAACCCTTTTCATTTCAATGCAAAGAACTCTGCTCATTTAAAACGCGCGAGGTTTCCCTCAGACGGGCGAATGGTCTGTGAGACCGGGATTACATTTAAGGGTGGTCTGCAACCCGTTTGGTATGTATTCGGTCGTGCACACCACCTCCCTTTTGAATGGAGAGTCCTTATATTTGTGGGACAGTTTTTAGGTCAAATTTTTAAGGTTGAGTGGAGAAAGTAATGGAAAATGTTGGAATGAATTTACTTTGTTCGCCTGACTAATATGACATCCTTTATTAAAAAATATATGAAAACTTCCAGATTATTCATTTCGTTAATGTCTCCCGGCAGATTAAAGTGTTCAGACGGTCGCGAGTCAGAAGTTCTTTCTCGACGAGATTCACTCCGTTCCTAAGTGAGCCCAAGGGTTCACTTTGGGGACAGATAATGTCGGCTTGGTACATTATCAAAACCTAGTTTCCCAACACCAGATTTAACTTTAATATGTCCTTTGGAATAGGCTATTTATAGTACAAGTGTGAACTGGTTTACCTCTTATGCAAATCAAAACTATTAATTTGCATAATGCCCCTGTATCTACCCATCCAATGTACCTAATGCACAAGGGAAACATCACACATCACAGCGGTATCACACAACCGATCACGGAATGTGATAACACAGCCACAATGATCTCTTCGATCCAGGACCCTTCTCACCCGTCCACGTCAATGCGAGTCTCAACAATGACGACACATCGAAACTTGTATCACGTGACAATCAAACATGTACGCGTGTACGCCGACAATCTATAAAGTACGGTTTGACAGGCGGTTGACGTTGTTTTGACGTCTTGTGACAAACATTGAAGGGAAACATCAGGAAACATTTGTGATCTGTTCGTGTGCCCCCTCTACTAATGTAAGAAGCTGAACAGTTCGTTTGTTTGTTTGAACGCGCTAATCTCAGGAATTACTGGTTCGAATTAAACATTATTTTTGCGTTGTATAGTCCATTTTCTCAGGAAGACTTTATTCCATTTAACACTACTAGTTTTTACCCGCGGCTTTGCCCGTGTTTTGAAGATTTCTGTTATATCCCATGGGAGCATTTAATCGGGATAAAAAATATCTTATCGCCTAAGTCAACAGTCAGTTTACCAAATTCCATCAAAATCCGTACTATACTTTCAGCGTGATTAACGGACAAACGTCCAAACATACAAACTTTCACATTTATAATATTAGTAAGTATGTATAATGTATTTTGCGGAAACAGAAGTCCACGCGGACGCGGAGTTAAAGGATGTTGTGTTAATGGTATTCGTGAGATCTGCAGTGGAGCACCTTTGCACATTGCAAGCCGGTGAATGTGACGTTGAATAATAGTCCCTTTGTTTACATAAAGTGGAAAGACAAAGGTGTAGCATGAAGGACTGCTTTTATTGTAGTAGCATGAATGGACTGTCTTGACTGAAAATACCAGAGCTGTTGTGAAGAACTGTTTCATTTTGCCTTTCGCTGTGTGGACTGTACCGAAAGTGCTAATTCTTATGAGCATTTGTGTCACCACTACTATGTATATACCCAGGGCCGTGTTTCTTCTATGAGATCTTTTTCTATTCGTCGGTCGTATATTGCGGGTTAAACCTTTTGTTTGGTAAATGTGAGGTCCCAGGCTACTTGGTCTAGGGGCAAAAGATGTCGGGGCGCTAGGTACGTGCCCATTGTGCTCATTGGAAAAGTCGGTATACAACCATGGCCGGAGGAAGTCTACCACCAGACAAATTAAATGCTCTGCTGTACCTCTGCATAAGCTTTTATTTTAGTGCCATGAATGTACTGACTCAACTGAAGATACCAGAGCTGCTATGAAGATCTATTTATTTTTGTTGTTCGCTGTGTAACCTGTACCGAAAGTGCTAATCCTCAAGTCGGACACAAATCCTTACGAGCATTTATTACACTACTATGTACAATTGTACATACCCAAGGCCGTGTATCAAAGTAATAGTAAAAAGCCGCAATCCCCCGCCAGCGCCGGGTCTCTAGAGAACTATAACTACTGCTAAGTAAGTGGGTCGCACGCAGCGGCCGCGCGGACGTCCGGCGGAGGACGCGTCCGCGGCGACAGCGCGCATTCACCAACTGTCACGCGAGACTACAATGCGACAAAACACGTCCCGCCAAATTAAACTAACATAGTGCTACTATTGCTGGAAATACTTTGAAAAAACTATGAAGATATCATTGTTATACAAAAATCCAAGCTACACAATCAACGTCTCAAAAACGTCCATAAAAAATAAGTGCAGAATGCACTTATTTAAAACAGTATTGCGTCACCCGCGTCATTGCAATTTTGAACACTCCCTTGTACTAATAGTAAAATGCCACATTCCCCCGCCAGTGACGGATCTCCAGAGAACTATCACTGCTGCTAGGTAAGTGGGTCGCACGCAGCGGCCGCGCGGACGTCCGGCGGAGGACGCGTCCGCGGCGACAGCGCCCATTCACCAACTGTCACGCGAGACTACAATACGACGAAACACGTCCCGCCAAATTTAACTTACACAATGCAAGTGCTACTATTGCTATGAATCTGAAAACTATGTAGTTATGCAATAGAAAATTTTAAAAACTACATATTTACAGGAAAACCCGGCGTTGAAAGCTCGGTAGCCTAGCGGCAAGAGCGCCGCTACCCATGCGTAAACTCGGCGGTTCAAACCCGGTCAGCCACGCACCTCTGGTTTATCACAAATCTATGTGCATATAATTTGATACCAGATATTCGGTGAAGGAAAACATCGTGAGGAAACTTACACACTACGAGTCAGTGTGTGTAATGTAGAACGTGTGTGTGTTTCATTTTCATACAATTAACACGACCCCCAGTAATGAGGAATACGACTCAAAGAGATGTGACGCGCTTATGTTTGCGTTCAAACGAATAGTAAAAAGCCACATTCCCTCGTCAGTGCCGGGTCTCCAGAGAACTATCACTACTGCTATGTAAGTGGGTCGCACGCAGCGGCCGCGCGGACGTCCGGCGGAAGACGCGTCCACGGCGACAGCGCCCATTCACCAACTGTCACGCGAGACTACAATACAACAAAACACGGCCCGCCAAATTAAACTGACATAGTGCTAGTGTTACTAATGCTAGAAATACTTTGAAAAAACAATGTTGGAAACATTGATATACAAAAAACTAAAATACACAATCAACGTCTCAAAAACGTCCATAAAAAATAAGTGCAGAATGCACTTATTTAAAACAGTATTGCGTCACCCGCGTCATTGCAATTTTGAACACTCCCTTGTACTAATAGTAAAATGCCACATTCCCCCGTCTCTGCCGGGTCTCCAGAGAACTATTCCTACTGCTAGGTAAGTGGGTCGCACGCAGCGGCCGCGCGGACGTCCGGCGGAGGACGCGTCCGCGGCGACAGCGCCCATTCACTAACTGTCACACGAGACTACAATACAACAAAAAACGTCCCGCCAAATTAAACTAACACCGTGCTAGTATTGCTGGAAATACTTTGAAAAAACCATGTAATTAAGCAATAGGGAATTTTAAAAACTACATATTTACAAGAAAACCCGACGTTGAAAGCTCGGTAGCCTAGTGGTAGGTAAGAGCGCCGCTTCAAATGCGTGATGTCGGCCGTTCAAATCCGGTCAGGCACGCACCTCTGGTTTGTCATGAATCCATGTGCTTTTAATTTCATACAAGCTGTTCAGTAGGGTGGAGTGAAAAAGGCAAAAAAAATTTTTTTTTGGAATTTCATTTTTCCTGTGTCATTAATGGATGACCATACATAATAGCTTTATTCATGCAAAAAATCAAAATCGTACGACTTCATCTTGAGGTGGCGCGCTAAGAGTGTAACTTGAAAAATATATATTTTTTTATGTCTATCGCGTATCTGAACCAAAATGTTATTGTGTATCTATGTGTAAGAAAACTTATATTTTACGTTACTTAAATGAGTTAACTTATTCATCTTTGCGTAATTTCATTAAACTTTATAATTAAAGTCGTAACGACAAGTGTAAATAAGTCTGATAATTCGTCAATAAAATGCCAAAATCTCGAAAAGATTTGCGATGCCCCTTGTTTATGATTCAATAAAACTATGTGATTTTGTGTTACCAACGTATTATGATATTATAAAATGTTATTACTTGTGGTTAAAAATGACTTACTGGAACTGAAAAATGCTAAAAATAGAGATAAAAGATAAGAGGGAAACATTTGTGTGATTTGATAGCAGCTGATGTTGAACTGATGTTGAAATTTGGAACAAGGCTTCAATTCCTAATGGGTCTTTCAACAAGGACGGGTTATAAGTGAATAAAACACGATGTATGTGAGATATTAATGATATAATATATATATTTCATTTGAAAGACCCATTTATGCCATTATGGATGGCATATTACATCGTTCAAATATTCGCAGCGGCTTCGTATGGTGGCGCGAATCGGAGAGGTCAAATTTTTAATAACTCTGCTGCATAGATCCGTCTGAATCAAAGCAATGGCCTGCGTTATGTTAGCTTTCAGGGCAACAGTCGATTGTTGCATTGGCAAAGAGATTGATTGACTCAACTTTGGTCACAAATCGTCGGAGATTAGACTTTGAAGGATCAGCGCGTAAAATGAGCGCAATGAGCGCTCTAATAAATACAAGATATGGGATATGATTGAGTTTCTTGAGCCAATGTTTTAGTATCGGCCACATTTGGTAGCTATTGGATGTGACCGTGCTGCTGCAAATATAGAACATAAAAAGGGAGTGATATCTTTATTACAAAAACATCTGCATAGACAGTTTCAATGGTTAGTGTAGTTGTTACTTGCAAATAAAATACCACTTCATCATTTATTTACCAGGCTTGATGGTACAACTACAGGACAAAACAGTTTTTATAGGACGATAGAGAAAATGCTAGAGAAATGCCAAGATTGTCGAGTACAGGTGTTCATGATAAACTTTCACATTAACGGTGGTTGACTTGCGCTAATAGCATTGGTTTGAAATTAAAACAAACCTTCTTGCAAATATGGTCCAATTCATATAAAAATTTAACATGATTCAAAGATGTTTGTATCTACCGGATGACCAAAACAATCCATTGAATTATTATGATTTGATTGAATGGTCAGATGAAAAAATAACAGAACCTCCGAAGACCATGAAAAATTGTGACGCAGAATTTCAAGAGTGGTTTCCTCAGGTAGCAAATTATTTGAAATCGTAAAGTATCCCTGCCACAAGTAGGCAGTAGAACGTAGGTTCAAGCTCGTAACTGAGGCTTCTTCATCTTTTTGTAGGCCAGAGATGAATTCATTCGCAAGGCAAGATATACCAGTATTTGATACAAAATCTCATTTTTTCAAGCAAAAAGAAGAGTCTGTTGGTTCATCTTCCGAATGTTACAATACTCTTATTTAATATTCTGTGTCTATTTCTAAGTATAATAATTAATTTCAAGTCACAATATTTTCATTTTGATAAATAGTTTGTCTCAAATAAAAACTTTACAAAAAACAAATTTTGTTGTTTTTCTTTAAATTTCAAGCACGATGCGCCACCTTAAGATGCAAAGCTAGGAACTTGAAATTTTATTTATAAACCCTTTAGAAGGTCGATCAATCATTGGTGACACAGGAGTAACGAAATTAAAAAAAAATTTTTCGCTCCACCCTACTGTTCAGTGAAGGAAAACATCGTGGGGAAATCTACACACTACGAGTAAGTGTGTGTAATGGAGAACCCAATGGCAAATCACTCCATTCCAAAAGAGTTTTGTGTTTCATTTTCATACACTGATCTTGACCCCCGTAATAAGGACTATAATACGACTCAAAGAGATGTGACGCGCTAGCGTTTGCTCATACTAATAGTAAAAAGCCATATTCCCCCGTCAGTGCCGGGTCTCCAGAGAACTATCACTTGGCTAGGTAAGTGGGTCGCATTTATTTATTTATTTATTTATTTATTTATTTATTAAATATAAATATGGGATTGCTGCAAAAATTGAACTTAAACCCGAAACATTTTTACTTTTTTTTCTCTTGATTGAAAACACCGTCCGCCATGATTCTACGTCACCAATATTGTAAACAACACAAATTAAAACGACAGTTCCGACAGGTTATTCGTGGTCTTTTATTTAAACGCGTTGATTGTTGTTTATTTCACTATTAAAATATTATAAACTTCACATTTATTGAAAACAAACCTGCCCAATATAGATACTTTGATGGTTGCAAAATGTTTTGCTTCAAATTCTGATTCGCAAATTCTCATCACTGGGTACTTTAATCCACAACTTCTTATTGATGTATTCTTACATTCACGCACGATACAATAGTGGTAATTCATAAATGTATCATGTAATCTCTACGAAGACTTGGTTTTAATTCCGATAAACACTTTTTGGTTATGTCACGCGTATTGTTGACAAGAACAGTGACGCCACGGCACAGACCATCATGGCGGACGGCGTTTACGGTAGTATAGTGAAATTAATAATTTAAAATTCAAAATACAGTTGGATAGGTGCTTCAAAAAATTTTCATATTTTTTTTATGTTGTAATATAATCGTAATGAACCGTTCTATCAAATAATAAAAATAGTGGCAACTAGCCTATTGAAGTATCATAGTGTTAGCGCTAATGTTGCAAGAAAAACTTTTAAAAAACTATGTAGTTATGCAATAGAAATTTTTAATATTAACAGGAAAACCCGAAGTTTCGGGTCTCCTTTTCAGGAGCCGTGATCACGCAATGACTCCGATGCTATGCTTCCCTTGTCATATTTAAATTATTACAAAATCCCGTCATCTTCACTGCTATCATTCGAAACGTATACCTATAAACGTAATTTGGGGTACCACGTTTCATACGGTCACATTTTCGACGTGTCGCGCTAGTATTTGCGTTCAAACTAATAGTAAAAAGCCACATTCCCCCGCCAGTGCTGGGTCTCCAGAGAACTATCACTACTGCTAGGTAAGTGGGCCGCTCGCAGCGGCCGCGCGGACGTCCGGCGGAGGACGCGTCCGCGGCGACAGCGCCCATTCACCAACTGTCACACGAGACTACAATGCAACAAAACACGTACCGCCAAATTAAACTAACATTGTGCTAGTGTTACTAATGCTAGGAATACTTTGAAAAAACTAAGAATTTAGGCAATAGGAAATTTTAAAAACTGCATATTTTCAGTAAAACCCGACGTTGAAAGCCCGGTAGCCTAGTCGTAAGAGCACCGCTTCACATGCGTGAAGTCGGCGGTTCAAACCCGGTCAGCCACGCTCCTCTGGTTTATCACAAATCTATGTGCGTATCATTTCATACCAGATGTTCGGTGGAGGAAACCTACACACTACGAGTAAGTGTGTAATGGAGAAGGCAGTGGCAAACCACTCCATTAAAATTTCCAGAAGAGTTTTGTGTTTCATTTTCATACAATGATCACGACCCTCAGTAATGAGGAATACGACTCAAAGAGATGTGACGCGCTTTTGTTTGCGGTCAAACTAATACTAAAAAGCCACATTCCCCCGCCAGTGACGGGTCTCCAGAGAACTATCACTACTGCTAGGTAAGTGGGTCGCACGCAGCGGCCGCGCGGACGTCCGGCGGAGGACGCGTCCGCGGCGACAGCGCCCATTCACCAATTGTCACACGAGACTACAATACAACAAAACCTGTCCCGCCAAATTAAACTAACATAGTGTTAGTGCGACTGTTGCTAGAAATACTTCGAAATTAATATGTACGCAAGAAGGAAAGTCACGTCCATCCTTTACTTAGACATTCCTCAAAAAGCGTGACATATGCGCAAGATGCAAACCTATTATTTATTTGGTTCAAATCTAGCGCGATACTGCCAACGAACTGAGTTACGTCAAGCGAACTGTCACTGTCACTCAACCTTCGCAGCCAACCAGCCAGTCCACATTCGCTTCTCTGCAAAGAGTTTGGTATGCACAAATTCTAACCAGAGAGTTTGGTATCGATTATTAATGTTCACTATAACTTTTTTATTACAACAAACAATGCCAACCACACGTGCACAATATTTACGTTGTTAAGATTTCCGCTGAAAGTCTTCGTCTGAATACCAGCGCACCTGCGTGCCCATTCCGAGCGCATAATTAACCGGGGCGGAACGAAACATTCCAGCCAAGCTTTCAAATTGTGGTCACCGTACACAGTGGAGTAAAGAAAACAGTGAAGCAATGATGCTGGAACGATGAACGATTTGTAGGGGCGATGGCGTTTTTTTTGTCTCGCGTCTAGCCTAGCTCTTACTCAGTTCGAGCTGAGTAAACAATTAAACTGACCGTGTGGGATTTTCTTCTTTCTTTGGGCATAGAATACTTCGTAATGGTTTAGCAGTGGAATATTTTGGTACCACTTGTTGATTGAAATAGTTATGTTTTCAGTAAGTGTCATTTTATAATGTCAATAAATAAATAAAATATTCATCTTTTTTTGAATATTTTTTTTTCCTTGCGCCCACGAGCAAACTTACAAGAGGTAAAATCAGGCTAAGCATTACTAAACCCACTCGCCTAGTGATCATCATTCATCGCCTAGGCAATTCCCTTGAAAGAATCATAAATCTATAGAGAGGGTGTTTTTTACGACGTTAGCACCCGCAAATGTGAGGTCTCGGAGAAATTTCTACGAGATCAGAAAATATTTGATTATAGTCTACGTCAGAAAAATATGAAATAAAATTTATTGACGCAATATTTCACTGGGAAACAAATGATGTGTAGGTATGAATGGTAATGCTGTGCGTTACAGAACATTCGTTGGTAAGTTCAATAATCTTATACAGGGCGGAATTTCGAAATGGGTTTTGAAGGGCAGCAACATTCAACGTTACAGTAACAAGAAAACGTTGTTAGGCAAATATACATTACTTTTTGGGATATTTTGCCTTGCATTTATATTGAAAATGACACACACAGTGACAATAACAGTCTGCCAAAAAATGCTGAAATAGGCAAACATTTCTTTTCATGCCATCATCATCATCCAAAAGTCGGGATTAAAAGGCCCAATCGGACCATTTGAGGTTTGAGTAGATACTAGAAATGAGAGAAATCCCAAAAGTTTTCCGAAAATTACCTACGTTATGAACTGAATATTCCAAAAAAAACATTCCAATCGGTCCTATTCTATGTGTGGATCAAAAAACTATGATGATGGCGCTATGATGATGATGGAACGCGTTTTAAAATGAGATGATGCATAAGACGCAACGCACGGAACCCCACCTTTCTGTGTCCTTGACAAAATTATTTAAGGTTTTTACTTCGTAAATAAATTATTTACACTGTACCTCTCGAATGTCCACTCCAATAAACTACAAGATATACCTAAGGCTACGAGTATTTACATTTTTCATGACCTTTTATTTCTCAAGAGGTAAGGTAAGGTAACGGTACTCGTATTAATAGTTTCTCGAACATGTTTATTTACCTACTCCCTTTATGTTCTTCAAAGGCATTTTCTAAACAGTTTGCTGGTTTATCC
The DNA here is from genome assembly GCA_958496325.1 of Nomophila noctuella. Classification (NCBI taxonomy): domain Eukaryota; kingdom Metazoa; phylum Arthropoda; class Insecta; order Lepidoptera; family Crambidae; genus Nomophila; species Nomophila noctuella. The sequence goes on along the minus strand of OY292483.1, from coordinate 14,920,081 downwards.
AGTTCTGCAATAGAGGTTTTTCAAGGGATTATTAGTCGCATACTCGTATGTTATTTTGTTATAACAACACTAAAAACATCTTTTGTCTTTATCATTCGACTAACACACCAAGCGCCTAGCCCCGAATTAAGCTCGAAGCTTGTACTATGAATGCTAGGGAACTCAATCCATGGCTCGAGTACAAATGCCGATGTTCATCACACAAACATTTGCCGCTGGCAGGATACGAACCTGCGACCTTTCATTCCGACCAACGGGCCTGTCATCTTTGGAAACAAATGTACGAGACGACATATTAACTCGTAAGATACAGATATATCGGTTTGTTATTAAAGTATTACCTGTACTTAAGTACCGCCTACAGAATGCGCAAGGATCGAATTAGCGACCTTATTCCTATCAACCTACAATTGCAACTACAAGATTCTGACTTCGAGAAAAATAATTGTTTCGGCGGGACACGGTGATTTTTTCTTTTTCTATTCTTCTATTCTATATAAAAAGTGAATATTAAATACTTTTTATAAATGAAATTACAATCCATTATGGACGGAATAGCTAACTAGGTAGCTAGCTAGCTAAGTCTAACATCAAACGGCATCAAACGTCTGTAAAACACAGGTTATTAATCACTGCATTCATTGTTCCATCTGCACGGGACGTTCGCATAAATATCTATTTCCCCGTATCGGATGCGACCGCACGTATGAACGTGTTACCAACCGTTTAAAAAAAGCTGTTAACGCCAGTCGAACATTAAGCAGGCTTTTGGAAGTAAAATTCTTTTTTTGAATTTTGTTGGTTATTTTTGCGCGTTCGATTTGTCGTTGACCGACTTTTTGTAAAAGAAACATGGATTGTGGGTACTGTACAGAATTTAGAATTTTGGGTTTTCGTAAGGGTTATAGAAGGTAGTATTGTTTCGAATTTTGTGCTATGACAGGAATTATTTCTAAGTGGTATTCCTTGTTGCACGTACAAAATGTGTTTTCAGACATGGTCGGGTGTCATGTCGGACTAAAAACGTTTGTTTTTCAATTGCTTGTACTTCACAATACATATTTTAATATGTACATGATATCTAAAATATGGTTTTGTATTTGCGGTATGCACGCACGGATCTACGATCCACAGCTCAGGATAAACATGGTTTTCTTCTTCCTTTTTGGCTCATACATTTTTCGCGCCTATTTTATTGTCCTAAACTAAAAATCCTGAATTGCACTTATGTATTAACAAAACATTGTTCAATAATGGATAAAGGACGTTATTTTGGTCTTCACTAAGATTTTAGAAAAATGAATGAATTGGACGTAATCTAGCTACGTATAGTACCTACCTAGATTACGTCTTAATTATTCACATAAAAACTTAGGTTTCACTTAATAAATGAGTATATATGTCTATATAAATACACATTTAGAAGTTTTTGGACAATTAAAATGTGTATGTTTATTGTCTAAGTCCCGTAAACATCCAATGCTTGGTCACCCCCGTTCCACGGAATTTCAACATTGGCCAGAGGCACCTCACTGCCTTGCATTACTCTTCCACTACCTTCGAAATAGGTCACACCGCATCCCGCTCCGCTTGCAAACAATTAACAAATTAAATACAGCTAAAATTGATTCCTGCGATCGCCCAGGACTCGCACATGGGCTCCCCTCCCCCGCGCTTTGACAGCTGTCTTCAGCACACGCCCAAACCTATATAATAAATAGTGTACTACTTGTATGTACTTACCAGTCGTCCGACGCACTTGCTGGTTGATATCCTCCGTAACAAAAGCTTCCTTTCCGTATCATTGTCACTGTCGGTGTCCTCAAAGGACGCTTTTTTGCCATCGGCGACAGGGACATCGTCGCCCACTGACATAACTCGAAACACGCGCGCACGGTAAACACACTTCCCGGCTCAAACACAGCTACATCATACAGGATATTAAGTTATTTTACCATCGTTTAAGCTTCGCTATCTAGGTGACATGACGGACGAGCGCCATGACAATTGTGACATGTACGCCGCCGCTGAAAACAAAACAAGGGGCGATGGAGGGAGCTGGCGCCATCTTGCGGCGGGCGACGGAACTTGGTAAGAAGGCGGGCGCGCGGGAAAACTTTTCAGGAAGCGCGGCAAGGCTTCACAGATGGCATGGTATGTGCGTTTTCAGGACAGTTTCGCAAAGATTGTATTTACCTCTGCCGAAACAATTATTTTACCGCCCTACAACAAAATAAATATGGAACTGAGGTATGGAAGTATCATGAAAGACTTTTAATGAGACTTTTTCAATTTGTAACTCTAGGTATTCCTATTCGTTTTTGACCACGATTTAGTTACAAAATATTTATATTTTGAAAAAAATCCTATTTTCGTCTAGTTTCACCATAAAATCACTGGTGAGTTTAATTTAATAATAATAATGGTTTAAAGATAGAAGGTAAATTCCGTACTAAGAAACTACCCACACTTTAGACACACATTCGAAATATATTTGGGGCTGTACCCGTGGTGTTGCAAATATCTAAGGTATGATTGAGAACACAGCAGGTGAAGACCATAATAGAATTATTAGTCTCCTCAGTCATAAAAAACCGGCCAAGAGCGTGTCGGACACGCCCATGAAAGGGTTCCGTAGCTAAAAGATAGCCCGACCGCTTAAGACAACATTTAGTAAGGGCAACTGAACGTCATAAGTTGGTCGAAATGTATAAAAATAACTATGTATGATGCAGAGTTTGCTATAGTTTTCGTTGAAAGTACTTACTTGGAGGTATACAGGACATTTTTTTCAGAATTATTGTAATAGTATTTCAAAAGTTAAGGAGGGGGGGACGCTCTAATTTTAACTTTGTATTAATATATCTCGAGACTGGGGTGTTTGATCCACATGGTTTCAAGGCGAGTTTTATTGTATTTAAAAATACCTTTTTAACGATACCCTACACGATGGGTTAAGTCGATTTTTTTTTTTAGAATTAACTTTTCGCTGTATGGGAGGGGGGGTAAAAAATGATTATTTTTCGATAATTTTAAAAACCAATTCTTGAATTATCACTATACATCTCTCCACCAATTTTCGTGGCAATCGGTTCAGAAACGGCGGAGAACGAACCAGGACAGACAGACAGACAGACAGACAGACAGACAGACATGACGAAACTATAAGGGTTCCGTTTTTGCCATTTGGCTACGGAACCCTAAAAAACTAGTTAATAAGAAGAAACCTTTCCTATTTTTATCAAAATTAAGATACTTCTAAAAAGGTTTACACCGTTTATACTAAGACTGGCCACATTTATTTCTGGCAGCAACAAACGTCGCGATTTCTTCTTTAAAAAATAAAGCCGAATTCTAGAATTCCATTCAAAAACCGTTGACGACTGTCAACCCCATTTCTGGGCTCACTTTCTTGAAATCCGATGTAAGATGCAAACAGTGTGAAGTCGCGATATATTTTTTTTACTTTTTTTTATTAGTTTTTAAGTTAATGTTAAGCTACAACTTTATTACCATCTTTGGGTAGTTTTTTGGAGAAATTTACAAGTTTTTAATATCTAAGAACTGTTAAATTTTCAAGATGAGGGAGATCATTAATCTGCAGGTTGGCGCTTGCGGAAACCAGATTGGAGGCAAGGTATGGAGTGTTTTGTTCAACTAGGCCCGCGATATTAATGTTTAATGTTTCAGTGCAGATTTTTCTTACTTTGTGTTCATGGAACTTGACTAGCTCGGCTTTACGGCGTATGTAGTGTGGTAATCCGTTGTAGTGTCCCTGGCAATTCTCTTATGGGTCGAGGTTCGGTTCCCATCTCGAAACTGTTTTAATATCTAGATATTTCTATCTATGTCCCGATTTTGCATTAACTGATCTTTATTTTATTTTTCAGTTCTGGGAGGTGATTTCGGACGAGCATGGAATCGACCCCAGCGGCTGCTACCACGGCGACTCGGACCTGCAGCTGGAGCGCATTAACGTGTACTACAACGAAGCGTCCGGCGGGAAGTACGTGCCGCGTACCGTGCTGGTGGACCTCAAGCTAGCCACCATGGACGCCGTACGCTCCGGCCCCTTCGGCTGCCTCTACCGCCCCGACAACTTCGTCTACGGCCAGAACAGCGCCGCCAACAACTGGGCCAGAGGACACTACACCGAAGGCGTCGAGATCCTCGAGTCCGCGCTGGACGTCGTCCGCCGCGAGGCCGAAGGCTGTGACTGCCTCCAAGGCTTCCAGATGTCGCACTCCCTCGGGGGCGGGACCGGGTCCGGCCTCGGAACGCTCCTGATCAACCGCATCCGAGAGGAGTACCCTGACAGAATCATCCTAACCTTTTCAGTGTTTCCCAGCCCGAGAGTGTCTGATTGCGTCGTTGAGCCTTACAACACCACTCTAGCGGTTAACCAACTTGTCGAGAATGCAGACCACACCTTCTGCTTGGATAACGAAGCTTTATACGATATCTGCTTCAGGACGCTAAAGCTCACGACGCCAACTTACGGAGACTTGAATCACTTGGTCTGCGCGACAATGTCGGGCATTACTACGTGTTTGAGATTCCCGGGACAGCTGAATGCTGACTTGAGGAAACTAGCGGTGAACATGGTGCCGTTCCCACGACTCCACTTCTACACTCCTGGCTTCGCTCCTCTAACGTCGCGAGGAGCGCAGCAGTACAGGGCACTGACGGTTCCAGAGCTGACGCTGCAGATGTTCGACGCGAAGAACATGATGGTGGCGTGTGACCCGAGACACGGGAGATACCTGACCGTGGCCACGATATTCAGAGGGAGAATGTCTATGAAAGAGGTTGACGAACAGCTCGTCAACATTCAGAATAAGAACAGCACATACTTCGTGGAGTGGATCCCGAATAACTGCAAGATTGCGGTTTGCGACATCCCGCCACGAGGGCTGAAGATGGCTTCTACATTTATTGGGAACACGACAGCTATCCAGAGCATATTCAAGAGGATGGCTGAGCAGTTCGTGGCCATGTTCAGGCGGAAAGCGTTCCTTCACTGGTACACTGGTGAGGGGATGGACGAGATGGAGTTCACTGAAGCGGAGAGCAACATGAACGACCTGGTGTCGGAGTACCAGCAGTACCAGGACGCGACAGCAGACGATGAGGGAGAGTTTGATGAAGAAGCGGAAGGAGAAGCGATGGAGTAGCTATTAGTTTTGGTGTTTTATTGTGCATGTCCTTGTGTTTGTCCGATAATAAACTGTTGCTATAAGGCTTGGGTTTAATTCCTACTTTTCTCACTTCTTAGGCAGGCAGGATCCACTGATTGTCTAGGGTACTTTTCAAACTAGGCTAGCTAGTTGTAATAATTACAAAAGTCTTTATAGGGGCAAATTTAGTACTGGAGGTTATATTCTGAAATTCCGATGGCTGAGGGCTGAGTAAGGGAGTGCTGAAGGCTGAGGGCTGAGTGCTGAAGGCTGAGGGCTGAGTGCGGAAGGCTGAGGGCTGAGTGCGGGAGGGCTGAGGGCTGAGTGAGGGAGGGCTGAAGGCTGAGGACTGAGTGAGGGAGGGCTGAAGGCTGAGGACTGAGTGAGGGAGGGCTGAAGGCTGAGGACTGAGTGAGGGAGGGCTGAAGGCTGAGGACTGAGTGAGGGAGGGCTGAAGGCTGAGGACTGAGTGAGGGAGGGCTGAAGGCTGAGGACTGAGTGAGGGAGGGCTGAAGGCTGAGGACTGAGTGAGGGAGGGCTGAAGGCTGAGGACTGAGTGAGGGAGGGCTGAAGGCTGAGGACTGAGTGAGGGAGGGCTGAAGGCTGAGGACTGAGTGAGGGAGGGCTGAAGGCTGAGGACTGAGTGAGGGAGGGCTGAAGGCTGAGGACTGAGTGAGGGAGGGCTGAAGGCTGAGGACTGAGTGAGGGAGGGCTGAAGGCTGAGGACTGAGTGAGGGAGGGCTGAAGGCTGAGGACTGAGTGAGGGAGGGCTGAAGGCTGAGGACTGAGTGAGGGAGGGCTGAAGGCTAAGGGCTGAGTGAGGGAGGGCGGAAGGCTGAGGGCTGAGTGAGGGAGGGCGGAAGGCTGAGGGCTGAGTAAGGGAGTGCTGAAGGCTGAGAGCTGAGTGAGGGAGGGCTGAGGGCTGAGTGAGGGCGGGCTGAGGGCTGAGTGAGGGAGGGCTGAGGGCTGAGTGAGGGAGGGCTGAGGGCTGAGTGAGGGAGGGCTGAGGGCTGAGTGAGGGAGGCTGAGTGAGGGAGAAGCGATGGAATAGCTATTCGTTTTGGTGGTGTTTTATTGTGCATGCCTGTGTTCGTCAGATAATACAAACTGCTGCTTTAATGCTTGAGTTTTATTGCTAAGGCAGGTGTACCTACTTTACTAGGTCAAGCTGAGGCCCTAATAGCCAAGATGTCAAAGCAAATTAAGAAGAGAACAGTCTTTAGATTTCAGAGGGCGGAGAGTGTTTATATTCCTAGGCTGTATCCCGAGAGGGCCTTTTCCCGAGAGGGCCTTCTCCCGGAATGGCCGTATGTTAAGCGATATAAGAAATTCTGGAAAAGCCTTTAAATAGGAAATCTAAAAATAGAACTGCACAAGAATCGTACTACGTTTCAAAGAATCTGCAGTAAAAGGGAGAGCTTCATGAAATAAATTTTATTGAAGAGCAGAAAGGGATCCTCTGTCCATTTCTCATCGGTCGTAAAATATAGCGCCTCTATTGTCTAGCTCGCGAGTATTCCGCTGAGTCCGGAGGCATTGTCGCGACCAATAAAACCGTGCTAATGGAAAATGAGGTCCTCTTTTCGTATTTCGCAATTTATGAGTAGCGGTAGCAAAGAAAATTAATGATAGAAATTAAAAAACCCTCCCAACAAGGCAAGTCTCTATAATTTATCTTACAAAGTGAATAAAGTGGCTTAGAAGGCTATTCGGTCAACAAAAAACTCATCCGTGTCCCAGATTTCCATTTTTTCCATCCGAATTTCAATGTAGGCTTTTCTAGGCAACGGACATTTGTCCGACTCGACCATGAAAATAATTTAAAAAAGTATTTTTAGCAGTAAAAGCAGGTAACCTTTAGGTATATTTACACTTTACTCTAATAGTAAAAGTATTTTTTTGCATAAATAGGGTCTTACTTATTACTTTAGATTAGTGTCGATTTTCCTTTAAAGGTAAACTGTCACCGAGATCATCTTTGCTGAATTCACATGTTTTGATTCACATGAAACAATATCATTTATATTGACTGTACCTTCTTTGGTCCAACGCGCTGATTTGATTTAGTTACTTTTTATTATTTGGCCGCAGAGCTCTTTCCTTATGTGGGTGTTATTTTATTTTTATAGTTTCAACAATATCTACCTATTCGCGTCTAAAAGCTTCCAGAACTTTTGACTGTATGTTCAAGGAATAGAAATGTGATACACAGAAATAAACGGTACGTATAATGTAGAGTAACAAAAATTAAGTGGTTGCATGGAATATACGAGTACCTAATATTAATAAAAGATTTCATAATAAATTACTTTCCTACTGAATTTCTTTTAAAAATGAAGTCAATCACACATATAAAGTCAACAATTAAAATTGCTTGTCAACTCAAATTCGCAATCGTTTAATAGGACCTCTATTTATTGGTTTTACAGGCTTATGATTCAATTCGTTATTGATTTATTTAAATACCCATTATTATTACAAAATAAAACAACCATTTAGCTTACAACAGCCTTTATTCTTTTCAAAGTCTGATTCTTACCTAGCAAACTCATCATCTCGGCTACACTCGGTCCCTCACTCAATCCGCTAAGAACCGACCTTAACATCTTCATCAGATCCGGAAACTTCACACCATTATTTGCTGAGAACTCTCTCAAATTCTTCTTTATGCTATCTTGCTCAAACGCTTCTAAGACTTCCAGATTTTCCACCAGTTTCTTCAAAAGACTTCTATTGATATCAAAATTCTCGTTGGAAGGCAGAATCCAAAGGAATCCGAATTTCGGTGATACTAAATCATCAATCCTTGTTATTCTTGCTACAGCCCAATCCAATACACTTTTAATATGGTCTCCATCTATATTCAAGTTCTGAGTTGGGTATTTCTTTTTGACTAAATCCTTTAATTGTGCTACAATTGTTTGACTTAACTGATCGTCTTTGAGTTGTCGTTTTAATTCTAATCTGTTGCATTCTTCAAGTAAATCCGGGTTTAGCCGACTTGGATGCGACGATATCTTTTCAATTCGGAACTGCAAAATATACTTATTTTTAATGAATTATTTGCATTTTTGGCGTTGGACGGTTTCTAGTCGGGGAGATAGTTAGATTATTTTACTAATCAAAAAATGCACACATAATTATGTCTCACTGCAAGGCAAAGGCCTCCATCATATTATGAAATCATGTTTACGTTACAAAGGTGGGTTTTAGCTTAATTAGCACGCTTGCAAATTGCGGATTGGTGATCACCGTCAAACAGAACAAGAACCGACAATGCCTGACCCGGGATTCGAACTCAGGACCTTTAAGGCAGGTAACGCAACTGCGATCCTTATGCGGTTGTTGATGTCCATGGGCAGCGGTGATCACTTACCACCTCTTGTTTGTTGGCTTCCCAATAACATTGAAAAAAGTACTACTGGCAATTAATACAACCTCCTCAGCTAACTCGTCCATGGTTTTGATCCTGACTCCAGCACCAGGAACATGGTCGAACCCGCCGCCAGATAGCGTGATGTAGTTCACGAGAGCGAGCGGGAATATACCTAAGGCAAAACAGTTTTTTAACTTCATTGGCCCGCTTATGCGACGAGCCGCGTGGTGAAGTGGTAGAGAGGTTGACTATTAGACCAAGATGTCGGGGGTTCGATCACGCACAAACATTTGTGTGCATGAACAGAACTGTCTGTTTGTCCTGGTAGTTATAACTATATTTGTGCAAATTAAAAGTATTTTTAAGTATGTCTATCCGTTCCCTAGCGTCCATAGTACAAGCTTCGAGCTTAGTTTGGGGCTAGGCAATTGGTGTGTGAGTCCAAGGAATTTTTAATTCATCATCATCCTCCTGCCCTTATCCCACACTAGGCGGGGTCGGCGCAAAACGTCTTCTGCTTCCACTCACTCCTATCAGCCGTCAACTCTACATTCACTCCTTTCACGTCCATATCATACTTCACGCAATCCATCCATCTCTTTTTTGGTCTGCCCGTGCGCGTCGCATCTGGGGTACATGAAGTAAAAAATATATAAGTATGCAACTTTTTTTTAATTCATATTGTTAACTGTGCTTGAACTCGCTAGCACCCGCCGGCGCGTCAGAAATATAGATGCGAAGCCGGTTATTAACGATTTTACCCGTGCGGGTAAAAATGCATTTTTCGTTATTAACGGTTAATTAACCGCATTTTATGCATTTTACGTTGTCACTCCATTCAGTCGAAGCGGCAATGTCTCGTTTGTTCAAATTATGTAAATAAGTGTTTGTATAATAATAATAGTAATAGATTGTATATTAGACGTAAAGCGACATATAATTTAACATTTACGTTTCGTAGTATTTGCGTAAAAGAGTAACAGAAATCTATCCATCTATCTATTCTTACAAACTTTCGCATTTATATCTTAGTAGGATAACATCTAAAATGAATTTTATTTATCTTTTGAATATCGATTTTCTCTTCACAATGTAAAAAAACTATACCCTTTTTAGCTGTCACTGTCAGATAATTAACCGTTAATAACTGCATTTTATCGGTAGCTAACCAAAAATTTGGTTAATTAACGGTAGCTAACGGGTTTTTTACAACTATAGTCAGAAACTAGTGTGAAGAAATTAAATTACCTATTAAATAGTACTAGAGGAGATAACATTCTTTTTGCGCAAGTTAAAAATTCAAGCCCGGTAAGGGCTTGGGCAATTTAATTAAAACCACTTATTTATTAATAACTAAATAAGTAGTTTTAATAAAATTGTATTTCTTTAATTTTCTTACATTAAGCTTTATGATATTTACCGTTTTTTCTGTAGTCCTCAACTCTTACGTCACTCTGTCGTTTGCTCAGCTTGGTGCCATCCGCGTTGACGATCAATGGTAGATGACCGAACTGCGGCGGCGTCCATCCGAAGGCCCTGTAGAAATGAGTTAATCATTATTTTGGTTTAACAAACTATTGATACGTATTACAGCTAAAACGTGTACGTCAATTTCTATAACGGGCCCGTTGGGCTAGTGGTCAGAGACCCTGGCTACAAAACCGAGGGTTCGAATCCCGCTAGGGACAAATGTTTGTGTGATGAACATTGGCATTTGTACTCGAGACATGGATGTTTTTAAAAGTATTTAAGTATTTCTATCCGTTCCCTAGCGTCCATAGTACAAGCTTCGAGTTTGGGGCTAGGCAATTGGTGTGTAAGTCTAATTAATTTATTTTATTATTATTATTTATAAGTCAACTAACTTGTATATTAGCAGATGCTTCGTAGTCGATATCTGCCACTCCACGCCCCTCAAGACATGCGTGACTCCCATCAGATGGTCATCCACCACATTAGCAAAGTGGTACGTGGGGTAACCGTCACTCTTCATGAGGACAGGGTCCCCTTCGTTGAGAGACACGTCGTAGGCTATCCCACCGAAGATGAGGTCTTCGAATGCAGAGCAGTCAGATGAGAGCTGGCCAAATATGAAAGATTTTTAATAAATAAAAAGAAAGACTACTTTTACATTCATTGTTACACAATTATGATTATGATATTTGATACTTATTCAAAATTATGATAAAAATATTCAGATATGAAATGGCTCAACAGAATGGCATCCAGGATGCTAGATGAATTAGCAAAAGCAGTCTTTTTTTTGGGCAGGTTGTTGATGTACCTGGATGGCCCTCGGCAGCTTAACGGGACTATTGTGGGTGCAGGTGGCTCACAACACAAAAGCCTTGGTGGCTTTTTAGAAGATAAACTGTTAAATCTTTATGATTGATTCGATTCATAAAGATTATCAAGATTTATACAATGTACAATGAGAGATTTTGTAAAAATGATACCTACATAAGTCTTTAATAGGAGTAGTCTGTAGGTTCTATTATTCTATTAATTTGAAATAAAAAATACCTTAAATCTGACACAATATGGTGTGCCAGCCTTCATTTTCTCTGCAATATCTTCCTTAGATAAACTGCGACACCTGTTGTCATACTTAGGGATCTGTTGTGACCTTACGGCATCCCTTCTCAAAATGCTCAACCTTCGCTCTGTACAAAAACATTTGTATGCTGATCCATTTTCAAGCAATTTTGTGATTTGCTCCCTGTAAACATTTACTTACGTTAAGATACCTACACTTAACCAAAACTTTATGAATTTTCAATAATACTTACTTAGATTTTTTTTTAAATACTATATGGACTGTAAGCTAATTGTAACATAATTAAACAAATATTAATATCCTAATGCGAATCAACAATTTATAATTAACATTAAGGGCTTTCCAATTAGAATTTTGTTTCAAATGATAAAATGCACTCATTGACATTTTGTTAAACATTATTAAATTAAAAAATATATTTATAAACCACTTCCATTATCTACTTACTGGTAAATCTCCAGCCTTTCGCTCTGCACATACGGGCCACAGCTTCCTCCCATACCAGGCCCCTCCGCACATTCTATACCCGCCCATTGCAAATCATTGACCAACGCTTCCACAGAACCCTCAACCTTACGAGTCTGGTCTGTATCTTCAATCCTCAGTATAAACACGCCACCTCGCGACTTAGCAAACAAGTAATTGTAAAGAGCGCTCCTAAGACCACCCAAATGCAAGTACCCTGTAGGGCTCGGTGCAAAACGTACCCGAGGAACCACAGTTTTCAAAGTCCGATATAATTGATGATGATGACCAGCGAATATACGCCTGAATGTTAGAGAACTCATTTTTAAACGCAATGTTATCACATTAATTTTATTTTATTCTTTGATTTATTGGGAACTGTATAGGTTATATCCATAACAACATCGAACAGCTGTTTTTGACTTTGACATATATTGACATTTCATGTGTATTGTTTTGTTTGAAAATATTTATGTTGTCGTGGTTATTTAACTAACACCATAAAAGTGATATTATTTAAGAAATGATAATTTCGAAAAATAAGTACTAATATTTTGCCCAATCAATTTAATATTATGTTCAACTGAGAACTCCATAACATTATTCCTATTCCTGAACGTATTTATTTTGTCTATGTCATTCATTTATGTTGCCAAGTTATAAATTTTTCCACAAATATCAGATAATAATGCAAATAATTTAACCAGCAAAAAAAGTGAGATAATCTTCAAATAAAACAAAAGAGTTTCATTCCAAGTTTTTGAAATATTCGTTCCAAATATTTTAAATATTTTATGTTCATTCATACATTTTATAATGCGATCGGCATTCAGCAGAAATAAACACCCTGTGGCAGTCTGTAAGAAATTATATTGACGTCACACTGAGTTTGAGTTTTCCTCATCAACAATATTAAAATATTCCAATCAGAAAAACAATCGGGGAAGTTTGATTTGTTATGATGTAGCGTTAAAAATTGTCTATGATTGTTATTTCACTTTGGTACCGATGTCGAAATAACAGTGAAAGTCATTAGAAATAACAAAAATCCTACGAAAATGGTGAGTAATTGTGACCAAAACCGTAATAAAACAATTCAAATTTAAAACAACCCGTGTAAAGTGTCTGAATTTTTAATTTAATTTCGATGTTCAAGTGACAGCTAAGCAGTGTGCGAGGTTATGACGTTCTTTGCGTTTTCTTTCAGAATAAATTAAAATCGTCACAGAGGGACAAAGTGAAGAAATTCGTCGCGTTCACGCAGACGAGCGAGAGCACAGCGATATACTGTTTGACCCAGAATGATTGGAAATTAGATCTTGCGAGCGACAATTACTTTCAGAACCCTGAAGCTTACTACAAAGACACAGTCAAAGCTTCCGTGGACAGAAAGAAGTTAGAACAACTATTCAGTAAATACAGAGATCAGCAGGAGGCTGATAAAATAACGGTAGATGGCGTTATGAAGTTTTTAGAAGACCTGAATCTTAGCCCTGAATCAATTTTAGTTTTGATAATTGCCTGGAAATGTAAAGCTGCTGTGCAGTGTGAATTCACTAAAGATGAATTCTGTATGGGCCTGCTAGATCTGGGAGTAGACAGCATAGACAAATTGAAAGCGAAACTGCCAACACTGGAGACAGAAATAAAAGATACAAACAAATTCAAAGATTTCTATCATTTTACATTTAATTATGCTAAAAACCCAGGCCAGAAGGGTTTAGAGCTAGACATGGCAATAGCGTATTGGAATATTGTGCTCCGTGGGAGGTTTAAATTCTTGGATGCGTGGTGCAAGTTTCTCACGGTTAGTATTATTTATAGACATCTCAGTATTAGTTATGTTGCTATTTTTAATATTTTGGTATAATTGGTCATCAAAAGTGTCAAACCTGGTGTTTTTTCAACTTATTTACGATGATTGAACTGACTTTACATTTTGTTATTGTTTTGGTATCTGTGATACATATTGATAGAGATGTTGATGTGCATATAATTCTGTAATGTTAGATAATACAATACTAATAGTAATGCTAGATGTGCATTATCAGTTTATATCAGTACTACCAATTGTAATTAATATTAGAACACTACCCAAGTGCCATTGCTGAGTATATTTACACATACAAGTCAAAGTCCTTTTTATACTAAAAACCATTATAAATATTTTTTTTATCATACTAACTGGAGTAGAGCAAAACTCTTGTTTGATTATTTTTGTTTGGTCTTCCTTATTTTATATTTACAACAATAATGTATAAATAGTATAAATAGTTTCAATCTACATAAATTACAATAAAAGTACCTTTCTAAATTGTACCTTTGTGTGACATTTAATAAATTACAATATTCTCAAAATTTTAATGTTTCAAATAACTTAAGGTCTTACTTGTTTTAAATTCAATACCTACATACGGCAACAAAGTAGCAATGCAATGGCTATTGATATTCTTTAAATAACAATGTAATTAAAATTTCCAGGAGCATCATAAGAGATCTATACCAAAGGACACGTGGAACCTGCTTCTTGACTTCGCGACGCAAATCGACGACGGCATGAGCAACTACGACGCGGAGGGCGCGTGGCCCGTGCTCATCGACGACTTCGTCGAGTGGTGCCAGAAGCAGGGGCTCACCGCGGACGCGGTCAAGGCGCTCGAGCCGGCGTCCGGCTAGCTGACGACCCTCGTCGACCTCTGCGAAGCGGACGACGTGCACGACGCCGACGATGACACCCCCAGCCTCGTCCGAGCGATCAAATCGTACACCATTATGATCCTCTCCCGCTTCGTACTGTACGGTCTCGAGCTGTGTACAGTCGAGTGGCTCGCCATTCTCATAGTTTTCGAACTGTGTAGCTGACTGAATTGTGACGTGTTAATATTACCGGTTAAGAAGCAGGTGGCTGAAGTGCATCAGTATGTTGTGAAATCGTATTTTTATGTACCGCATTGGACATTACACACTGCTGATTGTTAAAAGACCTTGATTTTATTGTCTAGGAAAGGTTTTTTTTGTAGTATGACACAATACAATTGTGATTTTATTTCTAGCGTTTGACGCAAAGCAGAAGCTGTATTGGCGCGTCGGAAAAATATGAGAGCAATTAATGATTAATTTAAAGTAACACATGCTATCAAACGAACGACGCGAAGTTGCACCGCAGTGGTGTGTTTTGGGCCTCTGCCAGATTGTAAGCAAAAATATGTCTGTGTATAACGTTTGAAACCATAGTAATGGTGGAATGTCAGGATTCTTGCAATGTGATGTACTGCGTTGCGGTCGCTGCCAGCGGCCGCAGCTTAGATAACTGTAACTGCCGCGGAAGCCTCTAGTTTATTAAATGTATTCAGTCTTTGGTTCACTCTACTGTATAGGGCTCTTGCACTATTCGTCCGTTAGATAAATTTTTCGTGTAGAATCTTGTTGATCCAGTTTCCTATTACATACACTAGGTGTAACATTAACGGGATGATGGTTCCTCTGGTGGAATCTACGTAAGAAATCTTTTAAATGTTTTTTCAAATTTTTCAAACAAATTACTCTTACGTTATAGATTAGTATGCCGTCAACTTTAAATTAAGATGTAAATATGTATATACACATTAATGATATTACTTTTTTTAGTATTAAAGCTGAGAATTTCTTTCTGTTTGAATTTTTATAAGCAGCTAAAGATGCAAATATTGCCCACATGACTACAATGAAACATGACAATAACACATTTGAACATTTTCAACTAAAATGTATCAACTGGGGTTATATAACTGTTTTTATAAGTGACACCTTAACTAGCTTCTTTAAAATCAGCAATCACCTACAGGGTGTCTATAATTTAATTATTTTTTTTGAAATTGGTCATGGTATGGTTCAACAAATCAGAAGAATACTTTGCGTATGATCCATACTTTCGTTTTGGTTGAATACATTGAAGCGAATTTGAAACACCCTCAATATTTAAATAAAAAAAAAATATTGGCACTTTCATAAATTTAAGCTTGCATAATATAACAACAACCATCAAAATGTTTTATATTTTTTATTAATTTAATGACCAAGAGGGCAAAATTTAAATTACACTTTTATTATTTTAAACTGTGTATAGAGAGTGTATAAAAATCATTGCTATTTTCTCAAAAAAAAGTTAATTCATGAAAATTTCCTCACAAAGTAGACCACGTTAACAAACTCTTTCATTGTAACTAAAATAATGATTAGGTATTCAATTCTCAAATTTTCTTACCTGCCGAGGGATTGATTCGTTATGAATTAGAGTTTTAGCCTTTTGTGTCATGTTTACGTAATGTCTGGTCCATTAAGTTAGCGAAACAATCATTTATGTTCTGTACATCTCAAGTACGCCGATCGTAAAGTAAATGAGCCTGAACGCGCGCGTAGGTTCGGACCGACTTGGTATGGTGCACAGGGGTTTCTCGAATGTCATCAATATAGCTTAATAGTACTGAGAAGATTACTCTTCCTTTCAGGAGGTAAATCGTGAGTCTATTGGCGATATACGCGGCACTAATAAGGGAACCAGATAAATGCCTCTGCCAAAACTTCGTAACATCTATTAGATAGAAGTGTCTAGAACGAAGTAGACCGGCCTGTATGTTGCCGTGATCTGTGATTTCTGGTCTAGATTATAAAGCTACCAAATACGAGTAGAACATCAATGAATTACGATTTTGAATTCTTGTAAAGTGAATTACGGCACTTGAATTGACTGTTGAAATAATAACAGCTGGATTTTATTTTTATTGGTGATCATAACATGGTGTTTATTGATTTTTTTACTTTGTTTAACCCAAAACAGTGTGTCTATTCATTTTAATAATATTCTCATTAATTTTCATTGTAGATGTTTCGGGAAGTGATGTTGCTTCTAGGATAACACTGAATAAAAATCATAATTAAAAAGTGTTTGGTACTTAGTTTTAATGTACAAAAGATGAAATTGATGTATTGAGTATTAAATTACATTAAATTGTTAAATAAATATTAAATAATGTTTGTTTTCGTATTGCCTGCTTTTTTATATTTGAATGAGTTAGATTTTCAAGAAGGTTTATAAACAAAGTACCTAAATACATTCAAGATGCATTATGACGAGAGTGCAGTGGTGTAGAGGTGGGCGGGAAGGTATGTCAAGTACACTCCTTAAGAGTGGTTTCCTTTCTATTATACAAAGTACTCTGAAGACGTTTATAGAAAATTTAAATCGACCGCCCAAATACTTTTTAAATTGCTATGTCAGTGACTGTGTTATGTTGCTTTACTTGTCGAATGGATCTAAATTTGATTTTGTTTTGAGGTTTTGTGACTACATATTATGTTTTTTTCGCAATTATTTGAAGATTAAATATATTTTGGTAGGTAGTTTATGTGAACGAGACCATGACCTGCATATTTATTAATTTCTTTGTAAAAAAAAAAGTAACTTATGATTTGACATTGACATTTAGTTTGACAAAAGACAATTTCAAGTTGAAAAATCGCGAAGAATTATTTTTCTTTGAAGGCGTAGAATTCAATTAATACAATGGCGATCCGTTTTGGTGGTATTTTGAAAGAATTGAGAATTCATTTGTGTCAAAAAAGTGAACAATCGGCTGGAGTCCGGTAAGTGTTCTATTTTGATTACATAAACACTGTTCTAACCTCACAACTTTTGTTAATTTCCGAATATGTTTTAGGGAATTTATCCAGAAGAATTATGTCAATATCAAGAAGGAGAACCCGAATTTCCCGATTTTGATTCGCGAGTGTGCTGGCGTTCAGCCTCGCGTTTGGGCTCGTTATGGTAAATATCGCATTTTAGATTCACTACAGAACTTCTTCTACATCCTTGCTAGATCTCCTTGTTATTGATAAGTGTCAAGACTATAGTTGTAAAAAACCCGTTAGCTACCGTTAAATAACCAAATTTTTGGTTAGCTACCGATAAAATGCAGTAGTTAACGGTTAGTTATCTGACAGTGACAGCTAAAAAGGGTATAGTTTTTTTCCTTTGTGAAGAGAAAATCGATATTCAAAAGATAAATAAAATTCATTTTAGATGTTATCCTACTACCTAATCCTACTAAGATTATAAATGCGAAAGTTTGTAAGAATAGATGGATGGATAGATGTCTGTTACTCTTTCACGCAAATACTACGAAACGTAAATGTTAAATTATATGTCGCTTTAATTTATAATTGCGTCTAATATACAATCTATTACTATTATTATTATACAAACACTTATTTACATCTAGCGGAATCTAGTGGAATTTAACCGTAAAATGCATAAAATGCGGGTTAATAACCGTTTCTAACGAAAAATGCATATTTACCCGCACGGTTAAAATCGTTAATAACCGGCGTCGCATCTATAGTCAAGACCCATCAGATTCAATAGTGTACGTTTTAGAACAAAATAATATGTAGCGTCTTTTCTACTAATGCTTTAAAGGCTTTTAACTGAATCTATTGTCTAACACAAAAATTGGTCAACAATGTTAAAAAAAAACTGGCAAAAAGCTCTATACTTTTTTTTTAGAACATGGAATTAGTTGTGAGCTCTAGCATATTATCAACAATGGGAAGTTGTGAAGTCATAATTATGTTATATTTGTCTAAACATTTCAGAAAAAGGTCATGAAGTATACATGTCTCTCTGTGACATGAATGAATCTCAAGTGAAGGCTATCATACAGTCTCTTAATAAAATTTAACAATAAACATTTAATAGTGAGTGGTTCTGTGTAAAGTAAAAGTAAAATTTATTAAAATTTAAAATTTTGTAGTTAATTGTATTTGTAATAGAAATTGTATTTGTATCTGAATTATTTTAGTTGTATGTATTGAATGAACATAGAAGAAACTATTTCAGTATTAAATAGGTATCAAGATCAATCAAAATTTCCATTTTCAGAGACAGAGAGACAGGCCCATTGGTCTAGTGGTCAGAGACCCTGGCTACAAAACCAAGGGTCGGGGTTCGAATCCCGCTAGGGGCAAATGTTTATGTGATGAACATCGACATTTGTACTCGAGTCATGGATGTTTCTTGTATTTAAGTATGTCTATCCGTTCCCTAGCATCCATAGTACAAGCTTCGTGCTTACTTTGGGGCTAGGCAATTGGTGTGTTAGTCAAAGGCATTTATTATTATTAATTTGTACATAATTTCTTTGGAACATAATGAAAAAAATTTTTTTTATTGTATTCTCAAACATGTTTAGTTAGTTTAATGCCTTTTTAATATTGTGAGATCAACAAATTAAATGTCTTTCCAGAAAAAGGTGCGGAACGCAGCACACCTCTTACAAACCTCTCAGCAAATGACGTCATGTCAGCCATCAAGCAACTAGTGAAATGAACTTTGGTTACAGATTTATTTATTGAATTATGTATATATTATAGCACATAGAATTATGATGTTATTTTTTAATAAATACTCAGATTGAGTATTGTCCTGAATTTTTAGTTTGTTTATCTGTTCAAATGCAGCAATTTTTTGTGGGCTGGAGTATTTTATTCTTTGATGATAGAAACAGATATAATTTTGTCTCGATTATTTAAAAGAAATATTTCTTAAATTCGACCCTTTTAATATATACTAATTGGCATAAAAAAAATGTGCATAATAACAATTAATCTTCTTTTATGAAAAACAAAGGGGGGAAAGAAACACCTGCATTTACATAAATAATTTATTATGCTTAAAACAAACTAGGTTCTATAACTCTAACAGACTTTGTAAATGATAACAAATGTTAAAATTCTCTAAAACTACTGGCGCTATTATAATACATTCATTGCACACTAGCAGCAGAAAATAATCTGACTATGTTTGCCTATTGTCACATTACAGTATAGTTACATTATGACTTTTCAGTTTCAGTTACTTAACAAAAAGAGGTTTCTTTTAATCTACAGAAACTTTTCACATCTTAAATTACTAAAAAGTTTAAATTTTGATGTAATTTATTCAGCCAATATAAATAATTATGAGATTACATTTTGGTAGCTGATGTCTGTTTATATTAAAAACCAAAAGTTATTCAGTACAAGACAAAAATACATTAAAAAATACTTACAAATACCCTGTTACAATATCCTGCAATCTATGATTACCTATAATGTTTCAGATTACAAATTTTAATAACAAATTTGCAAATATATAGGTCCTGAAGAAAAGACATTGAAGAATTGCTTACAACAATTAACAAAAAGACTGTTTGTGTTAATTTTACCCGTAAGTTACCCTTTTTTTCCCAAACAAAATCCATACAATACCTACCTATCAATATTATAATAATAATATCAACCATTCCAAAAGGTGATAAATGATACCTGTTAAATACCTTCCCAAATTTACTTCCTTCACGATTTACATGGTAAGTTCAACTTACTAGGTTGGTAACCCAACTCAAATATAAACTTGTTATCATTGTAAGGCGTCTACTACAACTTTTCAAGTTTAACATGTTACGGTACTTATTTAAGTCTATAGTATATTTATGGCGTGTGTTTGTGTATATGCCATTCGTAATAGTGAATCGACTTCATAAAATCTGCGACAAAGTTGCACTTTTGATCATAATAAGATAATGTAAATAATAATATTAAAAAGCAAGCCAATTATGACATCACAGTTAAATTGACATAATTATTTACGATAGCTTCATCGTATTTGACATCAAAAGTTGTCGCTTGGACTTTCCCATCAAGTACTAATGATAAGCCTGATAAAAATCTTATCGAGTCGAGTTCCGAGGCTATTAATATGCATAATTCTGCAGCCTCGAATACATACACTAATTTATTATGCGCATTCAATAACAAAATTAGTTTTTAAACGAAAGAATCTTACATGGTCTAAGTATAACAAATCAATTATCATCACTTCTAGCTTACATCTAATTGGCAGTAAATTATGGAGGCCCGATACATTTCTAAGTTCCTAATGAATTATGACATTAGTAAGCACTAGTCTGTAATGTTAGTAAAATAATTTGTACTTAACGATCGCCGCATTACATTTACAACAGTAAGAGTCACAAATGGTCCTTTCGATTGGTTCGATTTAGCCTTTAGTCTCACTTACATGACGAATATTTCATGAAGCAATACTTCACAAGAGATGTGAGTTAATGATGCTCTCCGGTTGAGCCATCTATTCTTGCGACAAATATGTGACAAACATCTGAAACTATTTCTACACTATATCCAGGCAAACTTCCATTTACAGATGGACATGGTTTCCAAACACGTTTGTAATCGTAATACCTTAATTTTATCTAAGGCTAGTGTCACTGAAAAGCAGGTAGTCCGAACAGTTCTGGCTGGAACTTAGCAAGGGAGGGGAGGACTATCGTGGCGTGTTTCGTGAGCCGCTTGTCGAGGTGAGGGTCGGGTACCATGACTACTTGCATGCCGGCTGATATCCCTGCCGTCACGCCGTGGGGCGAGTCTTCGAATACAAGGCACTGCAAAAATAAAAATATTTTTTTTTTTACACACTAATGGCTGGCCCACAACGTTGGGGGAGTGTGTGGGGTCACAATTATATCCCTTACACTCTTACATCACTCATTTCATCAAAAAAGTTCTTTGAGCTCAGTCTATGTATGTATAGTACCATACTATATACTTCCATATTTATGTGATGTTGTCTATTCATAATTTATTTATTCTGCATGAATAAAATATACTCTGCATTAACCTTCAATTCTTTTATAATGTAAATAGCTCATTTCACTACTTAAAACTGCATATCATAAAATTCAATGTATTTCCTCTCAATGACTAAACTTGTTTGGCAAAGTGTTTTTTTTTTAAGTAAGACAGATGGACAAAAATGTTTGTTGTATGTCCATTACAAAATATTTAGGTATACTTTTTTGACCGAATTCACTTTGATATCTCATTGATAAGGGTAATAATAAGTTAAGACAAAATGCGATTTGTTTTGAAAACTGACAATCTGCCCTATCTGATAATAAATATGCAAGGGGTATGACTTCACAATATACAGTTTACTTGTGCATATTAACGGTACTTGATAGTATAAATACCTTTTCTGGTGCAGGTTTATCAGGGAACCTGGCCGCTGCCACCAAGAAGATATCTGGATGTGGTTTCCCAAACTTCACTTCTTTGTCCGTACTGCCCATAACCATGTGGTGGAAATACGAGAATAGTTCCTTGTACTGAGCTACTTTCGTGTGAACTGAGCGTTCACTTGAAGATGTGGCTAAAGCGAAAGGAACTTTTGTTTTGTGAAGGTGCCGAATTAGTCGTTCTGCTCCTGTAATAGAGCAATTATTTTAATTATAATGGATGAGTTCTGCAAATGGGCACATTCATGTATGAATTTATAATAAAAGCTTTTAGTGAACATTTTGTGATTGAACCCAGGAATATTGAGTAATGCAATAAATATCTCTACGTTTTGAATGTAAGGCAGTAGGTAGTAATCAATCGCATCGGCTATGTCAATCACTCACTATCTTCTTTATCAGGCAATTTGTTGAGTATTGTGATTACAAAGCCAAATGTTGTGAACTATATTTTTGGTATTTTGTATTATGTATTACATCAATAAAATACATACAAAAATCAATATATTTCCCTAGGTCACTCCATTAGATTCTGCTTATTCTTTTAATTAAGTTTATAAGAGTTAGGTGAAAGACCATATGTGTCAAAAAAATTAAAGAAAATTGCAAACTAGAAAATTCAAGATTACTTCACTACAACAGAATATTTCTTGTCCAGATGCTTAGCACATAGAAATGGTAGACTGAAGAAATAAACACTGGCAGTACAAAGTCTGGTCTGTCGCTCAGCTAGAAAGAAGAAAAAAAAATATATACAAACCATCTAATAACGGGGCGCCTGCTAACATAGTGTCACCGAGTACCAGTAACTCATCCCTGAACTCCTTAGGGCTGACGGGAAGGTTCAGCTCTTTACACAGGATCTCTGATAACCGCTGCTCTGTACCGCCAAGCACTTTCATCATCAGTTCATTGGTGTACTCATGGCCGTACTTTGCACATAGCTGTGTTATCATTTTCTTGTATACCAGTTCAGTGTCTGTAATTTAATTTTTTTTTCTAATTTTTATCTTTATGGTAAAAGGTATAATATAACTTTTTTAAAACATATCTAAGAAGAAACATTTATAACAGGACATACATACATTCCAACAGTTCCAAATAGAAAAATCTTTGTATTTGGTTCCTTTGCCCAGTTAATATTTTCAATTTACATAAAAACAAGAAACATAAGTTATTAAAAAGCTTCTTCGTTATTTATTTATGTTCATGCAAGTCAATAAATACAATGCAAATCAATAAATAAATTGTTTAGTGCAAAAACAATTTGCTGAATGATTTTATTTATTGGCAAACTAAATGATAATGTGAATTCCAATCAAGCCAGGTACAAGCAGGTGTTTTTTAAGAGAGAGACAATAATAAACACGGAAGCAAAAGTTTGATTCTATTAATTATGTAATTTCCCGCGTTAGTAAATAACCTTCCCGCTGATTAACATTGACAACGCCGAAGGTCGAGCTCACCTAACAGCAGTCCGTCCATGTCGAATATGCAGTGCGTAACTCTTTTGTAATTCGCCGTGGACAAATACCTCCTCCCGACAGTGCATGATAAAGTTTTCAGCAAACAAATCCTCATGATTAGACCGGTTTGTTATGTAAAACTTGAATAAACCTCGCAGTCGAAGTACTTTAGCACCGGTTAAAAGTCCGTCGATTGTCTGTGAAACGCACAAAAATCACGGTCAACGGAATATATCACGATTATTTTTATTTTAAATAAAAAATTCACACGTCTTCACCTCAAGAGGGCAATCATGACAGAAAGTGGTTTTATATTTTGACAATAATGACAGCAGACTTTGACAACTGACAAATGTCACATTGACTGTCATGTATGTTTTTTTGTTGATAACTTCAAGGAAAGTCACTTTCCAAATACATAATTATTTCACGGATTTACATTTATTAATCTGTGTTGGTTTATTCATTGGTTAATTATTAACATAATGGAGTATTTAATAAATAAAATAAATAAAAATAAATAAATAAATAAATGCCTTGGACTGACACACCAATTGCCTAGCCCCAAACTAAGCTCGAAGCTTGTACTATGGAAGCTAGGGAACGGATAGACATACTTAAATACTTTTATAAACATCCATGACTCGAGTACAAATGCCGATGTTCATCACACAAACATTTGCCCCTAGCGGGATTCGAACCCGCGACCCTTGGTTTTGTAGCCAGGGTCTCTGACCACTCGACCAACGGGCCCGTCAAATAAAAAAAGAGAATACCTAAAAAGTAATAAAATCGAAGGTATGATTCGGACTTCGCATCATACTGACACCTCAGATGAATGAATATCTTTGACTGACACATATTGACGTCTTTGATTTTGACAATTATTTGAAAAACGAAAACACCACCGCTTGCTTTTAGGTGTTAACAAATTCTTTACAACATGTTTACAACACGTACATTGAGAATTGCATTCTGTGAGATAAGGAGATGACACGCAAAAGTTATTTAGGGTCTATACTTAATTGAAAAATCTAGTAAAGAACGAAGAAAACCCTGTTAATGTCGTCAACAATCGTAATTTATGTTTAGGTATATTTATTCAACTGTTATAACTTAGATTTTGAAATGCAACTTGATCTTTACAGGTAAGTTAGTTTCAATACATTTTGTAGTTATTGACGTATAAAAACCTAGCTAGGTACCGCTTCTGAGGGTAGCTCCACTTTTTAGTTACATACCTATTTAACCCTTTCTCTGCCTACCGATTAATTTATTAGCTAAAACGATTGTACCAAAATGTGCAAATAATGACACATGCACGGGAGTAACGCCACCGGCCGCTTTCGGCGCACTTCACGCGGCTGTCGGCGAGCGCACTCAGTCGGGCTGCGACCGCCATGGACCGCAGTTGATCGTCGCGGCGTGCGTATGGCGTGTTATTACCGCGTTCATTTCATTTCAAAATATTTAGTTCATCATTATTTATGAATTAATAAACGAAAGTGATACATTTTTGGTTTACGTTAGTAGACTCTCCGCGGATATGGCTGTGAAAGAGTGTTGTTGTGGTGAACTGTCGTCTAACAAAAAATCGATTTTCGGATTGAGAATGAAGAGCCAAATATTGTATTTACTGTTGGTCGCTAGCTTAGTTCATGCGACTGCGGCTGAGCTCGCTCCGACATGTGCGAAGGCGAAGAGTATATTTGAGAAGAGCAAAATGTTGGCCGCTGTCAACTTGCAGGACCAACCTAACTCAGGTGAGAGCTATGTTCACAGCTGAGTGTGATAATACTATTGATAATGAAGTGCGATGTGTAAGTCGTACAGATTGCTTTGATAGCGGCAAGTAAGTAGTGATAAAACCACGAGGGTGATCGTTCTTCCATTATGTAGGTACCTACCTACTTATTTACAACTTTTTTATACGTTCAGTTAGTTTTTTGATAAACTTCAGCAACTTTTTTACTTTACTTTTAAACAGTAAATGTAAACTTTGTACATTTAATTAGAAAAATCAATTAAAAAGTCGGCAACCAAAGATTACTAATTCAAGGAAACTTTTGAAGTATCAATAAAGCAGGTACTTATCAATAAAAGAGGTAGCAAGTACTTTCTCTAGTCTTAAATTGAATCAAAGAAATGCGCCACTGAGAAGTAGGTAATAAATCGAAATGTCAGTTCGATCCAGAATGCAACCGTTGACACGATGAACACAGTGCATACCTGCCTAAGTATAATTTTTCAATATTCGTGTCTCACGCTAAATTGAC
Source organism: Nomophila noctuella (assembly GCA_958496325.1). Lineage (NCBI taxonomy): Eukaryota > Metazoa > Arthropoda > Insecta > Lepidoptera > Crambidae > Nomophila > Nomophila noctuella. The sequence continues at coordinate 14,894,655 of OY292483.1, read as the reverse complement.
TTCATTTGTAATTTTTTCTTTATGCAAACAATTTATTACCTATCTGCCTTGTAATAAATGAAAGTAATCTTTTTCGCAGTTAATCATCTGAATGGTTAATTTCGCTTATATTTACGATTATGTTTATAGTCATATTTGAAAGCGAAATCGTTTGAAAGTAGATTTCCGGATAGTTTAGGTTTTTTTAATCAATTTAAACTTTATTTGTACATAAAGATAGTAATCTATCTTGTTTACCACCAATAATACCTTAAGTTAAAAGCTAGGTATATAATCCAATTCATATAGTTCATAAAGGCTTCATAATAAAAGGGAACAATGTAAAAAGAAGTCCGGAATTCACGAGTCAAAGCCAACCTTTTTACCTGTTGTAGGGAACAGGTTAAGACATGAATATTAGGCGTGTCCAAAAAGATCTCTGGACCATTTATTATTACTATTTTAAAACTCTTTGTTAAAAAGGAACGTTTTATCGTTTACTTAAACTTACTTTACATTCTTATCAACTGTAATTAAGGTCTTAAACTGCGTATAATGAAAGTTGCATTCGGCAACCTTGTTAAGATCGTAAAAAGAACTTTATTGACACAGTAAACATCTTCCGAAAGATACGTAGGCTGTGATACAGTAGGCGTAGTTGTGAAATGCAAGCAAGTTGCGACATGGACAGAAATACTTAGGTGTTCTGCAAAGCTTCGGCCGTTTTGTTTTATCCCAAAAATGAACATTGGAAACATACTTTAACATCATAACATAGAGTGCATTTTAAAACAACACTAATGTCAATGTCAGGAAATGTGTTTAAGTAAAAACCGTGGCTGGTAGGCAGTTAATAGCATCACAAGAAAGCGTGGGCGGCGATTTCCACCGCACAGATGTTCCAAACATATACGACATACGTATTATATCAGAACATTTTTAGATCTCAAGAATTATCACAACATTAAAGAGATACCTAGCTCATTTTCATAAATAACGACGGGCGCGGTTTCTTTAACAACATTTTGTCGTGTATTTATATTGTTAAAGTTTAATGTAAATTATTAAGATGTACACACAATCGATGTCTTTATGACAAGAGTTTTTGCGAAGTGTCCTCTTTCGCATGTAAATTAATCCTTTTTATGGATCATCCTTGAAATCGTACACGCCCTGAATTATATTAACTGGTACGATCCGGATTTCGACTCGTATCGAGAACTCTTGACTATTATAAGAAACCTAACTGAAAGCTCCTTTCTTAGAATCACTACTCAGTTCTCTAAGACTTATCATGTAGACTTCTAAAACTGTTTATTTCACGCATCTTAAACGCCTTATCAGACGGAGCCACGAGTTCCGCCCCCCAGGCTGTTGTTTGAATTTAATGAGGTCCTGCCTCCTACAATTCGTGAAGGTATTTTGTGACAGAGGGTTTAAACGCGGAACCTATCCTACAAGTAATCTGATACATTATTAATGAGGCACCGTACCACTCCCAGTTAGTCACATCACAAGTAAAGAACCAACGGTAGGTTCCAAGTCTATCGATATAATAACACTAATTGCTCACTCTTGTGTAGAATTAAGTGTGTAGATTTTAATGGTTCAGAACAAACTTATTAATGTTTAATAATACACCATAGGCACCACTTATGTCATTTATATGCAAACCTGATCTTATTTCATTCGTCGCCAACGGTAATTGAGTGGACGCGAGATATCGGTCTGTTTCGCTATTAAGATAGGCTGCAAGAACGCGGTTGACGCCATGTTTCCCAATAAGGATCGGGTCCGATAGATAATGCTGTGACCATATATTTAAATTTAGACGTGCCACGAGACCAGAAAACTGTGGCACTATTTTGATTGACGTGACGTACGTGTGTGACTAAGGTTACTCACGAGGTGAAGTGACTGTCGCTTCAAATTACTGAGCTTGTGTAAAATTTGTTCGAAGTATGGCGAAGGCATTCCTAAACATTTGAATCTATGGCTGTGTCTGTGCAATCATTTGCTGTGGGCTGCTTAACATGCGATGCTCGATCGCCGGTGCTTCTAACGGGCGGCTTGTCGCGACAACTACCGGCACTTGTGCATTTGCAGACTTCTAATGTATTTGCGAACCGCCAGACGGTTGCGGTAAAGAGAATCACTGTATTTGATTTGTTTTTGAAAAAACTTTGCCGTTGAAAGTGAGAGAATGAAATCATTTTTTATTCTTTACAAACAACTGAAGCGAGGAGAGGGACGTTATGAATTATGAACAACCATTTCTATTTTGTTAGCAAGGATATTATTTAGCATATTTTTATGTAATAAGAAATACCTATTTTATTGTCAGAAAAACAATCAGTTCAGACGCGATGGAATTCAATAAAAAAAAACCTATGCTTAAAAATAATTACTTACCTTTAACCATCTTCGTACATGGTTATAACTTCATTTGAAATGAGATTTGGGCTGAGCGGTCATTCAATTTATTCATTGGAATTTAGAATACAAGCAATCAATCTAAATAAAAATATGACGTGAGAAGCCGGCTAGATTAAGGTCAGTCGCCTCCGATTTCTTTACACAACTCCTGCCGTCCAACAGAATATGTAAGGGGTGGATATCGTTATCAATGGATGGAGTATCCTGTTTGGGTGCTTTCTAAACCAACCTATCTATCACGGCTGTCATTGGGCTTAGATAAAAAGGTTTGGCTTTATGAACGATGCACTGGTTGGATTCTTGTCATCGGACGAAATAAAACTGTGATCAAAGTCTAAAAGTCAGCTTTCAACCGACTTATTCGATTTAATTACGAAGAATCACTCTTCTTGGAAAAATATTATTTCTGATTCAGTTCTTTTTCTTTATATTCTATATTTAGCGGAGTAAGCGGCGTCATTCCGTGTAGGTTTTGGCATTGAAGCCAATGATCCGTGGAAAGATGCAAGTTATCGTATTTTTTCCAGTATGAGATACGATCAAAAACAAGTTTTTTTACAATAATAAGATATGAGAGGAGACGGGGAATATAAAAGTCAGACAATATGTTTGATTGTCCTGTACACACAGCCCTTAAAAATCTAATTGTCTCCAATTCCTTGATATTCCCGACTTCCCTACATAAAGAGAGATCTACAAAGAGTCAACGCCCTCACCTTAGCATATAAATTAAGCATACAACCTGCGATAAGCTTGCCGGTAGGGGATACGTGGAGATAACGGGTGATCACTTAAGGGTACAGGTTAATAAAGATTGAGAACCGAGCCGAGAGTTCGAGCTGCAATCTCACAGCGGGCAATGCTAGTCGTGCCCTCAAAATCGGCCAGTGGGTGGACTGGTTGACAAGAGGCGGGTAAACACGCGGTCGTCAACCTGCAACGTACTAACGCGACTAATAACCATGTCCACGTGAGTGGCTTGGCATTGAGCAACACCGTGACCCTTGCGACGAACATTTCCATTGGTAAATAAGGTCTACAGGGCACATTTGGGGAGGGTGTGAGGTTTTAAAGGCACGTTCTGCCTATGCGACTCTTGTGTAGTTGTTGATGTCCATGATCAATAACCATCAGGTGACACACTTGCTCGTTTACTACCCTATTACTTTAAAAATATAACCGATTTTTTCGTCCTTGAACAACGTACATAAAGTAAAGCAAACGATGAAATATGTGGGTAGTTACTTTATATCGCTTTAATTGTTCCGGCATCGATCAGCATCGTAAACCACGATTCTCAAGGTGGAATTGTTCCATTCAACCAATCAAAGAGCAGACATCATTAATTTACATATCGGACTTTATTGAAACGCTTCTTTGACCCCAATAGATACCTACAAGCTTTTATGATACATTCGTACGGACGATTGTTATTATTTTCTTTTGTAGGAAACAATGAGTGTGAATCAATGAACATTTATAGAATATTTGTAGGTATGTGAATAATGCGTTTGATGCCTGTCTCGCTTTATTCATCCAAAGCTAATTGAGCTCTAAGTAGGTCCCAAAAACGAAAATTCGAACCGGCCTTATTGCGAATTATCGTATTCCTGAGTACAAAATACCATTACCGCCCGCTTTATTCGAGCTTTCACAGTGAACCCTTTCAATCAAGTTAACTGAATGGCGCTCCATCAGTCACAAGGTACGGCGGCCTTTATGTCCCATCCCATAACCTCCCATTCTGTAATTAGGGTTGGAAACAGGATGCCGTCGATTATAAAGCCTTTTTTGCGATGCTTTGCAGGAGCGTGTATGTTTTATTGCACTTTAACATATCAATTAGATGTGTCATAAATACCGGCTGGGCGCACAAATATCAATAGTCACCGTAAAGAGCACCTAGTGCACCTAGAGCATATAGTGAATATTGATCGTTAAAATCGGCTTAGGAACATAGGAAATCGAGGTCGAGCATTACGTTAACGTTAAAATTACGGCTTTATGGCTTTAACTGTCAGGCCAACGAATTGTTTCCTCATGCAATATGATCCCTCAGGATTATCGGCAATAGAAGGATTAAGAATTTATCGGAGTAAGTTCTGGAATCCGATTCGACGATTTGGAATCTTAGCAATTAGTTGCGATTTCGGAAGTTTCCAACAGCGAGTTGATTAAATTCCGCCACGCTAGGGTGGAAGTTTTCCTCGACTGCTGGCATTCGTAAAAGCGGGAAGGATAACATGACTGTCACTGACTATTTAATATTCTCAGTACCAACCGAACTTGTCGATTTCGTTTCCAATATTCGAGATGGCATCAATTAGTCAAATTACACTGATCTTGTCTTGATCATTAATACGAATAAAAATTGAAAAGCTGCCGGATTAAGCGAGAAGTTTATTCTTGTAAACATAAAAGGAGCAATATTTAATGGGTCATTGTATTTCTCAACAAACATCTGTCGGCAGCGGGATATCATCACTTTAGCTTACGGCTTACCTACCTGGTGCAGGAGTGCAGAGCTAATTCCTCGGCGGACATTCCACCGGGCGAGCAGGTGGCGACAAGTCGCTGGCAAGACCGGTCCTTGGACTCACCGCTACTCGCAAAAAATGCGCACGTTTAACCAAGTTCGAACCGTTCCGCCCAGCGACAATGCATCCGATGCACAGGCCCAGCTTAACCCAAGAATTAAGAAATTATTGTGTAGGTAATCGCCGTAACGATTAACTTATGACATGACATCGATATAATCGTATACTTTATTTGACGCCAATCACGTGGGCGGCTAATATTATTAAGTGTCCAAACCAGTTCCCCGTATTTTTATTTCGGAACGCATCGGATTCCTCGTATGTCAAAAGTTATCAGTTCGCCGCCTACTTGCGAGGTATTGGCAGCACATTAGGAAGCAGAACACTCGAGGATGTTATCTTAGAAGTCAATGCCCATTTATGTGCAAATGAACGCGTATTTAATTACAATAGCTCGGTGATATCGACGGTATCTCGGTATCGCGGTAGTTGTTTTATTTCTAGCTTATTAGTCTTTCGTCCTTCTGCAGTTCATTTTAATAAACATGAGCTGTTGAACTGCAAGGCAAGATCGAGATTGTAATGTCTATAATAACGTTGCAAATGGCGTTTTTAATTGTACAGGAATGCGACTGGATTCGAAACAACACTATATTCATGCCAAGATAAGAATTCTTACTTGATCTAGTGTAATTATTAAACTATCGAAATATCAGAATACAGATTTCGAGTTTCGTTGTCGTTCAATCTGATTAATGAAATTGTGAAAAACATTTTATTTGTGTAAAAAGAACAGAGTATGTCTTATATTTATCGGATATAAGCATGATTCAAGTTTTGTTTATCTTCAAATTAAGTGCAACAGTCGTATCAGCGAATCAGCTTTCTAAATGCGATGCTTAAACTCAGAGTCAGGTCCGAGGAGTCGAGATCGAGTTATGACGTGGCGAAAACAAAACGAGTTTGAATCGATTCCGTGCATTCCGATGCTTCACGGATTCCTCTCGAAAGAATGCGAGCCCGCGACTCTTTTAATGATTATAATCTCGATTTAGTGGTCGATTCGTCATCGTCTGATTTAGTTAATGGAATAGGCTATAAGCGTGTGAATCGGGTGTGATGACTTTTGATTGTGCCCATAGAAATAAGTCGGACTGACTTTATTGGTAATGGACACTGTCATGGATCAACACCTGTCTTAATAAAACTTTTATAGTCGTCTGGTTTTATATACTTGTCGCCATGTTTTCATTAAGGTATTCAGTCGTAAAAAATATTGACTAACTAATAGTTATCAATTCTATACGACTCTGGAATAGTCTCCCTGACAGTATTAGGAAAGCTCCAAGTAAGTTTGCATTTAAAAGGAAGGTACGTGAGTTTCTGTTGAAAGCCTGAAAACTCAATACCACAGTATTGAGTTTTATTCCCTTTATCTGATTCATTATTGAGGACATCATCATCAATATTATATGTAGTTATGTATGTTTATGTATTTATTCTTTTATAATATAAGTTTGTATTTGTGTATGTTTATTATTAGATAATCTTTTGTTTGGTTTAATGTATTTTTAAAATTATTTTCTAATTTGCTCTTTGCCGCGATTAACATTTCGTTTTTCCTAAAGGTTGACTGGCAGAGAACGCTTTCAGCGTTAAGTCCGCCTTTTGTACCTGCTTTTTGTGTGGTCAATAAAGTTTTATAAATAAATAAAATTCTATTTTATTTTACTATTAGGTAACTGTTTTTGCATAAACGTTTACCTGCGACGACAACTACTTTCAGGGTTCTGTATGCAAGGCCTTTGTGGTGGTCTGGTTAAAGGCATTGTCTGCGAGCATTAAGAAACTTCTTAAGCTACTTTAATACCCATGGAAGTCTTTGGAGGACAACTTTAAACTCTACTCTCACGGACTTTGAATGTTTATTGTATCTTAGGAACAGTTAACTCTGTGATTTCCGAGCGAGACGTTTATTGCACCAGTCGCGAATTCAAGTTTCCAAACAATTGAACTAAATAGTGGAACTTGCATACTTTACGCTCAACAGTTACTGCTTTAGTAAGTCTATTATTTTATTTTCTGTTGGAAATTACTTTGTTTTATCTAAGTCGATTAGGCTATAACTCATATATATTTTATAGATAACATGGTCGCTAAATAACCGTTTTCTATTAGTGCATATAGGTCTTTTTGGACTTATCTATCCTTAGTCCATTTGCCTTTTTAATAAGAAACATCTACTACACAATTAGCGTCGAACTAGGTGTAACTTACATTTAACGCTGATGCAGCCAGAGAAATAGTAAAAACCAGACATAACGGAGAGGTCCTCAAGACAAGGAAAAGCTGGGTCTTAATCTTATCTATATACAGCCTACCTGCCTTTATAATTTAACAACTACGTAGGTAATTGGCATCCAAGTAGGTGTAACTTTCATTTGCCGATTTAGCCAGAGAGATAGTAAAAACATGACATTTCGGAGAGATACTGAAGACAAGGCAAGGCTACAGGATACAGGACGCGGTAGCAGCATTTGCTTCTAAGTCGTATCAATTAACAGTCATCAGCCTTTTTAAATTAAAAACTACGTATGTAATTAGCATCCAACTAGGAGTAACTTTGCTGATACAGAAAGAGATATATAGTAAAATCATGATATTTCGGAGAGGTCGAGGTCGGGTATAGAAAGCATTTCGGTCTTAGTCTTATCGATTTACTGGCCATCTATCTTCTTAATTTAACAACTACTAAGGTAATTAGCATCCAACTAGGTGTAACTTTGCAGATACATCCAGAGAGATAGTATTAACATGACATTTCGGAGAGGTCCTGAAGGCGAGGCAGCAGGATACAGGACGCGGTGTCAGCATGTGTGCCTTATGCATGTATATTTTTGTCTTTCTTTCTTTGTCATTTAACTACTATGTGGGTAATTAGCATCCAACTAAGTGTAACTTTGCTGATACATCCAGAGAGATAGTATTAACATGACATTTCGGAGAGGTCCTGAAGGCGAGGCAGCAGGATACAGGACGCGGTCGCATGGGAGCGGAATGCGGTCCGGCGCGGCGGGCGCGGGCGCCGGGGGTCTCGAGCCGGCCTATAAACTGCGCCGGAGTGGTTGCTCTCGCTGCCCCGTAATTATTATGCCGTGAGAGTGCATGGCCGATCACCCCGGCCCATAACGCCACTGAGCGCTGCGCATTGTTTTAATGACTGTTGCGAACTGCACTCATTAAAAACGTTATTATAAAAGCGTGTTCATATTTTTAGTTTGCGTGTAAGTTTTTCTTGCGGCGGCGTAAAGGTCAGAATTAAATGCCGATTCCTACAGTCCCTATTCTTGTTAACGTTAGTGTTGTCTATGTGCTGCTAAATTACTATAGTCGTTCGTGTATTCCATCTCGTAACGTTGTCAATCGTTTTGTAGTAAAATGGTTATTAGACGATGCTTTTATAGCCTTAATTCTGACAGTTATACTTATTTTGTCCTCTCTGCGAGCGACAGTAGCACAAAGCGAATAATGATTGACTGTTATGGAATAGTTATTGTCAGAGCACTTTAGTTGTGGCCTTTGATGTTTGTAGGAGTCGTAATCATAATTTGATCTTTATGTTTGTGGTACTTATTCTTTTACTCATCGATAGTGGTAAACTAGTTTCAATGCTACGGTTTTCGCAGTTTGACCTAAATAGAACGGTTATAAAATCTGCACCAGTGGCAGACGGAGCGATAAAGAAAATATTTGTAAACCGTTTCAGTGGTTTCAGTGCGTAACTAGACTAGTTGTATGTTTGTTTTATTTCAAAGTTTGTAATAATATCTTGCTCAGTTTAAATAAAATGAGAAGAAAACGTCTCTGTAATTAATGTGATATTAAAAATATTTTATGTCCGGTAGTGAAATTTGCAGTTACTAGTTAATTGCAAAACCTTTGAAAACCTTTATCTCACTTTTCACGCCTACTTAAACGATCGCTTTTGCACCGACTTCGATTGGAACACTCAACTAAGAGATACCTACCAGGAAATCGCTTAGTTCTTATCTAACCACTAAGAACGTGTTGGTTGTGAGGTTTGTTTCCAAGTTTGTCATTTAAAAATATTATGTATCTATTTAAGTATATTTGTAATACCACTGTTGATTCTGATGTCTGTAACACAAGTGCTTAAGCTACTTAACACGGGGTCAGATGAATGTATGTGATGTTTTGAAATATTTATTTATTTATTTATTTAAAAGGGGAATGGTAATAGCTTCTCATTTTATCCAGATAAATATATTTATTCGGTTGAATCATTTAGCTGTTGAATAAACTCTGCAGATAGATAATGACATTGACGAGGCTATGAAGACTACCTTTAAATTAGCCAGTTTGTATACTCATTGTATTTATTGCTTCATAACACGTCAATTTATTTATTAAGATTAATTTAACGCATGCCGATATCCTGTTCATAAAAGTTTTTGCCGTACTAAATGCACAAGGTTGTTCACCATCAGATAAGATCAGTTTGAAATCTCGCCGTGGTTTTTTACTGTATGCTCGAGCGAAATTTCGAGCTTACATCGACGATTTTATAACTATCGACGTCGGTGGTGCATTCCTTAAGAAAAAAAGTGTAACGTAAATACAATAGGTCGAAACAAAAACAATTCTCGGGTATTTGTTTTCGTATGCGTTTCCGGTTTTCGGCAGACCGTAAGGCTGGTAAGACGAGCACGTGTGATTGTATCTCGCATGTAATAGAATCTAATGCCAGCGCGGCGTCAAAGGAGGGGATATTGGTATCACGCCGGGTTATGAATGAACGTGGACCTCCGGCGGCGGCGCTAGCCGACCCCGCGGGGAGGGGGCCGCTCTCGGAATTCCAAAAACTCGAGTGGGCGATGTCGATGCGCTAACGCATAAAAAACGAACCGATCCGACACAATAGCGCCTCGGGCGAACGTCGCCGTCGCGCCGAGGTGCGACCGTCTCCCTTACGAACACAAATACACTAAACGTCTGAACTGCTATAACGATATGCGGTTGCGTTATGCCTTGTTAAAATAACAGAATAATGAGGCTCCTGTTTGGTTAACATGACAAAGATGGCTGGCCGTGGAATGTCGTTCATCTCGCCGGCGCCTGCGCAGAGACCGCCTCGTCGATTGAAAACCCTAGTTTTCCATTCGATCTGGTGCCAGGTCACGTACATTGAACCTTGGCTTTCTATATTCCGACAACGCTTACGGCATAAGGAAATACTCCTTACACTTCTCGTAAAGAGCTTTTGAACATTGGATGCAGTATCTGTTGATTGAGAAATATTGGCGAAATGTTGCGACTGCAAGCATCGCTTTGCAACAAGATTTCTCATCATTTTTCGAATGTGAGAAGAAACGAGGTGAAACAAAACCCTCGGTGTTGGCACGGGCTCGAGCGGGGCGGGGAGGTCGGTGCAGCGGCAATAAAAGCCTACCTGCCCGATGTAGATGTTATCTACCTCGGTCAAAGACGCCGGCCGCCTCCGTGCCTTACTATCACTGATGCGAAAAACGTCTCTAAACGGGCAAAAATAGGGCTCAAATTGCCATCGAAAATGATGCACTAACAAACACGTAACGGTGTGGAATTACAACACTTTTGTTAGATTGTAAGCTTTTGTCATGGTTACAAATATACATTAGTCATAAACACCGCACTTTACTCTTCATGTGGTCTACTGGTGCAGCAATGTAGCGCGTTAGTTTCTATAGGCTCGAATCGTTGTGTTAGATTTGTAAGTTTCCAGAAATAGGATTACGAGAAGGCATTTGATAATGTAGAGCTTACGTCAGTTACATAAATTCTTTTAGAAAACAGTCTTGATCTCTCAAATGGGTCCAATAAAGACGGTGGAATGTGGGCATTGTATCAATTAACATAGACATTAAAGTTGGTAGATAAACGAGTGAGCGGGTTCGGGAGGGCAGTATAAATAAATACGAGGTGCAGCTGCATTCGGGAGTTATTGGAATTAAAAAAATGCTGGCGATGAACATTGGACAGCGGTCGATGATGAGAACATGTAATCTTGTGCACGCGTCTGCATATTCAATGTGTTTTTTCATAAACAAAGCGTTGTAAAAGCAATTAATGTACACGAACAAGCTTACACTGAATCATGGTCATCTCATACTATTGCGCAATTGCACGTTAACACTAATTATGCCATATTTTCTAGCACAATTTGTTTTCAACTCCTTTTCCTTGTACATTCCAGGTGGTGATTAAATCAGAAATTTGTTTTGATTTACTATTCTTAATTGCCTGAGTGTGAACATTAACTTGTAGTAATTAGGCTTTCGTCTGATGATTATCTTAGAACGTATTTTTAAATCAGAGTGGAAATACTCTCAAAGTCTCAATATATTATAATACCCGTATGTTATACTTACATGTATTGTATGTCCAGGAAAGCGCTTTTTCTCAAATGATATTTAAAGTAAAGGAAAGATTTAAATATAACTCATGATTTCTGAGGAGATAAAAACAAGCAGAGAAGATGTCTGCAAACTTAACCGTGTGGGTGGATAATTATTTCTGAACTTCGAGGTGACTCATAAAAAGGTCTCCGTTGCGGTCGATCATTTTCCAAATATAGGTCACGTTTTATAGGCACGTACCTACCTACTTCAAAGAGGATAATTGATATCGAAGTGGTATTGATAATAGCCATTTAGATAATTGACGCCGAATTCGTCTTTCGCTTTGGCTTTGGCTACTCTCGTTAATTGCCGGACTCCACTGCTGCTCTAATTGTACGCTTTTTCTTTCAAAGAATTAGGAACTTCATTAAAAATAGAATGAACTTTTCTGAAGTAACCTTCATCGCTTTTTCCGCCTTTTCAAATTCAGCATTATAACATTTTGTTTTTAACGAATACCGATTTATACAAAATTGTTAATCATTCAAGTAGGTATAAGGAATAATATTTCATTAACATTTGCAATTACTCATGTTTGTTTAGTAGGTATCCGCAATCCTTTGTTCTTAATTAACTCATTGAATTGTCTGTGAGCCTTTGTTTATGTACTATCAAAATATTATTATAATTATTCGTCTGTAATTGTTTAAATTCTGCTTTAAACATGCTTCAAAGGGATTAAGATTAGAGGTTCTAATATAAAATTTATAGGCAGGCATACAAATGTGATGCATGTTACGGTATTTGGGTTTGGTACAATCAGATCGTGATTAAAATTATTATCTTCGTGATTTTGTGTCTCTATTTAACTAAGATTTGATTCTTGAAGAAGCACAGAAGTGCATTCTGTACAACACCAACTTTCAGTTGCATGCCTAGTCGAAAACGCCGATTTATCAGACCTGACAAATGGTTTGCTATACTATTAATAACTAGAATTGGAACGGTAACGTTACAGTTATTAATTATAACTAGTTGAGCATTGAGCAATAAGCCACTCGGATAGACCAAAAATAAATAAATAATAAATAAATAACTTTACTCTATCTATTAAAAATACCGCATCAAAATCCGTTGCGTAGTTTTAAAGATTTAAGCGTTCATAGGGACATACAACATACAACATGACAGAAAAAGCGACTTTGTTTTATACTATGTAGTGATGTAACAATTTGTTATTTTTGTATCTGATCTTGTTATGGATTTGAATCCTTACAGACTTGAGTATAACAGAACCCATTTAAATGTTACTCTGTGTTTGTGTAATAATTATTATTTTTAAAATAATCAGTACACATTTTGTTTGATGTTTATATTTTCGTTCCTGTCATATGATTTCATGTACTCTCGACGCCTAGCTAACCGACCTACTTTGTTGGACTATTTTCGTCTTTGCCAGATACATTGCACTGAATGTTAGGTGTAATGGCTACACTCAATGGCTTACGCATTACCTACCTTGTTCATTCATTGCATTGAGATGAAACATCTTTAGATGCACTCGACGACTGAAGGATACCTGATAAAGCAGGTGTAAGAATTCCAACGATAGAAATACTTTGATCTTGGATACCAGTAGGTATAACCGAAGCTGTCCCTCCATAACTGCAACGAAATTTAACAGAATACAAAATACAAAAATTACTTTGATCTTCACTGAAATCTCCGTAACCATTCCCCTTAGTTGCAACGGCTTTTTTTTACTTGGTACTTTGACTTCTTTCTGTCTAATGGTAATCAGAAGAAGAGCCCTAACTACCATGACAACGGATGCGATGTGTTTCTTCCTCAACATCATATTCTACTCGTATTAGTCATGAATTCAGAGAAAATCGCGTTTCTTTGAATTGCACAACTATTGAAAGGATGTTTCAATTCGAATGCTTAGAAGTTTCATAATATTCAAGTGAATTATAATCTCGGCCATTAAGTTGTTTTATTACATTAATAATTCCTATGATTCATTAGGAGTGTAGTTTACCGGTTAACCTTTGGTCCTTGTAAACAAAATCACAATGTTTTTCATAAATCAATGAATTGCAATGACCTTTATTGATGAATAATTTATTATTGCGGTTGATGTCATTGTTTTTATTTTCTTAGATAAATTACTTTGTATATAAATTCCGTTTTAGTAAAATGTAGCTTCTTATCAAGAATTTAGCGGTATGTTTTGGAGGTAGGTGGATTTCTGGTACCTATCTATAGAGTGTTATTAGAAATTCTTCAAAATTTACATCTTTTGTATAAACAATCGTTTCTTTATTGTGAATCTGTTTGGATAACAGTATCAAACGATACAATTGCGTACAATAAAATACCTACCTATAAAAGTACCTACACACCTGTTAGCCGATTTATCAATTCATTATCTATTATCTGTAAACCTCAACGTTCGGACAACTGTTTGACAGGTGACCGAAACCGTTACATTTCTGCAATATGATACCTTAAGTGAAAGCGATAAAGTTCATTATGAATTGTGCAGTTTTTTCGTTTGTGATAGTCTGATATGCTGATGGCTAGAAGCAAGAAGGTTATGTACAACAATAGCGTAATAGAATAGATTATCTCAACGCCTGAGTTTTACTGAAAAATCTAAAATTATGTTTATTTATCTGATAAGAAACGCCCGAAATAAATGAGATAATAATGTTATAAGTACTTAATCGTATTACATTTGTGTTCTAGCTTGTATATTTGCGTAAGCAAAGATAGAGACGTAATGTATTTTTATTAAATTGTGTCTTGAACTTTTAGTATTCGATTCTTTCGTTTTTGAATTGTTCTTAGGTACTTTTGTATAACATATTTTAAGGTTCATTCATAAAAAAAATGTCACACGAGAAACACAATATCACGATAAACACGTTATTAGGGAAAGCTATTGTAGGAACGTATTCAAATGATCACAGTACGTCCGGGTGTAAAAAATGGCCGTTGCATTGTAACAATGCAATGGCCGCACACGCGACAGTATTTCAATATGATTTACGCAGAACACCATCGCTTCACGCTTCGGGCTAACGCATGATGTCCATTACTCCACGCGCCATTTATGACCGTTGCTTCTGTTTTATATTTAGTGTTTACTCCAACAGAACCAAAAATATAATCTACTAGCGGCCGCCCGCGACTCCGTCCGCGTGGATTTCGATTTCCAATATCCTATGTGTTATTCTGATATATAAGCTATATTGTGGTAAAGTTTCATTTTAATCCATTCAGTAGTTTTTACGTGAAAGAGTAACAAACATCTATACATACAAACTTTCGCCTTTATAATAGTAGTAGGATCCGAGATTACTTTTTTGAGTCAACGAAATGTGTGCGACCTTAGCGAAGAATCATCTTCACCAGCCTGTTGTAGACCGATTCTGGATGTAGGCCTCCTGCCCTACGCAATTTGGTGAACAATAAAACGGAGAGGAACACTAAGAAAAGATTTTGATCAATTCTACCCCCAAGGCGACAAAATAGGGGATGAAACTTTGTCAATTTTAAACGGATCGGGCTGTGACTATGCATGCCTAAATTTACTATTTCGTAGACATACCCTACTTAAGAATGGATTTTGATAAATTTCACCTCTAAGAGGAAAATAGGCCACGCGGACGCAGTCTTCGGAGACCACTAGTGCGACATAAAGTGGAAGCCGTTACACATGAAATAAAAGGCCCGAAGATCAAAAGAGTTACAGTCGCATAAGACCGGCTTCTTAGTGAAGTGTCCCTCAATGGAATGGAGTTAGTGGCACCATCAGGTAACTAGCTTTGAAAGGGGAATGCTAATATTGTTAGCAAATACGGTACATGCGATGTTTTGTTATTGGCATTCATTAATGTGTTTCCGGTCGTACATAATATTAACATATATTGCAATATTCAATTAGAAAATGAAAAACAAGTGTTTGTGTTCTCAAAATTAGCTATTGATTAGGACTGCCCCAGTTTTGGTGTAGATAAAGTCGAGCATAAAATTTAATTTTCTTGTAGAAACCGTGAATACATTTCACTTTTATGGTAAAGTGAAAGCCTTTGTCAAATTAGCGTTAATTAAAAGTTTGACTTATAATTTCTTAAGAGATGACTGAATACGACCTATTCAATTAGTCATACATTGCAAACAAATCGTAAATCTAGTAGGTCCGTCTCCGTGAAAACATTTCTGCACATACTTAACCTTTCTTAGAGCTTCTGCTAATTGTTATTTACATCGCAGCTCTTACTTCGGCTAATTGTGTATACTTTCAATATTGCGAAGTCGAAATCAATTTTAACGACAGCTTTATTAAGCAAAATAACACGTCTTTCCTTAAACGCTAACCGTTGAGACATAACTCGGTTTTACAGCAAGTTTTTACATTTACTTTTGCAAGCTCGGTTATAATTGTTGGCCATTTCGACTTGTCATTTTAGAACCGGCGATTTAAATCAATTAGTTTACTTGCAGCATAAATGTTCAAGTACTGGCTTATAAGCTATGCGACCTGATGTAACTTTTGCTTCTGCCTCATCGTCAAAGCAACCACAAGTATGTGTGTATTTTATTATCTTCTGTAGTTATTCCACTATACGCTTTTAGAATTTGCTGTAACTATATTTCCACCAATAAAATGGCGTGACAACCCGTCCTTTGGTCTGCCGTTTGGTATATCTTAAGTCAACATTCGACATGCAAAACACTCGTAATAGTTCAATTCGTTTTGAACACCACGTAGTTTATGGTAGTCTAATCGATTTGCCATGATATGCTGTAAAGTGTAGACTTTAATGCCACAAGTATCACAAACATGGCTTCCCGTTTCTTACTACACACTACGCACAATTCTAAAGCTTCCCCAGGAATTCGAATTCCGTTTTTAATTTCGAGAATCAGAAAATAACACAATAAATTATTTTCTAATTGCTACAGACGTTAGGATGGAAGCTTTCAAAGAAAAGGTGTGTGGCTATGCCGGCCTGTCCTTTGTCTGTGGGGTGCGACGGTGCGCGGGCGCAGGTACTAGGGTGACTCACCCCGCCATTACTCATGCGTGTGACACTTCGCGCGATCCACCGCTCGGTTTTGGTCTTCATATTTGGATAAGATGGTTTAGTGATTTGACCAAAATTATCGATTTTATATCGATTTATTATTGAATAATAAATCGGCGACTAGTAATTTAATTTTAACGAAATTTTCGAAATTTGAAATATAGGCGTGTCGTGTTGAAGTAAACTTTATAGCCTTAATCATCAAAATGTAAATGATATATTTTATACCTTACCAATAAATCTAATGGATCATTTGATGTAATTGGCTTAAATATTTATAGGTAATCAATTTATAGTTTTTCAAATTCCACGTGGGCTAGGTTCTACGGAATGCAATTAACTTTCAAAGTACAGCGTGTCAATTACTCACGTGATTTCGCCAACATCGATATCGAATCGTCACTAGCGGTCGGTTTTAGCGATGCCGATGCTTGTCGCTAGTTTAATCGGATTTGCCTGATTTGTGGCGCGCGCGCAGACGACGGCGGTTGATTTATTTGCCGCCGGTGGCGCCGCCAGCGAGCTCTTTATAATGACTTTTGCTTTGACTTAATAGTTTTCTTCACGGTTTGTTGTCTCAGGTCAAGATTCTTTGATAGCATGCACGTGATTGTTGGAAAAATGTTAAATTTTGCTTTTTGCAAAAATAGAATGCATCTCAAATGCCTATGCGATTTCTGTTGTAAGTTGTAACCAACGTTTGATTGTTCAAAAGTTGAAATTGTCTGTTATTTGTGTAGTCAATGCATTTTAAATAAGTAAGTATACAGTCAACTGAGTAGATAGGTACCTACTTATAATTTGCGAGAAACTTGTGCATTAATTAGACAAGCTTGCTTATATCATGAATATTAAACATGTCGTATGTGACCTTATAAGGATATGCAAGTTTGTAAGAAAATCCGAAGGCGGTTTTATATAAGGGAAAAATATTCATCCACAGTGTGATCCACACATACAGACAGTGTAAGAATAATGTAATTTAAAAAATAAGAGATCATGAATCATGCGTTCCTTTTTCTTTCTTTATGCCACAGTTCGAGACAAGGTTACGACTAGATGCTAATAAATAAAAACAAAGTTACTATGTTGATTATGCGATATTACTCCTAGTTATATTCTACTAAGAAGTTAACTTATTGACCTAATCAGAAGTTAATCTTCATAACTGACATTGCATTTGTGATTCCTCGTGGCGGATGTCTGTGGGTGGTCATAGTCGCTTACTCCACTGAATTGAATAAGATGAATGCGCTCGCTTATGTCCCACTAACTTTAAAACAATAAATGAATAAAACTTCTTATAAATATACTTTCTTAAGAATTGCAAGAATCAAGCTTGAACTCGAACGAATATACATGTATCGTCTTAAATAGAAGGTATTCATTAAAAGTCTAATTCAGTTTTGGATTTTAAGACAGTAAGAGATGAGCTTTCTGAAACACTGCAACATCGTTGATCACTTAGCAAAAGTATAGACCCTTTATTTCAATTACAAAAGAATGTCACTTATGAAGCATTGCCTAATGTAAAAATATCGTAAACCCAAAACAAAGCAAAAGCCCAATTAGAAGTTGTGAAAGACCGCAAGAGCTTTAGTCAAACAGAGGTAAAGGAGCCGCCCGAGAGTCTGTTTGCTTTCGCACTTCAAAAGCCGGGCGACGAATGCCTGCACCAGATCTAGATAAGATAACTGAAACTGTACTAAATACCAGATCTTTTAAAAACAGACTGTTACAGTGTGCGAAGTTCAGGTAATGAATTGGTAGAGAATTATGTTCATAATTTAGCTGTTATTTTGTTATTCGACGTAGAAAAAGTTTAGAAAAAAACAGAAGAACAAACATTGTTTCGGCACCAGCCATGTTTTGTTAGAGCAATAAGGTTCATTTCACTATAACTTTTTCTTAAAGTTCACAGCTATTTTGTTGCCAATAGCACTATTTCTAATACGCTTCCTATTTTACGGGTGAAATACGATACGAATATAATTTATTTTATTCGTGTCGTATTCGTTTAATACTAATCCAACATCGAATTCAAATCGGACGGACACAAATTTCTAATCATGTGCGTAAATTTTATACACGAATTATTGTGTATTCCTCGTGCATTAACATCGTTTTAGTCGCTTATCACACCTTATTATCGTGTATGGCAGGTTCTACATTCAACATTCAAATAAATTGCAGAAAAATGTTCCAATATGCATATTGACCGGTACTTTGGTCGCGAGTCGCAGGCAATTATAACATGTAGTTTATGATATGTGACAAGTTACAGCGAGCCGAGTCGATATGGTCGATTGGATTGTAAAAACGGGAATGCACATTTGTTTTGCACTTGCATTTTTTTGAAAAATTATTTGAATAATAATCAAGCTTATCAGGTGTCGTAAACATAATACTTGATAGTAGGTATCGTGTTAACGTCATTAACAATATAGGCCGATGGGTGAATAATAAAGAAGTCGGTAAATTAGTTTAGCATTAAAAGATAACAGTAGATACGCAATAAATGTAGTTCACAAGAATAATTAGAGTTTATTTTTTAACAAGATGTAAAGGTACTGTTTAAAATGGTCGTCTTCTACATCTGGAAATGAAGGTAACTAAGCTGTCTATCGATTTGAATACGAACTGATCCTTCTCTTTAGTCGTATTTATTTATTTATTTATTTATTTATTTGCTTGCCACATGGTGTAAAAAGGTCTTACAATATAGTCCAGTACATTATACACGTGACACCCCGTAGGGGCACCGCAAATACAATTCGTTACTTACACACAATTAAGAATATTATTACAATAATTTACTTATAGATTTCTTACATTATTTCAAATTACACAATTGTTAATTAATTATTATTAAAAAAAATACATAATATAATTACATAAATAAAATTAACTTTCATTAAAAACAAAATATCAAATCAAATTAAATTAAATTAAACTTAAATCAAATTAAATTAAACACAATTTTATCTTCAATTGTCCTCAAAGAACTCATTCAGACTGTAGTAGGCTTTTTCTAGTAAGAACGTTTTCAGCCGAGTTATGAATGGCTTCAGGTGTGGTATATCCGTTAAATGGCTGGGGATTCTATTGTAAACTCTGATGGACATCCAATGGGGACCTGATCTAACTAACTGTAGTGGGTTACCTAATGGGAATTTTAACTGATTTTTATATCTATTGTTGCGCCTAATTAGTGTGTTTGGTGTATATAAATACATATGTTTTTTTATAAATTTACAAATTTCTAAAATATATAAGCACGTTATTGTCAGGATTTTTTTATTTATAAAGTAAGGTTTACATGATGTCATCGAATCTAGATTATATATAATGCGTATACCAAAATGGCCTAAGCGACATTTTTTGAGAAATCGACTTATATACATCATTGGAATCGCCTTTTTTTTCTGCGTCGTTCTATCTAGGTCTCGTCTCTCTAGGGCGTTATTTTTGTCGCTTAAGCGGTTGGTAAATTAAGGCTCGAAGCCTTAATTTTACGTCCTAAGCGCCTAATATTTAGTGTTTTTTTTCATTCTGGTGGTTAGGAAATATAATATTTTGAAAAAGTCACTTAGACAATTTTGCTTGAAAACAATAAATAACAAAAATGTCGCTGAATACTTTCGGGCTGCAATTTTCAAATATAAGATATGGCGCTTAGGATTATTTGCCCTATCACATATTACTATGCATTGTGGCGCTTATCCCATTTTTTTCTCAAAATAAATGATTCAATCTATGGGTATTGGTGTCCCTGGTCGCAGACTTTCGCTGGTACAGGTTATCTGCGACATCTTGTATATTTAGTATTTCGCTAACACTAAGACTTTTTCGTCAATCACTTCTTATGTTGGCTTAATGTCGGTTAAGCAATTTTAATAAAAATACAGATGCAATTAAGTCGCTTAGGCTAACATGAATTTTTTTGGTAAATGCAGTTACGACATTTTTGCTGTAAAAAAATAAATCCATTTGAGCATAAGCGACTAAAAACACCCTTAGATGAATGATTTGTAATACTTTAATAAATACATTTTGAAGTGAAGTATCTTTTATGTTTACACCTAAAATTTGGAATCTTAGGAAGCAAAACCCAACGACTTATGATTTTTTTTCGTAATTTTTCGTCTTTAATCCTCTCTCCTGTAAAGTTTGTGAAGTGGCGGTTAGGCCTTTTTGGCCGTTAGGCATCGATACATTTTTTCTGCAGTATAAAAACTTCTTGTATGTCTGAGCTGTTGCCCCATAAAATTATGCCGTAGGTTAGCCAGGAATTTGCATACGCATAATAAGCTGTTAGTGCAGTTTTGGTGTCTGTGGCCTTCTTGAGGTTATAAAGTGCATAAACAAAAGATGATATTTTTTTGGTGACCTTCTGTATATGGGGCTTCCAGTTCAGATGACAATCTATTTCGATACCTAGCAGGGTGGAAGAAGGTTCAATTATTATTTGTGAGTCCTTGAATTTGTATGAAATATCTAATGGTGCTTTTTGATACGGCCTGAATTGTAACATTTTGGTTTTATTTAAATTAAGTATTAAGTTGTGATTACTGAGCCATTGGTGAATTTTGTCTAAGTTATAATCAAGTTTTTCAGTCAAGTCATTTAAGTTAGTACATGGGATAGTAATAGAGATGTCGTCTGCAAAAAGGGTACAGTGTTCATTTATTATTTTCGGCAAATCATTCACATAAATCAAAAACAAGATGCATCCTAAGACACTGCCTTGCGGTATTGAATTATATATTTGTAATTTCTGTGAGTGTACAAACTGGATTTTGCCGGTACTGAAGTCAGTGTGTTCAATCGCGACTAATTGTTCTCGGCCAGATAAATATGACTTGAACCACTGGTATGCAGTGCCTCGGATTCCAGCCCGATACAATTTGTCTAACAAAATGTCATAGCGAACTCTATCATATGCTTTGCTTAAGTCTAATAGCAATCCTATAGCGTATTTCTTATTATCTAACTTGTCTAATATATTTTTTACATATTTATACACCGCCAGTGCTGTTGACCGGTTTTGCCTAAAACCATTTTGGTTATCATTCAAAATTTTATATTTTCCCAAGAAGTCATATAACTGTTTCATATATAGATATCGTATCATCTTTGGTAGAGTGAAATAAGTATTTCTATTATAATTATTGATGAAGTAATTCCTTATTCAAGCGTTAAAATACCTGATCTTTCCCTAATCTTTCTCTAATCCCAAACGTTACTATAAATAAATAATTCCTTCCTGAATTCCACAGCCACAGCTCAAGATAATTCACTTGACAACCACGTGCATTCTTAAAAAGTAATTTGAATACGTGGCTTGATTAAAACCGAGCACGAGGCCCTGTTCTATTTTGTTTCGAGACAAAAGAGTGTAATTTGGAATGTGTACAAGAAGCCGAAGCCTTCTTGCCTAGCAGTTGTGCAAACAATCACGTTTTTAATGAAAGGACGAACACGAGTAGTGTTACAGAAGTGAACGTTTAAACACTTACCAATTAAGGCATTAAATAGATAGCAATAAACTTTTGTATTGCGTAACATGGGCTTTATCGCGGAATGCTTACTATTGATGTATGTACATACTTTTTATTGGCAACCGGTAACAACGATGTATATTGAGATAACCGATGTGAAAATAGCAAAAGATAAGATTTATACAATTAGAATAGTGAGACAAAAGGGACTAGGTGAGCATATTATTTACAAATTTTGAAACAGTTTTACTCGTAATTAGACCAACACTTGTCGACGAACTCGTAATACCAAGATTAATTACAAAATATTTAATGAACGTTTTTGTAGTTAAGTGAAAGCTTCGAAGATAGTTTCAATAAGTACATCTTTAACTTGTGTGATCTAGTAGGGAATAAGTATTAGTTTAATACTCAGGAAACTACTTCGACGATATTACTTTGCGCGAGTAGGTATAAATGAAACTTCACAGACATGACATTTGATCAACGAGTTTCTATCATACAATGTAATTTGTAATGACACTTTCGAGTAATCGATCGTTCATTTTATTGGCTCGGTTGCGGGCTTTACCAATTTTAAATCTAAACCATAATTCACCAAGAAAGTTTTCATTACTTAGTACATACTTTCGAAGAAAGCGAAAGTGGATATGATAGTATTAGTGGGATCCAAGGGCATTACCGAATGATAAAGGAAAAAAAAATAAGAAAGTTAAGGAAAAAGGTGACAGTTTTTTTTGGGCCCACCAACAATCGGTAACGTTTAAGACAAAGAGAACTATGTAAAAAATGTATATATTTTTTTATGAATTTTGCTATTGAAGTGAATTTCAAACGAAACCGGAGTCATAAAACCAAAATAAAAAGCCTTATTTTGATTATATCCGTGAAATATCTGTCCAAAGATTAGTAAACAATGGCTGTCATCCAGATAACTGAAGGAAAAAAGGTTTTTATCAATAGAATTAAAATGAAACACTTGAAATCGAACATAAAAGAGACGCAATTTACTTTTGGAACGGTTTTCATGCCTATTTTTATCTAAGGCGGTTATTGATAGTGACTTTTAATCATTTAATTAATGAAATAAAATAATACGAATAAACAATACAAAAAAATCCGTATAACGGAACGCAAGTGCTAGTCTATTGCCGGATTTTGATTTTATTTAAAAACTGAATACAAATGTCAGAAACCTTCAGTCTGTCAACTGTCATTAATGGTTTTACTATATAATTTAAAAAAGCTGTAGTTTGTTTGTTTGAACACGCTACTATCAGAAACAGCTGGTTCGATTTGAAAAAATATTTTTGCGTTGGATTATCTATTAGTCGAGCCAGGCTTAAACAAAAAAATGTTAAGCTATAGTTTAAGACTTCATATTTTTGCAAAAACCTTATTCTACGCGGACAGAGTCACAGGCGGACACGAGTCATAATAAATTGCTTTTACTTCAGATACGTAGGAAAAACATAATGGAAAATCGCCCTTATGTGTAAGTATTTACGGTTCAGGCGTTGAAAGTCAGGAAAGCAAATAGACAGATTAGTTTATGAGGTTAACATATATTTTCCCATCTTATTTCTAACGATTCCGGTTAAAATATGAAAAAGTAATATTACCACAATAATCTGGAGATTATAAGGAATAAATTGATACCCATTTCGTAAATAAACGCTAAAATTTTATGTGGGCCTAACTCTCCATACAAAAACGATTGACTCCTTTAGTTATGAAACCTTCATAGGACTTAATTATGTACATAAAAATAATGGCTTCCGTTTTTTCAAGCATGCGTTTTGATAAATTGTACTTATTATTCTTACATGATCAACACGTGACGTTAGTAAATCTATGCCTATTTTCGTTTTGAATTGGTTGTAAATGGCTTTGCACGAAATCTAATCTTTTATCACAATGTGATCTTGAAACAGCTGATTGTGCTATGTTTATCTGTCTTTGTAAAGTGTCGACGCCGACAGTGTAGTAAAATGAATGAACTTTTTCCTTGGAAACAATGATTAGAATCTTTTACTATCTTTTTATTTTTAGGAACGACTTAGTAGTAGCTTACATTTGACGCGATATAACCGATAACAATAAAAAATATTTGTTTCATCTAGTCCCAGCGATAAGTTCGAGAATTGAACTGTCTGAAACGTGAATTCAATAATTCTAATAGTCCTACAGTTTCCCATACATACTGAAAAAAATTAACTCCATCATGTCCATTCCAGCACAATATCCCACAATGGAGCTCGCGTGGTAATATGAGATGAATAAATATACTAGAATTATGTACTTGTAAATGAGAATTGTATAGCAAATACTACTGAACTCCGATGTACACTGAGAAAATATGTACTAAATAATATCGGAACCAAAATTGCCTATTCCAACACAACATCCCATGAGACGTTTGAATGAATGGAGCTCGCGTGGTAATATGAGATGAGATGAAAAAACTTCACAGAGCTGTCCTCGCTTCTGAGCTCTGCAGCCGTTATCACGGTATGCGATCTCGCATTTTTGTGTTTGTTGCAAACAATGATTTTACCTGTGATAACAAGTAAAACATGCCTTTGAAGTGTACAGGTAAGCTTAGGAGTGGTTTAGTGCAAAATGGGCACTTAAACGGTACAAATAATCTTTGCAGTAAGATAAGAACAGTTGATGCATTCATAAGTACCTACATAAAGATAAAGAAGTTAAAATGAAATGATGTTAAAAGTTTCATAGTTAACAATCCTGAAGAATCTGATAACATTACCTTTTATATAGTTCTTACTAGCTTGGATTCTTCCTCAGAGCCTAAAGATTGTCTGTGCCGACTTTCATCAAAACGGTTGAAAGGTTTAAGCGAGAAAGCGTAACAGACAAACATCCAGAGTCTCTTGCATTTACAATATCAGTAGAATAGTCTACATAAGGTCAAGTCTTGTGCCGTACTGAATCACCTTACGTACTTTGAGTTCCATCAGACGCGGAGAGATCGTGAACTGGTAAATCAACAGTTTGGAAAAAATGAGTCAACGATCCTGGAAAAACAGTGCTGGTAATTAAATGGAAATTAATTAAATGTAAAGTAAATGGCACAGATCATGTCGTATTTTGTCACTCGTAAACTTAGTATCATCCCGATTGCTTTGTTTTAAAGATTTCATATATTAACGTGAAACACCAAGATGGTCAGTGAAGACACTGGTACTCTGGTACTGTTATTATTAGTGATGGCGGCGGAAGTCAGCTGGTTGCTGACAGGCGCGCCTGCGCAGTGCTGACGGCTCAACCCTTCGGAGCAGCGAGCGACAAACATGTCTATTTGCGGTGGGATATTGACCGCACTGCTGCACCTTTGTTTACCTTACACGGGGTCGGCTAAACTTAGCGGGCAGGGTTGAAGATGTTAACACGTATGAGATTGAAAATATGATTAAAGAAATATCTTCTATAAAATGGTTCTGTACGATAGATTCTAAAACATACCTTGATATCAAAACACTGTATAAGTAGCATACAACATGTAAATTAGGTAGTCAATTTTGACTTTGAATGGGAAGAGAGTTTTCAAAAATTTTGTATACAAAACACGGATTCTACTTTACGTAACATTCAGAAGCACTCTTTGGTCAGTGTAGAATGTGCATTTTAACAGAATTAAATTAATACCTTTAAGTTCACAAATTTTCAATTGTTCCCTGGTGAAAAGACTTGATCTTTTGCCACGGAATCACAGTCACCGATGGAACTAACCTCAAAATCTTCTTGAGTGTTTATGTGAATGTTCGACTTGGGTGTCATTAGAGCCTGCAAACTTCGACAGTAGGCCACAGTTATGTTCCTAGAACAGGCCCGTCGTCAAATTAACATGTTAATCGTCACGATACCACATGTCAGGGTTGATATTTGCGATTATCCTAACTATAGTTCCCCGAATAGTTGTCGACGATGTTCTCATTATGCTACAGGAGCTAGTCTTGTTTATGATGTACTGTAAACAACCAATGACAACAAATGTTCTTTATCATCATAAGTAGATTAATATTAGTTGCTCCTGGAAATGAGGTTCCATTTAATAAGTCCAAGCGTAAATTCTTAATTTAGGTGGAAATATAATAACCAAATCAGATACAGAACAGTTGTATTGTAAATTATAATGCTTTTTGGGAATTCCGACCCAAAGACTTAGTCATTCGGAAATCATTTGAATTTAAAAATAATTTTCGTCCGTTTTACTTTTCTAAGCAGATTTTCTTATCAACTAAATTATGACCTCAAAATATCAAGAATTAGGGCGAAACAAAATTCCCGACAAAAGCCGGTAGTAGTATAAAAGCTCTCGTGTTTCAAATGGACGCGGTGAGAACAATATGGCGGTTATTGGCAATGAAAGCGCGTGCGCACCGTCCGTTAATTCAACTTTATCATTAAAATAAAATCTTCATTGCGTCAAACGTTTCATTTGCATTTAGTTGTGCGATCGCTCGCCAGGTCGCGTGCTAATTATTCATTATGCTGGACCTATAGCCCTGGTGTTAGTTGAGCAACGGTCAATTAAGTTGCAATCTTGATAGCGAAGTGTGATTTTGGAGCTTAACCTAATTCACATTTGGCCGGAAAGATCAAGTCGATTTCCTGAAATTGTCAGCAACATTAAAGCTGCAGTATTTTTACTTTGTTTTTGGTGTGATCCCCTTCGCTTAATTTTATTATATTCTGGTCAGACTGAATTTTAATCTAATAAAATCAGCGGTGGTTCAATCCGAAACGACTTCAAAGGAAGTTAAGAGATCGATATCGAGAAAATTTTAAATAAAAATATACATTTTATTACTCAAACCTAAGAGATAGGAATCAGGGATTTCATTCAACAGTTTTTTGTTTAATTTGTTACATGCTCAAATCACAAAACAGGAACATGTTTTTTCATCTCAACTCATATTACTTACCGATAGGCCAATGAACACCGCCTCCATTCACGTCGGTCCCTTGGGTCGTCCCGAACAAATATTGTTCCCTGAGATATTGTCTGGATCGAGATGATGACGGCTTCGAGAATCTGTGGAGAGGCTCGGATTGCGATTAACGTATTACTGTGGCCGTTTATTATGACGACTAGCGGCCGCCCGCGACTCCGTCCGCGTGGATTTCGATTTCCAATAGCCTAAATCCTTCCTCGTAAAATGGACTATCTAACACAAAAATAATTTTTCAAATCGGACCAGTAGTTCCTGAGATCAGCGCGTTCAAACAAACAAACATACAAACAAACAAACAAACATACAAACAAACTCTTCAGCTTTATATATTAGTATAGATTTGCAGTAAAGCCTCTTTGTGGTACATATTTTGTAAATGTTTGCTTTTCTTGAAAAGGTTATGTTGTGAAGGTGTCTCGTTTGCCTAAGAATTTGATTTTTCGCCTAAAGAATAAAATTCAGCAATCGGTACGTGGATTTCACCACAGTTAAAATGTAGGTAATAAACTTCGAAATACAGAACTTGTATCGTACTATATTAACATGATATGGGTGTAAGAGCCATATTTTTTTATTTTTGAATCGCTGTAAAGACAATTTGAAGAGGTTCCTATTACTTAAGGAAGGACGGCTTAAGTTCTTAAGCAAATCTCCAAAAGTTTATGCAGAAGCCAATCAAAATTCGTTTAATTAAGTAAAATCTATTATTAAGCGCTTACTCAGATCTTACCAAGTTGCACGAACGGGTATTTGTAATTCTGACTCATAAGCGCGTTTAAACATTGTTAAGTTGTTTACAGAAACAAAAATTGCTGATGAAAACACTAACACCGCATTTGGAGGTGTATTATGTTCTAGTTAACTGTTAAAGACGGTTTACTTCAAAGAAATAGTTGTTGTTATTAAAAGTTTTATTGACTTTTGCTTGCTGGCCATTTTGTCAGACATACTTTTATTAGTTACCTTACCTACTTCTATTTTATCTATTTCCCTTGTTGTATGAAACCGCAATTATAATATGGGAAATTTTGGTGATACTTCGCACACAAATTCAATTTTAAAATAACTCATATTGCTTTTGATGTCTCTATTCATAGGATTTATATGTTTTTCAGAAATAACTCTGTGCTCCAAATTCTGGTTAATACTCCTCATGACGAGTTCAATATGTATTTATCCGATTATGTGTTTCTATTCCCAACCGCAGATAACTATATATATTAACCATAAAACTCTTAAACATATCATCATAATTTCTTCATTGTAGCTCTTCATCATATCAGCTTACAAACAAACTACTATTTTGCGATCTTAGAATCCGTAATTCGTCATTCATAATGCAATGGTATCCTTGTAGGTATATTATGTAGAATAGTAATCGCAATAACGCGATAAAATATTTACAACGATCGCAAGATTTTTTAGCACAAAAAATTAAAGGCCCTTCCACAAATATGCGAAGAATAAGAACTTTATTTGAACACTTCGATTTGTCGCTTCAATAGATGTTGTCGATCTCGCTGAGATGCTTTAATCCGATGGTAAATGGTCCGATAATCCTCATAGGGACTCTCGACGTCTATTTAATAATGGATAAGTGATTTCACGTGCGGGCTCGAAGCATTGTGTCCTAGATGATTTGCTCAAAGGAATTTATCTGTTTTCAGGTAAAGACGGAGTTTGTTTTGGTGTGTATTGAAGTGGGATGGGTAAGGAATTCCGTAGTGTCTAAAAAAGTGAAGAATTTCAATTTTAAATAGGTACGAATTAACCATCTTCACGCATGCATGTCATTTGAATGTAACCATAATCTTGACTTAATTTTTAATAATCTGTAGCAAGAAAAACATACAAAATGATCTATTTCATTATCGCTAATTATTTACAAAATTATTAAGTATGATTACCATTGTTCCAAAACAAAATACCATAACGTTGGTCGGCGGTGAAGAATATTTCATTATTTACGATGGCAGCTTTAAAAATATAGAGTTTGAACGACTCGTCCAAGACTCTCTCGGGTGACATTCTCTTATAAAGTTATCCTCATAAAGTTGAAAATTTAAAAAAATCTTTATATTCAAACGTACGAGAATACTAAGTTCAACGCGGCACGGCAGTTTTAAAAAGAAGACATGTGAGTTTTTTTTTAATACACTTATCGAAATGATACTTGCTCTTTGTACTTATCAATAAAACACATCTTGTATATTGTAGTATTGGCAGCAGACTGTACCTTAAGTTACCTTAATTTTCCTTCACTGTTTTTATACACCGAAATTTACCCGCAAATTCTCCACATGACAAAATGAACTGTCAGATTTCGCTTTTTATAAAGGGAGTAAGTACTTCATCATTATTTGTTTTCATTATGCCGTAGAACAGCACAATGCGTAAACATTTCCTACAGAAACAAATGCGGGCCTTAAACTAAACAAATGGAAACTGACGATGGACGAGTACCAAAGTAGAGGTACGCATAGTCGCAGTTTACCTTCGCTCTTGACAGGGTTGAAAATGGAAGCGTGTTTTGTATCAAGAAAGTTGAACGTACTGTCGACCACACAGTGAAATTCACAGAATGTCATATTCGTCGGGACGGGGTGCCCTGGAATCTTGTGATTGTGAGTGATTTCATAGCAAATGGAAAATATTTTATACCAAATAAAGCCACGGATACTGAATGCCATCACGGCTAAAATAGGGAATCTCTTATAGCATCATGAGGTTCCATATTTTACGTACGATATCCACACTTTATTCTTAGTAAGTTTACTATGTCTATTCGGCGGACTTAGTTGGTCTTTAATTCAAATTTATCCCTTTTGAACGAGACATTATTTTCATAATTCGTTTTAATTTCAGCGTTAATTGCTTTCTCAACTCGAGCGCTGCCATTACAATGGGTTGCCTTTGAATCTATGGATTTGACATGTGTTCAGTTCATGTGAATATGTGTGTGTTTCTCTATAATTCCACATGTGTTGTGAATAACTTCCATTTGAACAATATCATTATTATTATGTTTAAGAGTACGAGTAATTTTAATGAAGAAGTAAGTTTGTTAGTATACCATTCTGTCTTATGACTTTAACTGTAATAGTATTAATATTGTTAAGCTTTATTTATACTTTACTTATTTATTTTATAAAGTTCGCCTTTGCATTAGCAAAGATGATGAAACAACTCGGGACCAGTGCGAATTGTTGGATATTTACGACTGCTCATGCAGCTGCCACCAACGGCTGCACCATATTATTAAACATAATATTTTATTGTGTGTTAATACAGTAAAAGACGCAACGGAAAATAATATTGAAATTCTTCAGCATTCCGGTTTCGAGAATTTTCTTAGATATAATGTTCGCAGGTGTGTAGGTACCATTGTGTTAACCACAAAGGGCTGAAGCACTCTTCACCCACATGCCGAGATAGGCCATCGGCCTAGTTAGCCTGATCGCTTCGACATCGTATCAACCAAAGATATTGATAGAATATGATATGGATCTTAGCAGTATAAATATAGAGTACCTACAAAAAGGCATTAGAACTAGAAACTGAGCTCAGTTGGGGAGGTAGGGTATGGGGTCTTAAAGGCTGGCAACGCATCTGTGACCCTTTTGCGGTTGTTGACGTACATGAGCAGCGGTGATCACTACCATATATACCATCAGGAGAGCCTCCGATCGTAAAACTAGGAAGAAAACGCTGTACTTTAAAGTACAAGTAGCTATACCATCGATTTTTACTTGATGACCTATGTAAATATGTTCACATGTAAAACGTGCACTAAGAGACGGTATACCTATTTAGAATTCGGTAAAAAGGCAGTTAAGGGCTAGTGGCACAGTCATTATAACGTAATTATTGGATATCAATGAACCGGCGCCCTGAATATACTATTAACAGTAGAAATCAATTTCAATTCATATATATAATGAACCTTTCAGTATTGATTTTGTAATTTGCCCGCTTTTAGCACCAAGTTTTATTTTTTACAACTCAGTAGTTACTATCTTTGTTAAAACAGATTTCACGAAGTAATAAGAGCGTCGTTTTGTTCAAAGTTTGAAAGGTCCTGCAATAATTTTCCAATGAATTTAAATTACAAAATTCAGGGTAACGAATGTTGCAGTATTTTTCCAAACGCAAAAGAGACCTCATAATCTCAGTTTTTAACTCATAAGAAGCACAGCGGACAGCCATTTTGAAAAGAAAGACGATGCAAGGTAACAAATACTATAAACTCCTAGTTTAAAACATCTCAGGGAACAAACAAAGCTGCGAAGATTTACAAGATTCTGCTCTAAGTGTTTAATGACATACATTTAAAAGCAATGTATGTGCGCACTGAAGAATGCTGGTTATTCGAAGAGTACGCATAAATGGTTGGTTTTATTTTATTCCTCGCATACTCTGCAGAGTCGTAAACTAAAGCATGCTCTTGGAACGTTTCGCGTGTAATTTCAATAATTGGAATCGGAAAGAATTTACAGAGCAAATCGTTTAGTTTATTCTTTCCACTCTTTACAGTTCTCCTTTTAATTGTTTTCTTATTTTGTCCTGTCCGAATGGTCAAGTTTATTTTGATCAATATCATCGCGATCGAATGTTGACAGTTAATTTGGGATATTTTATATTTTTTATTAATAGTAAAAGCGACGTAAAACAATATAACTGAAGTAAGAAAGGGACCTCTCTCCAAATGTCAAAGTGAGCCGTCCGTTAAAACAAGAGCATTTTCTTAAAACACTACAAAAGAGAGCGAAATACGAAACACTCTCTCGCGAAAGTGAAGCAAATTGTAATTTTATCTTCAAAGGCAAAAGTCGACGTTTAAGAAAATATTTTTACGTTGGAAACTTTTAGTAATATCCTCGCTCTTGAAACGGCGAAAGTTAAAGGCCCTTTGAGATGAAAGTTTTTGCCTGTTGTCATACTTGAAAATCACAGAGCCTCATAAAGGAGTCTTCAAGCCAGGGCCATTCGTTTGCGTTTAAATTAATATGCCTTGTATGGGACGTCGTACTCGCCCCTCTTTATCTCCGAGTCGACATGTACAGTCAGACTCGCGGACTCGCGGACGACCAGTAGGTGGAGTTTTTTTTGGGAAAGCCTAATTTCAATAGGTTTAAAAATATATATTTTATACATTTTGTTATTACGTTTCCCAAACAAATTCTACTAGTCGCCCGCTAGTTCCACACAATTTGTTCGAATGTGCACTGCAGTTGACTGTACGTTGCAGTTGAAATATCAATGACGTCGTTGCAAAGATCGAAACGCGGCTAATTATCATGCATTGTGCTGCCAGAACCGGTCTTCTCATAAACGTCTTGGGTTTTTGGCAGGACTTAACAAGTGATATTTCCAGAGATGCGCGTATTTATAAATGTTGACTAAGTAAGTGAAATAAAAGAGGTTTAAATAAATTATTTCCGGGCGAGTAAATTTTCCAATTTTGTTCTCCTTTTTTATGCAAGGCGATTATATTTTTTAATAATAAACCTAAATTCTGAATAATTTAGGTTTTATTATTTTTTTTTTCAATTATCCTCCTGGATGTTTTTCATATGCATATTTATTACCTTTTCAAATGCTGTTTATGGGTAGGTAGGCATACAATTTTATACAAAATTAAAATTGTATTGTACTTAAGTTTTAAAAATGCTCTCGTTTAGACTATAAAACCTGCTTCAGTAGATTTTACTGCCTAAATCCAATTGTAAAAACAAAATAAAAACAATTAAATGTTTAATTTGTCTGTGCTATTTATTTCTTTCATATGAACAAGTTTGCCGTGATAAATTCTTTGGATATGCTCCTTAGCGGCTTTCAATAAAACAGGATTTTCTGATGAAACTGGGCGATTAAAAATTGATATGCGTCAAGGAACCGATGTAGCATATTAATTTCTTGTAGCTTTTAAAACCATTTCTGTGGTTCTGAATCTAACAAATATTATAAATTATGATTAATTTTATATTTGAAAATAAGGATAGTTGCATTGATGTTGGTTTAAAACCTTTATGACTTCATATTCTTAACTTGTCCTGGATTCTTCGAAACTGCTAGATCGTTTTTAAAATACCATTGTGCCAATTACGAACAGTATCATATTAATACCATTTCGTTACTTTCATAAATTTCTTTGTTCTCAATCTTTTCATACATGGAGGACAGTGAATTCCAGAAGCTAGAGCTGCTGGTTTTTTTTTCGGCCAGTATAAAACCTCAACCAAATTAATCAACTATATTAAAACAAGACCTAAAACCTTCTTAAGACAGAGAACGTGGATTATTGTAATATTTTCGACAGCACTGTTCCTTTTGCCCTGAGTGAGCTATATAGGGAGCAGCAAAAAGCCATTCAAAGGTTACATAATTGCGGTTAAGATTCAGCCGAGCCAGACTTGTTCAGGCTATAATAGGCATCATGTGGCGAATAAGATAATTTGTAACGTACAAGCTGCATTGGGGTTGGGTGGTGAAATGTATGCATGACTGCATTTACTTTGAATGAACCTTAATGGGGTTGGCGGGAGAATACTGTCCTATGCGGACGATACTGCCATTATCTTCACAGGCAAAACCTGGAACGAGGTCAAGATGAAGGCCGAAGCGGGACTAGCTAAAGTTGGACACTGGCTTAGTGAAAATCTTCTAACCCTTAATACGCTGAAAACCAACTATATATGCTTCTCTCCATACATTAACTCGCAGCCTCCGCCTGAATTCCAAATTAAGATCCACACCTGCCAAACTTCTAATACTCCCGCCTGTAGTTGCTCTAAAATTCAAAAAGTAACCTGCGTCAAATACCTCGGAATCATGGTAGACCAGAGGTTAAGTTGGTACCCACACCTAGAATTAACTATTGGGAGATTAAGAAAGCTAATGTGGGTCTTCAAACTTCTGAGACATGTTATGAGTGCTAATTTACTGAACAAAATATATACAGCACTGGCCCAATCTGTACTGACCTATTGTATCCCAATATGGGGAGGGACGGCTAAATCCTACTTTATAGACTTAGAACGCGCGCAAAGATCCCTGATCAAGGTGATGTATTGTAAACCATTTAGATTTCCAACAGACGACCTATACAATGTCTCGAAGCTTCTCTCTGTTAGGAAGCTTTATATTTTGCAAACGTTACTTAGTTATCATAAAAAGCTACCTTTCGACCATGCCAAACTTAGGAAAAGAAGGTCCGATATTGTTGCTCCCACCTATCCAGTACGAACAGTCTTTGCCTGCCGGCAATATCTGGCACAAGCCCCCCGCGCCTACAATATAGTTAATCGCAAACTAAATGTTTATAGAATGCAACTGTACGAGTGTAAGAAGGTTATTACGGAGTGGCTTTCTACTCTCAACTACGCTGAGGTAGAAGATATCCTGGCAAGAACAACATGAAGACACACGTGCACACACTCACACCCACACACCCACACGCGCTCACACACACACACACACACACACACACACACACACACGCACACACACACGCATACAGGCATATCCATAACTTGTTATTTTTCTAAAATTTAAATTATTAAGAAACAGTATTAAAAAAGTAATAATGTAAATCCAAATTGTTACAACGTTACGCGGAAGAGCGAGGCATTCCCTACACAAGTATCATCTGATTACTTTCTAGGAAGCCCCAGCAATGTTTTGTAAATGATTTACTGAAATAAAGCATATTTTATTTATTTATTTACTTTTACAAATTTGTTTTTTTTTAATCTCTGGACGTGTGCTATATTTGAGGTCACCAATTATAACGGATAAAAAATGTTCATTGTGACAGGCCTATAAAAATGCCGAGTAATTCCGTTCATCCCTTACAAATACTAAACAATGAATGAACAGTGTTTCGTTTTCTAACTTATTAGCTTTTACTTTACTAATCTTTGTTAAGATTGGAAGACAACCTCCTGTTACGTTATATTCCCTAAGTCAGACATCGTGGTAAGCATTAGACACGAGCCTTTGTTTTCAGCTGTACTAGCTCCCACATTTACAATGCTGGAACACAGTCGGACTATTATCGGAATGCAGGGTTTATTCACCTTACCTAGCCATGCAGAAAAGGATGTAACAACCAAATTGTAGATATACATATCTAGCGAAATTAATAATTCGGTTCATTTTTAATAGAGACAGAGAGTTAAACTTAGCTTTGATTTTTCCAAATCATGGCGACATCCCAACTAATATTATAAATGCGAAAGTAACTCTGTCTGTCTGTCTGTCTGTCTGTTACGCTTTCCCGCTTAAACCTCGCAACCGATTTTGATGAAATTTGGTACAGACAATCTTTAGACCCTGAGACAGAACATAGGCTACTTTTAATTTCGAAAAAAAGAAATCCACGCGGACGGAGTCGCGGGCGGCCGCTAGTATATTATATTTTGGATATGAAAAAAATAAGAGGAAAATAATGATAAATAATAACACAACTCATATTCTTTGTGCCTACTTTTAATGTATGTATGTACATATTCCCACCGTTAAAAGTATAAGTTAAAAGTATCACACCGCGAAGGATATTCCCAGTATGAAAGAAAACAGTATGGTTACGGTACAGTTGCGCAGAATCTTTCAAATTTTTAAGTTTATCGTCTTATTATAACGATGATTTTATTTAGTGATTAGTTTATTTTGTTCGTAGATGAAAACATAAATAGGTAGTTTATATACCTACCCAAAGTATTACAGGTGTTTGAAAGCGGGCTATCATAAGAATATTTGTAATTTTCGTGGACTTTTTATCCTTCTATCCTCCTTCTATTGAAGGACCCGATTCTTCAAATGGGTAATTTTGGTAAAAGATTGTACAGAAAATGTATATTTGTCTCAAAGTTCTACAAATTCAAACGAGAATTTGAGAGAACTTCTCCTCTATAACCTTAAGCTATCGATGACAGAATTAAAGCAAACCCAACATGCTTCACTGTAATGGTATCGATTGTGTAATAGTCTCCCTCAGTGGGGGTGAGTGCCGACGACCTCACAAGGGCACCCCCTGAGACAAGAAGCGGTATATATCTGCATTCCGACGTGAGCTTGAACTATAGTAACAGAAGCACGTTTGTTACAATTGAATCGTCAAAATAAGATAAATTTGCTATAGTTAAGAACGGGAAGAACGCTCCAACTCAGGTGATTCCAATGACAAGATTCTATGTTCTCTTCTACATTGTTCTTCTGGAAGAGCACAACCAAAAAGAAGAAAACGTACGAAATTAATGCGTATGTCTGAAGTTCGAAGCGTCAATATTAATATATGGTGTTTGTTTATTATACACAATAGTAAGACTATGTAATGTAAAACGTATAAATTACTTATTAAAATATGAACACGAAGAACATAAAAGGTTAGCGCTAAAGGCGAATTGAAAAAATACTCAGACAATGGAAAAATACCAAATGTTTTCTCGATAGTGACAAAGAGACGTGTGGAAAAGGGTCGGATTTTTATCTTTTCACAGGCGTTGTTCATTTCAACGATAATGAAAAGAAAGTAAACCTTTCCCCAAAGATTCCCTACAAAATACCAGATGAAACCTTGAATCCTCGTCTGATAAGACAGCTAAGACAGCTATGTAGTAATTCGATTCATATGCTTTTTAGGGTTCCGTAGCCAAAATGGCAAAAAAACGGAACCCTTATAGATTCGTCATGTCTGTCTGTCTGTCTGTCTGTCTGTCCGCCAGTCTGTCACAGCCACTTTTTTCCGAAACTATAAGTACTATACTATTGAAACTTGGTGAGTAGATGAATTCTGTGAACCGCAACAAGGTTTTCACACGAAAATAGAAAAATAAAATAAAAAATGGGGGGTCCCCATAGTTAGAACTGAAACTAAAATTTTTTTTTCATTGAACATATACGTGTGAGGTATCTATGGATAGGTCTTTAAAAATTATATTGAGGTTTCTAAGCTAATTTTTTTGTTAAGTGAATACTTTTTGTGACAGACTCTTCCAAAGTGGAAAAAAGTGTGTCCCCCCCCCTCTAACTTCTAAAGTAAGAGGATGATAAATCTGAAATAAATATATAATGTACATTACCATAAAAACTACCAACGAAAATTGGTTCGAACGAAATCTATTCAGTAGTTTTTTTAATACGTCAAAAATACAATTTGTACGGAACCCTCAGTGCGGGAGTCCGACTCGCACTTGGCCAATTTTTATTCCTAACACGAGTCTTAGGAAACGAATAATACAATACGATTTTAGGCTGAAAACATTTCTTTTTCCGAAAGCTGTAGCGTTAAGCGTTACATAAATG
This sequence comes from Nomophila noctuella, assembly GCA_958496325.1. NCBI lineage: Eukaryota > Metazoa > Arthropoda > Insecta > Lepidoptera > Crambidae > Nomophila > Nomophila noctuella. Next base: position 14,857,424 of record OY292483.1, on the reverse strand, counting down.
CCTACTCTCGGTGTCTTGACAAGAACATATTCTATCATGTAAGTTTCTCTTATTTCTTTCATTACCCCATCGTACCCCTTACTAACGATCTAGTGAATTGACACTTCCGCATCCCGAGTGACATGAAATCCGGTAATGGCGCAGTTAAAGGTTCACAGTTAAAGGACTATCGGGAACAAGGGCTACTTAACCGCATGCGGGTTTGCGCAAGATTATGATTACGAGATAACTCAATTTATTGCTTGTTAGTTTCGGGATGCCCAACTCTATTGCTATTGTTATAAGTTATAGATGATTTATGGATGATATGAATGTGTAGATTACTCGTATGGTTCAATATATCACCAATAACAGTGTCGTTGGGATGTATTACTATTTGTTGCATGTTGCTGAAATAATTGACATTTCTATAGTTAACTAACCATCAGATAGTAGGACTAATTTAGAGATTATTTTCACCTAGGATCCCACGTATATGTACTGTAATATTTTAAGAAACCAATAAATGACAATGTCAACCATCTATTCTGTAGTTACCGACTTACATGATTTAAACATAACAGAAGAATTTTTCGTTATGTTATATATGTTACTACGTTTATTGTAGACCCCGTGATATTATTTACGACTAAACAAGGTTTAGAATATTCAAATGATATATCCAACATCTGTTTAGCTTCAGACAATGTGTCATGGCGGCACTTGACACATGTACGCACCATTGTGTGGTACGCTGCGCACGCGTCCTAAAGAATTTGTCCTCTAACATCGAGTAGTTTTGTCGCGTCAAATACTGGAAACAGACGCTTTATAAATTGAAAGACGCTTTGGTATGCGCCTACTACTCGTGCATGGCAACTGATAACTTAGAATAAGGATGCCATTGTAAAATAGTACGCTAAATATAGAATAGGTCGCATGTTTGTACCCTGCAGACTCCCAAAATTGTACAGGGCGAATTCATAAATTTGCTTTGTCGTCTTCGAGGCAGTAATTAGGCAAAAAAATTACTCAACTGATGTATGAATAAAAGCTTATATCAATTAGATCATTTTATATTAAATGTGCATGGTTAGTGCTAGCACCATTTTTCTGTGATGAAATTTGTGGAAAATGGGAATTATACGTCGCTTCCACGTTGATTTTTTCACAAAAAACATGGTCAAACACCTCGTACTCCAGGCAATCTAATACATCACAATGATGTTTTACAGTGCAATAAGACGAAGTGTGAAATCTCTTGTCGTGTGTCGCTCACGATGTTAACGTAGGTACACTCTTACCCACGCAGCCATCCCTAGTCACGTAACAAAAGTGCGTTAAGGGAATAGGCTTGTAGTACGTGATCTGGTAGAGGCGTGTGAAATGGTGAATTCACACCTGGGAAGATAAACGACTGCGATAGTGGAAGGGAGGCAGGTCAACTGTGATCAGATCATGGCATAGACCATAAAATTCCCACAATCCTCTAATATTACATGCTTTAAATGTTGTGCTAGAAAGAAAGTAGTTTACGTACACACAACAACACAAAATAATAAAAAATTGGCCAAGTGCGAGTCGGACTCCCGCACTGAGGGTTCCGTACAAATTCTATTTTTGACGTATTAAAAAAACTACTGAATAGATTTCGTTCGAACCAATTTTCGTTGGTAGTTTTTATGGTAATGTACATTATATATTTATTTCAGATTTATCATCCTCTTACTTTAGAAGTTAGAGGGGGGGGACACACTTTTTTCCACTTTGGAAGAGTCTGTCCCGCAAAGTATTCACCTAAGAAAAAAATGAGTTTAGAAACCTCAATATAACTTTTAAAGACCTATCCATAGATACCCCACACGTATATGTTCAATGAAAAAAAATATTTCGAGTTTCAGTTCTAACTATGGGGACCCCCCTTTTTTTATTTTTTTTTATTTTCGTGTGCAAACCTTGTTGCGGTTCACAGAATACATTTACTCACCAAGTTTCAATAGTATAGTACTTATAGTTTCGGAAAAAAGTGGCTGTGACAGACTGGCGGACAGACAGACAGACAGACAGACAGACATGACGAATCTATAAGGGTTCCGTTTTTTTGCCATTTTGGCTACGGAACCCTAAAAAGAATTTGACAATGAGTGAAGTTCATATTTTTATAATAAATGCAATAAAAGCTACACGAATCACATTTTGTTAGTGAAATTAATAAAATAATTAAAAAAATCAAGAGCGTTTTCGTCTTGACGTCGCTATTTAGTATAAAAATGCCCTTCCTTTTTTATAAGTAGGTACGAAAGCGCTATAGTTTTATTGTATTGTTGTAGTGACTTCTGTCAGAAATATAATAGATAGTTAGGAAAATCGAATGGTGAAACGTTTTATTTCGTACCTACTTATTTTTATAAGTAGGTATGAAATAAAACGTTTCATTATTTCTGACAGAAGTCACTACAACAATACAATAAAACTATAGCGCTTTATCTATCAAAATCCAATATAATAATTTTATACCGATTCGTCTGGTCCCTCCTAGCCGGATTCGATTTCGCCTATCACAAACAAGTTGTCAACGCAATAATATCAACGGGTAGGCTGTGTCTCAGTGTGTTAATTAAATGATAGTCATTTGTCGACAATGGCCCTGACATTTCACTCGTCTGGCCACATCATTAGACATCTTACTTTATCCTTTTTTGTGCTAGATTTAGCTGTCAGAATTCATTTTTAAATTAAGTTTTTGTGGATGTGATCGATACTAAGGCGAGATATTTTCTAAACGTCGCTGTCGAATTTTGTATTTGTTCAAGCTCTATTTATGCACGGTCTTTAAATATCTCCCAAAAATAAATATCTGAGCCGCTTTGTAGCTAAAACTGGCATTGACAGAATTTTAGCGCTCAACACGTAAATGTCAATTAACAAAAAAAAAACATTTGCTTGAATATAACGCAGCAAAAAAAAAACTGTTAAGTATTTTCCTAGCTTACATATCCGACATTGTCAAAATTTTTGCAGAAAATAATAATTTTAGCCGAATTATTACGCCGACATCTTTTAATTTATATTATCTATGCAATAATTGTTTTCTATTCCTCATTAATGCTGATTGTCACGCATGATCGCGATAAACGTCGATACTGGTTTATCATTTCACATCTGAGGGAAGTCACTTTCTTCACGCCCACTTGTTTCGAGCATTAATAAACACAGGAAATGCAGTATTTGCGGATTATCATTGGCCTTTCCGTGGTTCCTCATAGCGGACATTTAAGCATGGCAACTTGATTCACTACTTTCCCCTTTGAATAAGCTGACAGATAAACAACTTGGTATATTGGCTGTACTTAACTAATTTGTATTTTTGGTGTTACAACGAATACACAACATACACGTGTAATTTAATTTCTTTAATGTATTCTCAGTTCGGTGTCCGAAGAAGAATATTTAGGATCAATATTCCATTCAAAGAAGAAGAGAAAAAGAGTTCTAAATAAAAACGTTATTAATACCTGATGTGCTTGTAAGCTTTAAAATAACTACTTGATTAGTGGATATGATATAATCAAAGGCCATAATTATGTATATATCTTGTGTATTGCTCTATTTATCCGTTTTGTAGGGGTTTCCGTAATTCTCATAACATCGTCGTTAATCTAACTTGGCAAGTTGATTAACAACTTTCCCCTTTCAGCCTGCTACGACAAACTACGAATTCCGACCTCACAACTATTTGCATACAGTCGGGCACAGAATTACTTGAGTTTAATTAGGTGGAAATAATGTAAATTATTATAAGTCCCAACGATGCGGAAAAATACATAAAAGTGAATTCCGTACTTGCCAAAAACTCAAAATCCTTACCGCTAAAAAGCATTATTTTTTCGCAATGCTGCTCGTGGTTTTAAAGAAGAATAAAGGCAATCATCTTTTTGGCATTTTAACGTAGTATTCAGTGGACGTATTCAGACTACATTCGATTGATATTTTTGTATAATGACGGAAACCATATCGTTAACTTAACAGTATCGGTTAGATTCAAAAATATATTGTTTCCTGCACTTTATATACATTCGTTAATACTTGTAAAAGTTAAACAGTCATTAAATTTATGTATTACTTATACGGACTACTAACGCATAAATTACTTTTTTTATCTATCGTAGCATCAACTTGAATATGAAAAAGTTGAATTGTTTGCGAAAGTCTTTTGGTATCTTAATTATAAGAAAACATAATTTCCAGCTGATTGGTTTTATTTTCGCAATAGTTTTTAATTTAAACAATAAATCATAAATTAACAAAGTCAAGTCTTAACTTGCGTGCGAAACGTGATGATCAGTGTGTTGTTTGACGTTAACATGATTTAAATTATAGAGGCCTTTGCCCTGCATTAGACATTAATTTATGCCTATACTTTATTTTATTTTAGTCTCTTTTTTAGCCTACTTTAGGCACAGCAGATCAGAAACGGTCGATTGAGCCATGAACCATTACGATTAGGCATTTAGTTGAAAAGACATTGAAGTTTTTAACAGATTTGTCTAGGGATAGTAATCTTCTCTCAAATTTAAGAGGTAGATAGTCAGAGTGTTTTGCCATTGCATTATCCATTTCACACACTAGCTCGTCGTGTTTTAGGTTTTCTCCCGATGTTTCTCTTTCAGTCATCATCATCATCAGAATCCTAGCGCTTCTTCCGGTTCCATCCCCTGCCATTACCGGGGAACCCAGTGTAGGCTTCGACAATGATCCAGAATTGAGTGGTTGTTTCTCCTGCACTCATCATCATCCTAGCGTTTGTCCCGGTCGCATCCTCGGCTATTGCCTCGGAGTCCAGGGTCCGCTTTCCTGCTGCACCTACTCCACTTCGCACCGTCTTGGGCATCCAGGGTGGAAAGACCAAGGGTTGTTTCTCCTGCACTATACAGTGTAAATTGCGTTGGATGCAATTTCAAAGGTGTTTCCTTTACGCAGTCGAGTGTACAATAACTCAGGCTCGACCAAACTTGCTCGAGTCGTGTTTACAGTGATTCTGACTGACAAGGGCTTTGCGGGAAATTATCCGGAATGCTCGGACATTCCGGTCCAGATATTGAATTTAACTTTACCAAATTGAACCGCTGTTCAAGTCAATCAAACCTTGGGTAGGTATCAGGCAAAGGTTTCTAGACCGAAATCAAGAAGGGTTCGTACATACTAAACTTTTTAACCTTTAATATAATTAGTAGTTAAAAATACATAGTAAGTAAATCTTTGTGTGCATATTTTATTAGAAACCACGGCTTTCTTATTCTATCTATAATCCACGGTAACGGTGGAGTCTCTCTATAATCCACTATAATCCACTACTCATATCTAAGATCGAACAAAACCAATTGAATTGAGAATTATTCTAATTAAACATCTGGTTTTCCAAATACGAATAAAGCGTCACTTTTCTACAAGCGTTTCATTCTAATTCGCCATAGTGCTTTTAGATATAAGTGACAAGATGTCTCTTTCAATAAACTAGTTGGATGTAGGAACTTGATAATAAAGATAAACTTCTTCTACTGTGCTATTTTAAGAACAAGCATTGCTCAGTTTATGGTCAAATGGCGCTTAAGGTATTTTAATTGAGACATTTATAATCTGGATCAATATTTATGACAAGTCAGTTACCATTTAAGGAGCACAAGTTAGCGTGCGCTTTCTAGTATTCCAATATCCACAGTTACACCAGACAGATGCCCCGACACCAGAAAACTGTGGCTTTATTTTATTTGACGTGACTAACGTTGGTTACTTAGATTACTACGCGGTGTGAAGTGACCGTCGCTTCACATTATAGAGCCTGTGACAGCGGCTCATAGTTTGGCGAGGGCATAACTAACAATTTAAATCTATACAATTATAACTGAGTTAGCAACATTCGCTGTTACAGAAAGCTAGCTGAATATAAACATGAGTCAACTTCCTTTCTGCGAGTAATCAAATATTAGTAAACTTAGGCAAATGTTTCCCGCTGGTGTATTGTCCTTACACCACTCGAGTACGGGGCGTGAGTTATTTGGAATAGACGCCTTTCTATTGTTCGTTTTAGGGTTGAACGTAAGTGTATCCATCCATAGCACAAATTATCTGCAAAAAAAAAGAATCGTATTATTGTTTAAAAAAACTGGCCATCCATCAATAACACAACACAACTTATCAAAAAAAATTGGCCAAGTGCGAGTCGGACTCCCGCACTGAGGGTTCCGTACAAATTCTATTTTTGACGTATTAAAAAAACTACTGACTCGATTTCGTTCAAACCAATTTTCGTTGGTAGTTTTTATGGTAATGTACATTATATATTTATTTCAGATTTATCATCCTCTTACTTTAGAAGTTAGAGGGGGGGACACACACTTTTTTCCACTTTGGAAGAGTCTGTCACGCAAAGTATTCACTTTAGAAAAAAATGATCTTAGAAACCTCAATATAATTTTTAAAGACCTATCCATAGATACTCCACACGTATATGTTCAATGAAAAAAAATATTTTCAGTTTCAGTTCTAACTATGGGGACCCCCCATTTTTTTATTTTTTTTTTCTATTTTCGTGTGAAAACCTTGTTGCGGTTCACAGAATACATCTACTCACCAAGTTTCCATAGGATAGTACTTATAGTTTCGGAAAAAAGTGGCTGTGACAGACTGGCGGACAGACAGACAGACAGACAGACAGACAGACAGACAGACAGACAGACAGACAGACATGACGAATCTATAAGGGTTCCGTTTTTTTGCCATTTTGGCTACGGAACCCTAAAAAGGAGTGTCGCATTACTTATTGCTTAAAAAAACTTTTCGATGATTGGTGAAGTGAAGACAAATCTTCACTCGTATATTGGTCAGTGAACCATGGCAAAATCACTTAATTGCTATAAATAAATAGAATTTACGTTAATTTAATGGCCATTTTGCCTATCACATCTGTCTACCTATTGAATATTTTATAATGTGATCTAGACAACTCGTTAAATGTATAAATACCGTTATTTATTTAAAACATTTCATGTTTCAGGTACTTACTTCTGTGGATTTGACTGGTTGACTAAAGTTGTAAGTAAAAATGAAAAACTCTGAGACTCAGATGTTTTTGCTCCGAGAAATAGCTTCCATTCAGCGGACATTTTTTAAGAGGTAAAGGTTGAAGACCCTACTACAAGGTGAGGGTTCACAGAGGTCGAGAAAACTATGTCGTTTACATAGTATCACCGGCTATATATACGGTCACTGCCATTGTAATACACACATTTTCGTGAATATTCATACTGTACGCTCGGAGTTCCTAAGTATTGCCTATTTACATTTTCGGCTCCACAAATCCGATGTTCTATTTACACGTGGATATAGGATTACGTATTAGGCTGAATAATTCAGCTATTGAATATGGAATTATTTGTTGCGTGATACGCAAAGTAAATATTTAATGAGTGGTCTCTAGCAGCGCTAACTAGTACAAATTGAAGTAAGAACTATTTAGACACCCGTATAACAACTAAAACTAAAAAAATAAAAAATAATCTAATCTATCTTTCTATATAATACAGATGAAGAGGTTCTTTGAACTCTCTAACCTAAGGAACTACTGGTTCTAATTGAATAATTACATATTTTTGTGTTGGATAGTCCATGTGACGAGGAAAACGAAGGAAGCATATAGTATCACACTATGTGTGCAGACACCGAAATGCCGCTAGTGTTGTAATAAAAAGAAACATGGTGTATGCAAAAAGACCGCCTTAAATGCACTGTTAGCTTTAAAATGCCCTTTAAAGATACTGTGTTATATTTCACAACTTCACATTTCTGTTTGACCATCCGAGCCTTAAACTGCTATTCTTGGTCGTTAAGTTTACGATAAATATTTATCGTCCAATATTATTGCTTGGCATCACAGTTGCATAATTTGATTCCTATAAATGTTTTACGATCCTCGACTTCCAAATTTGCTTAAGCCATCTAGTTTTCATGGACCATGGACCCATTATACGATCATATTTACGTTCAGTCATTGTTGACATAATATGTGTGTGTTGCACATTTTGTGACGTAGTATTTGGATGACAAGATGGAGCTTTTAAGTCAAGCCTTTACGTAAAGACAATGTTACAACAAGAATTTAGTTCTGTCAGATCTTTCCCACGCCTAATTAACTGTTCAGAGAACTTAACATCAGAAACGTCCAGAGTTCAAAGAATTCGCATTGTGCCTTTCACCCAAAAATCCGCGGGGCCGTCCTAATTTCGCTAATTCTCAAAATGAATGGACCTTCACTACCCGTACTATCCCGGTCCTGTAATTAATGTTTGAAGCTCACACTCTCATCAATCTTCGTAACACACTTGCTCTTGTTTGCGTCTTCGCGCCCGGCCCGGCCAATTTCACAGGAATGCTGACACAGTTGTTTGAACACCAAGGAGTCTGTTTAACTAGGAATCATAATGATTCATCAACTTATTGGCAGCAAATGATTCTTAAAATTTTGTTTTATCTGCATGTTTCGCTGAATCTGACAAAAGAATTCACACAAATTCTGTTTTCTTGGGCAAACTAATGTAGTAATGTACCTTCTGTATATCTGCTAGTTCCTTAAATCTTGGATATCGGATTCTTAATTCCCGGTTCTTGATGTGGCAAAATTAGATAAACCATTCGGTTCCGAGCGATATATATGTTGTAGCGCCTACAATCGATGACGATTTCCTGCATGCCAATGAAGTTATTTGAGAGAAAACTAATCTATATTAAGCTTTTAATGTGCCAGTAAAATCTGCGGTCCGAAATTAACGGCATCAGCGCTCTCAAATACCTCTTGAATTGACTTATGATAGGCTGCAGACTTGGTAATAAAACTGCATTCTATTATTTTCACAGTTTAAGAACTCTCGTGCTTTTTATCTATTTTTATGGTTTTTAACCAAGACAAATAGAATTCACATACAATACAAATAGTTGAGGTAATGCTTGTGATTTCAGTATCCATCATTTTCATTCGCCTGACCTGTTCCCAGTTTATCTGGGGTCGGCGTGACTTCAGTATTGATATAGTTATAAGAAAAGTTCAAATGTCTGTCAATTCGTTGTTATCATTTTCAAATGAAGCTAAAATTTGTATGTAGAAGCTGCAAATAGTGTCTTCTTTCTCTTAGATACGATAATAATCAAACTAATTTGGTAAGATTTCGATCCGTGGCGTTCCAAAACAATATTTTTTCGTGCAGATCAATCCACTTATGCAGAAGCTGACAAATTCTTAAACGTGCTTTAAATTAAACGTGCGACGATAAATAAGTTATTTATGGCAATGTAATAATGTTAATCGATTGTTTATGATAACCAGTTGTTTTACTACCATCAACTACGCTGTGTTGCTCTGGATGGGCTAATTATAAAAGAATTCACCGATGACTCATCATTTACTTATCCAGAGGGAATCTCAAAGGCTCACGAGACGAAAATGAAAAAAGAAAGGGTTATTAAGCGGGATTTAGACGGCCGGTTTCGCAGTTTTCACTCGAGTTAAGGTGTCAGGAATGCAGATATACTGACGGATAAAATTAAACTGTTTAACTATTTGAATATAAGCATATCTACTAAAGAATTTCTTTACTTTTAAGCGTTTAGTGTCCGCTTTAGTTAGGCAGACAACTTAATTAATTCTAAGTTTGAAAAACGTATGTTATCCCAACTAATATTATAAATGCGAAAGTAACTCTGTCTGTCTGTCTGTCTGTCTGTCTGTCTGTCTGTCTGTCTGTCTGTCTGTTACGCTTTCCCGCTTAAACCTCGCAACCGATTTTGATGAAATTTGGTACAGACAATCTTTAGACCCTGAGACAGAACATAGGCTACTTTTTGACCCATTCCAACCCCCCACTTCCCTAAAATGGGGGGTGGAAGTTTGTATGGTGTCATATATTCAAATGTCAATTCAAATATCACCATAGCAACCATTTTCGTTATTGTAGAAAATATATTCAAATGTCAATTCAAATATCACCATAGCAACCATTTTCGTTATTGTAGAAAATATAAATATGATTACCATGGCAACAGTTTTCATTATTGTAGAAAATATATTTATGATACGTAAACATTGTGATGTGTTATTAATTGTAAATATATAATATATGGAAAATCTAAACTACTTAAGTTAGACGCTTGAAATTTGGCATGCAGGTCCCTTAGTAAACTTGATACTTAGTTGCAAAAGGATATTGCAAAATTCCCACGGGAACGGGAGTTAGAGGGAAAAAACATTCCTATCATGAAAATCGAAATCCACGCGGACGAAGTCGCGGGCGGCCGCTAGTAATAATATAATTTATAAAAATGTTCCCCAAGTGCACACAACTGACTGCCTTCTCACTCTTACTAAGAACTAAGGGTCATTTTAATATTTATTATAAATGCAAGTATTTACTCCAATATAGTATTTTGCATAAAACGTTCAGGTTACTGTGAAATAGAATTTGTCGCACCCAGAATAATATTTGCGTGATTAAAGCCATATTTCCGTGTTAGGTTATTCATAACTGTTAATTACATACTAGCTGACCCGTTGAACTTAATACCGCCTGACATTCAGTTACATGTTATATTAAGTTAACCTATAATTTTCTTTTTTTGGAGTCTTCATTTCGATTCCTTAATAGCTTTTAATAACTATACTTTCATTTGTGTGGGCTTGAATCTAAAATTGAATCTTAATCGAAGCCGTTCAAGAGATATGTACTTAGTAGTTTTTAATTCGTGTATTTTCACACTGTATAAACGCGTATTATATTCTAAGAAGACTCCGTCAACGCAAAGCTGTAAAAACATAATGAACTTGTAATTGAATCCATAGGTCATTTACCATTGCTCTTAGCAAATACTTTAAGAAAACGAAAGCTTAAATACGAAGAAATGATCCGATGAACCTCTTACAAGGATATAAGGTTGACCCCAAACTTGACGAGACACTACATTTACAATGTAAAACCCGCGCGACTCGCTGAGTGCCAATGCGCCTCCTGAATATTGCATTATGGAGATCGCGGTCGTATCAACTTGCTTCTCACCGACGTCTGTTGATATTGGAGATAAGGACGTGTTTATTGTACCAGATTCTGCTAAATCTAGGCTCTGAATCGAGGTTCGTACAGGTGTTTTGTTAGTGTCCGTGTCTTCTGATTGTTTAATGCCAGAAATCCACCTATGGAATTAAATTCTGTATAGTGTATAGTCGAGCAAGGAATAATCCAGACTTAATTTGAAGTATCTTTTTGGCGAAAAAAGACCCAGTGAAATCATGACGTACAATTTGAATAATAATATCTCGCGAAACGGGCGCAGAGCAGTGTAAATATACAGATGCAGCAATAACATGTGTCTTTCGTTACCACCATGCCAAAAACACTTCCGGATCAATTGCCCAAAAGTTTTTTTGTAAGTTTGGTTCCTTCTTATGTTACGCTTGTACTGAATTTCCAAATTGAAAGGTGTTAATACTTTGACCTTGAACTCGCTCGAATGCTGTGATTCAGGAGCGCGTGCCTAACGGCTCTAAGTTAACCCCGGGCGTAAATTGCCCCGTCAAATAAATCGGCGGTGAGCCCTCGCATAACTTACCTTCTCGCCCATAGAGAAAATATTCACGCCCACTGGATTTAGCATTAATAATAACGAGTTCTCTAAATACTATAAACTATGTCTGATTCTGTCAAATTTATTACTACGATTTCACTTCTGATTATTAATTACTTGAGGACCAGATAGTTATCCATAATCGATTTGAGAAACATTGTATCCTGTTTGTTAGAACAGGAAGCGAAGTAGTACTTCGTGCTTGTCGTTGATACCCTAGATGTTCTCAATGTCTAGTCCAACGGTTAGTTACTTCACAAAGTATCAGGTGAAACGCATCTCGTTTTTTCTGTATCTTGGAGTACAATGGTATTTATTTCTGTACAATGATATACTATATTTAATTGCGAAAATGTACTAAAATCAACTTGTCCCAAATAGTTTTATCTTGAGAATTAGAAGCAAACAAACACTTAAGTGAAAAGACGGTACAAATAGCTGTACTGTCTCAATTACCAGTCCTACACAAAAAGATCTTAGAGCAATCAATTTGTGGTCCAATTTGATGCGGTTTGAAAAGAAACGGACGATTGAGCGCTATTTATTTGTGAAAACAATGATTACAGAGCGAAGGGCGACCGACCACCTGCGAAGGAACGAATTAGATCCGAAATTACTAACTATGCGCGTGCGCATGGTCCAGCGACGAGAGTAGGGCTGGCAGTATATGTACTAATGAGCTATGGACATAAGAAAGAAGCTAATTGTGCTACTAACTCCTTCCAGAATTCTTCGCCATAGCGGAATACGCAAAAATCAGTAGTACATTCTTTTGTTAAATGTGTAGACTTAGTCACTTGTCACCTCGCCTCGAGAATGCTTTGCACTATCGATCGGTTTCTGGCTTACCTTACCTTCCTAATCTGGCTTTGCAGATAAACGTCTCTTTATATAAGTAAGGTTAAACGTTTTACAAATAAAGTAAAATAAGGCATAATTCTTGGTTTACCATATTGACATAACGAATTAATGGACATTGATGATCAAGCGCAATTTATGTGTCAAAACAGCGATTTATAGCTTGAAAGGCACTGGATTTAATAACCAAAGTATGCGGCAAAGGATTAATAATAGTGCCAAGAATTCCGATTAGGGTTTTTAATAGCCAACCCTACATCCAAATGAAACTCGGACAGTATAATCGTGTGGAATGTTACACGCGTCTGTATTGCCTCTCGAACTAGGATCGGGCGGTCGAATCGATTAAACACTTAACGATGTTCAATGGGATCAGAATCGGTACAGTCCGTTTCGTTTGCTTTTTTTGCTATGATTAGTGTTGCCCAGAAAAATAACTGTCCGATGAGTAATTATTGGTGCCCTGGGAACTAGTCGGATTTATCGAACACACTTATTATTACACTTTTTTCACCTAGCTAAGGAAATTAATCCAGTTTCTTTGATTTTATCGAACGAATAGTTTGTCCGATTGTAACGAAAAATTGATTTTAAATGCAGATGAAAAATCTTTTAATCTATCATCAACTGATAAAGTACTAGAGAAGGCTACTAAGGTAGACTAACTGAGTGGGCTACAATAGTGTCGAACCACAAGATTGTAACAGTTCTCATACTACTATATTTTCTAAGCTTGGAAAACCGCTAGTAAACCTAAAATAAAAACCCCTTCAAATGGTCCAAATGACGGATTATCGCTAATCCGTCGATCGCGGATGCTACAGCAAAATGGTGTTCGGCAAAGCCAGCCTGTCTGCGTCAATATGCATTTCGGCTCGCAAAACTGACACCAGATTAACTACGAGTAGTTGCGGATAGCGGAGCTTTGCAATATCAACTGATGGGAATGCTTAAAATCTCCGCTATGACGGCATAGTTTAGTGAACGGGCAAGCTCGCTTAGTACCTGAAACGTAAGTCGGTGGCTGCGTTGAGAGTTCGTAGGTAATGATTTAGAATTATTATCATAAGTGGATCATCTTCTTCCAAACGACCAAATTTAAATGTATAATTTCCAACCAAATGAATCAATGTTCTATATGTTATACCTTAATTATAAACTTCGATGTATCCGCGGGTCCGCATCAAGTCCAATCGGATAAAAAAGCTCCATAGCACAGCGTTTATTCAATAAAACATGACTTTCTGCTCATTCACAAATTATACGGCAACAAAGCTGCAGTTAGTTAGAAAAGACTCATCTATAGAGACTCTTGTGCTGCCAACAAAATTCCTTCACCAGAAACACCATTCAGTCTCAAACGACAAGTTCTTAAACACTTAAATGCTCCCGAAGGTGTAAGCTACATACGTCCTGACACGACAGAGAAGGAGATAGAGAAATCTCGTAATGGCCTGGTAATTACATAGACCACCCGCGCGATCTCGCTCACCCCGCCCATTAGAGAGCGTTTTTGTGGGGAAATAATAATCGACACAATGAAGCCATCACGTGGATGGTGGACGGCACCGCGTGCGGCCGAGTAATCGATTCTGGACTCGCATTGTTTCAATTGGGTCGCGACGCTATTCGAGTTTTCATTTTTATCACTGAGATAATGTGAACTGCTGGTTCTACCATATATAAGCATGAAAGAATAAAAGAAACAGGAGCTATGTGGTTTTTAAGATAGTTGAGATGTGATGGTAACTGCTTGTTTACTTAAGGAACTGGATGACTTTTCTTTTGATATTAATGTAGTGCCCTAATCGCAATGTCAACGGTTAGGCTGAGACTCCCTCCACCAACGCTAAGATGTGTGCTGTGAGCGGAAATGTGTAGTAAGCAGCCAATATGATTTTGTCCTTAACACGTTATTAATCACAGCTTGAAATCATATTGGCAACTTACGACACATCACACAGCACACATCTTAGCTTTGGTGGAGTCTTCCCTTAAGATTTCTGTGCTCTTTATCTGATCGCATACTGGCAGATGCTTCTTCATACTTTTCTTAAAAGTAGGAGGTCAAATCGGTCAAAAGAATGATTATTTAGCCTTTCAATTTCTGCTTCAACAAGTGTTCACTACAACTTCTTTCGATTTCGAGGCTTACTCGGTTTAAACGCATGCCAAGCATTCATAACTTAGTAATATCACGGTCAAGTACAACGCCTCGCTCATGCTAGGCGCCCATTCATCACCACAGTGGACCACTGTTACCCAGGAAAGACAAATGGTCTGGAACGGCGAGTGATTGGCAAGTTACAGACGACCGGCTCTTCCGTGCCAGGAAATGAGTATACTCGTATGCATTAAGCAGTAACAACTATCGCAATAAAATCACTAAATATCTCATGCATCGGCTATAATAACTTGGAAATAAGTTTGAAATGTTAATTTTAATTTATGCCCGTAAAAGACTAGCAGTATATTTCTGGTCAATTTCCGTGATTATTATACGGATTTATGACAGTGATACTGATATCACGCAAGCACTAAAAATCAGTAGTAATGAATGACGCCTAAACGAATAGTATACTGATGCAGAAAAATATGAAATTCGGAATTTAAAATAACTTTGAAATAAGTTAATTTGTATTACTTTTAGGAAAGATATGCCTGAATGCGCCTGTAGCTTCATGGGTATTTAGCCTGGATAATGAATAATATGAAGTCTCTTAACTTGAAAGGACTCGTAATTTTTTATTCGTCCTAAAACTTTTGTACCGATTCAAACTTACCCAATAAGTAATTTTCTTTCAGACGTGCTTTCTTCTTGAAATCATTGGAATTCATTGAGTAAAACTTAATTTTATTACTAAATTTTTCTTACTGAATGTTTTTATGCATGTTAATTTCTTTAACATAATATTTATTTATTAAATTTGTTTTGCAGACTATAACATGCATTTTACTTTCATTTAACTATTGATTGCTTCATCGCACAGATTAAATAAATAAATAACTTAGTATGTTCGTTCTTGAAAAAAAAATATAAATCTCGTACACAGTGACCACACACATAAAGCAATATAGATAATTTATATAACGTTAAAACATACAAATTTATATAACGTACAAATTTTATCATAAATACATAATTAAATGCCATAATGGAACATCGGCTCGCACGATTGTTCTTACTCTAACATTAACTTGATGGGTTCGCAATTAAAATAAACTATTATTATAATATAATTCACTACCAGTGGTGCCCACGTATTGTACCGGTAAATTGTTTAACATTACAATGGGTACAGTTGCGGCCATAAACGCTAAACCACTTACAGATTTATGACGTAATAAAAGTACATACATACTAAGCGTAGTACGTAAAGTAAACATACATGTCATAGTGGACAAAACGAAAATTCTTGTTCTGCCATGCATACTGATTTTGCTAGTACCAGTTTAATTTTAACAATAAACTTGGCAAGTGTTTTTTTAACTTATTCTAGATTAAGGGTTTTTTCTTAGTGATACCTGAGCACTGTTATTCCATTGATGATATTTTATTTTGTACTTTTAAATATGATACGCGATTTTTTGTTCCTATTTCAAATACAACAATCGACTTTGACGTATAATCTCTATCAAATAGGAAGTTTAATTTTTTATGTCGCTTAAATATTGTCACATTATTACATAGGTATATGTAGTTTCAGAAAACTATCTAATCGAAAGATTTGTAATATTGAGCTCTATCACAGTAATAATTCCACGTATAATCTATATCTAACTGTAAGTTTAATTTTTTTTGTCACTTTAATAATGTCACATTATTACATATTTTTTTTCTGAATCTAAGGTTTGAGTTTTCCGAATCTAATCGTAAGAATTGTTCTTTCGTGCTCTGACACAGTAATAATTCTCACTACTAATAATTCCCAGTTTGCCTGTACCTCAGAGACACGTTATAATGATCAATTGTTTTCACCCTCCGATATTTACCTCAACGTTCATCGCTTGTATTGAAGCTCGAAATGTCGATAGCATTGTGTCATGTAACTTTGAGAGTTAGTGAAGGGACCGTTTTGCGTCTGTAATTGGCTTTAACAGTCGTTATTTCAAGATTTATTTAACTTCTATTTTGTTAGAGTGTGTATGTAGAGACGATTGATTTTAAAAGCTGCAAATGTATGAATGTAGCATGTTTAGAAGTATTTGTTTTAACCGTAACGGAGCTTTACGGAAGCGATTTCAATAAATGATATATGAAATGTCAATACTATTATAATTGCATGACCAATAACTGAATGAATTTTAAAGGTTCCCTAATAAATATTTTTATTGGCATCAATTTTTACATGTATCATAACATAATACTTACATTGTTATCATCATCATCAACTTCAGAATTGTTTATAATATCGATTTCAATTGTGAAATTGCTTAGCTACCTTGGTAAATGTTCTATACAGTATTTCGAATAATAAATAACACCAATGTTATACAAGCGATGATTCTATTTAAAGTTACTACATTCCACATTTGCAATTTATTGCTCCCAATGGAAAGTAGTTATAGCGCGTTATAATTTTCGCTTGCTATCATATTTATTACACAAATTCACTCAACTTTAATATTATTTTATGCGAAATAGGCTTAAATTTAGACTGCAGCAATTTTAAACTTCCTTTGTTATAATTTTGAGAAGAAAAATTAAGTTTTTTGTGCTATTATTACGTAAAAACCGTATTTAAGATTTTTTTTATGTATTTACACTTTCGCAGTTTCATTGCATAATTACATTCGTTACAAAAGATAAGCACTTCATCCCAAGTACACTTCAACTCGAATTTTCATTCACAACAAATGTACAGACCTAATCTCTCTGCTTGCTTGCATGCCACTTGAACCGACTCTCGATCTGTAGTTGGCGCCAGAGAAAACCCCTCGAGGCGCAAACTTGACGCGTGTAGTGTCAATTGTGATGATAACTGTACTTATGGGAAGGTGGGCGATAAGATGCTTGTCTGTCAGGTGCGATATATGCATAAAATCTTAAGTCAATGGCAGAAGGTGCAAATTTGAATGAATTATGACGTTACTTAACACGTTCACTTATTAAGCGAAACAAAAAGATGGCTGCCAAAAATCGTGGTGCACTTTCGTTATACGGATTTACAAGTGCTTTTTCCGACTTCCGTCCAAAATAAGTGAACATCATTAGCATAAACTAGCGGCAGCCCGCGACGCCGCCGCCCGCGTGGTTTTCGGGTTTAAAAATATTTTTTCAAATCGGACCAGTAATTCCTGAGATACGTGCGTCTACAAACACAAACACACGAACAAAGAAACTCTTCAGCTTTATTATATAAAATTTAGAAATATGGTTCTTATTACGATATTGTGCGACTTATATTCCAATCGATTACTTTTAAAGCGGGAGCCACTTTATATAAAATGAAAAGGTACCTACAGCTAAAGTTGTTATTTCACCTTTGATTGAAAGACTTCTGGAATAGGTGACCAATCCCTCCTGGTGTGAAACATGTTCACTGGCGGCACGGGCGATAGTAGCTACATGTCTTTTGACATCTATAGTTATCTCATAAAAAACAATCGTAAACAATCGATGTAATGCTAATCTAGATAGTATAAAAATCCACCCACGTCACTCGCACCAATGACGCCTGTTCCAAGAAAATCTATCCAAAAACATTTCATTTGTTTGCAAATCGTTAAAATCTATAATGGCGGCTTGCGGTAACTGTTTAAAAGGTTTAAAAATATGCTTTTTAACAAAACACGCCGATGGCCACATGTTGCGTTTTAGTGTTTATTTTTTCCCGTGTCACTTTATAAGTGCCGCTTGGAAAATAATAAAAAAGTCGTAAAATTTGGGAACTGTGATGTTATCAGGAGCTGGCGCTTCGGCCATACTAATGATGTCGGCTGCATTCCAAATGAGCTTAATTGAAATGTTCTGTGATAATATATTGTTAGTTTCAACAGTATGTTTTGAATTGAGTTCAAAGTATAATAGCGCGAGGCCGTTTGTTCAATTTAGTTCAGTAAACAAATGAATATCGAACAACATTACGTTCATACATGCCGTCATCTTTACGTAACTGAGGAAAGAGGAACTTAAAAGAGAGGAAGAGCTTTGTGGAACTTCCACTCGAATGAGCCGCTTGTCTGGGGACGTACCTCCACCTTATAGAAGACCACAGTGAAATAGCATGACAGATGCTATGTTTCTGCTGGTGAGCAAGGTCGCCAGAGCTCAGTTGGGGAGGGACTGGGGTTTTTAAAGGCAGGCAACGCATCTGCGACACTTGTACGTTTGTCGATGTCCATGGGCAGCGGTGATCACTTACCATCAGGTGACCCGCTTGTTCGTTTGTCTCCCTATCACATAAAAAAGACATGAATGTTAGTAGTCGATTTAATACCATCTACCACCCCAAACCTGCCCTTTGCTACTGCTGGGTTAGAATGAACGAAATATATAAATATTTATATGTAACTAACTTCATGAAATAAATTAAACTGGCATAATTATTTAACATTACAACGGGACTAAACGCGATATTATTTTTATAAGTACCTGAGTACTTACTGCTTGACGTTTCGGCTGTGATGCTACAGCCGTGGTCACAAGCGAACCGTTCGCGTTTAGTCCCGTTGTAATGTTAAATAATTATAATGCAACGCGAAAGTTTAAAGTTATATTAAACTGGCATAGTTGATAACACCTTTTGTTCCAACGAAAGTGTTGGCGATTTGTCAAAAATAATGAGGCTGAGACTGATAAGAACAAATCTCGTCTGATAGCAGTCAGTTTTGTTCTATGTTATCTACGTGATTTGTTCCGAATGGCGTCTTTATCTTGACCTCGATATGACCTGCCGTTTAGTAAGCTGTATTAATGAGGTAAAATTTTGTGTATAAGATAAAAAGTATTTGCCTCCGTGGAGCAATGCCAGTAACTACTATCAGATTCTGGTCAAATGTATCAAAAAAAGATTTTTAAGTGGTTGATTGACAGTTTGTGTAGCCCATGACTTTCCAAATTCGAGTGAACAGGCTTCTTCTATAGCTTTAAAGCCTACCTCGACATAGGACAAAAATATTTTTTCAATTCGCACTACACATTTCCTAACATTAGCGCGTTCAAACAAACAAGCAAATTATTTAGCTTTATTTTATTAGTAGATAGAATACATAAAATATATCGTAGGTAACCAAGAGCTAGTAATGAGATGCTCGCTTATTTGTTATTATTAGGTACTAAACTTATTCTATTTTTTGTCATAAAGACAAAGAAGAAGTTTGTTTGCAAAAAAAACACGAGTCGTTTTAACAAAATGTCGCTCTTTTTACGACCGCACCTCAAAGGTCACTCAGGTATAGATGATTCACAAAAAATAATGATCAGTATTATTATATCAGATGATGAATAATGCATGGTATTTAATATTAGTTGTATATGACCGCCGATGAATCAGTTATATTAAAACTAAGTTCGAACTTCAATTATGTCTGTTGCTTGATGAATAGCTAACGGAATGGTTCGCTAACTCTTAGTCATTCCGTGACTAGGAACGATCGATGGCTGTTGGCTATAAAGTCATCTTAATGTCGGGTTGCAATGATGTTTATTTACATGGATAGACACTCTTATGATTTATAGCTTTTTTCACTGTTTTAAAAGGAGTTTAAAAATAGAAGAAAATAAATCAAAAGCAATTTGTAAGATCTCTAAAGAATGTTCTTTTTTTATTTGCATGTTTGATAATTAAATCTAAGAATCTTACTTTTTGCCGCACACAAATTACTTACCTAAAGAGCTGGTACCGATTGCAATGTGTAAGGTGTTGTGATTTAATCTTGAATTAAAAACAAAATCCCTTACACACACACATTACACCCTTTTTCCGCTGGTTTATTTTGTCTGCAAACATTACATACACTCGTATTACACTCTTTCTACGCTTGTGTATTTTGTCTGCAGAGGTTAAATACCTAAATATGAATGATCTGTATGTTATTTGTAGGTACTCAAACTCATTGCGGAGAATTCCAGAGCAATATCTGATGTATGTGATGGAACGATACGTCCCGCGGGAGTTATTGGTTTATCAATAACATAGACACGTCAATATCCCTCCGTGTGTTGTGCTCACGGCCGCATATCAATGTGTTTTGTGCGTGATACTTTTATAACAAATGGTGCAGTATGTTACCTAGATTATTAAATTAAATAGTGTACCTACGGCATTATATGATAAAGAAATGCCACTTAAAAATTAGACAATTTTAACTGAGACGAAAAGTCTTGGGCCAAATTGTAAGAAGGTCTCCTTTTCGATACAAAATATTATTTAACTAGCGGCCGCCCGCGACTCCGTCCGCGTCGATTTCTTTTTTTCGAAATAAAAAGTAGCCTATGTTCTGTCTCAGGGTCTAAAGATTGTCTGTACCAAATTTCATCAAAATCGGTTGCGAGGTTTAAGCGGGAAAGCGTAACAGACAGACAGACAGACAGACAGAGTTACTTTCGCATTTATAATATTAGTTGGGATCTTGAAGAGATACACTGAGTCGTCAGGTACCTTAAAGGTTACAAAATGAATCTATCGTAGGTATTAGTTTCCACTCCATGCTACCTACATTCGTTGAATATCTTATTAAGCGATTAAATATTAAAAAGGAAGTTATAGGTTAATATTTGCTTCATGAAATAATATATTACCGCGATTATATCCGTTTAAAAGTAGTTTTATTTCTTGAATCTAGTTAATCCGCAAGATACATATTTGTTACGAGACAGGAGTATGGTAAACAAAAACCATTTTCATCGTGCGTGTAAGCACATAATAACGGCTTAGCCGAAGGGTTTATATCGGATTTCTCAATTCCAGGAAAACGGTTGTATGAATATATAATTTTAAATTCACAATACAATAGGTACTTGGTTATATTTTCTATGATAATCATGTTAGAAAACAGCTTATTTTTATCGATGTTGTTTTGTATGAACATTGTATACTTTATTATTTTTAAAGAATTAGCTAAAGCTCTCCATTCAGGTCACTAACAAGATGACTGGTTTTCATGATTAATGCAGAAACGTGACGCTTACTGACTATCTAATAAATTGTTTAATATTAGAATAACAATGTTTAAACGTTTAACAAAAACCTCTTTAGAATGTATGAGAAACTTTTTGTGACTATTTGTGTAATATTTCCAAAGTTAAAGTTGGACACTAATAGGTAACTATCGTATTATTAGATAATTGATTCATATTTTATCTATATTCGTAATGCTTACCTTCGTAATTTATGGAAATACATACATATATAGTAGGTATGGATACATTATTTCATTTCTTAAAAGCAAAGCTATTTTAAAGTCTTATCGAAATAAAAATTGAGCCTTACAAGTCTTCAAAAAACACCAGAAATTTATTCAATCCCTTGTCTATTTTTTCAACAATACGGATGTTTCGCAAAACAGATAAAAGTTACGCCGTTTTTCAAAAAAGTGTTAATGAACACGAGATTCAAGTCGTAAAACCTTGCTATAAGTTCAACAGTCTCCATGTCAGTAACCTTTATTATTCCTTAAACGGTAACTAAAAGAGGTTCGTTATAAAACTGACGTTCATCTAAAATCAGAGCGTTCCTTGTTCAAACAATCCTAGGAGTGTTTGTTTGATTTTCATCTCCGGCGTACGCACCCCGCCATCTAAAATAGCATATTACGTTATTATATTCGGGTAGGACGCAAACCATCTATAATTGTGACGAATTTACAACAACCCTTACCTACTTTTGGCAATTTTTTAATGCATGTGACGAATTATCTTTGAATGTATGGAGTTTTCAAAAACGGGACGAATTTACTTTGTGACGAATGAACAACAACCCCTATAAACCATTTTAATTTTTATACTTAATAAGTACTTCTGTAAGATTTTGTGAAGTAGATACGATTTATGGTTTTAAATAGAGGTTTGAAAATTGGCTATTTGAATAGAGCGACTATGGATTTTCTAAAAAGGCTCGTCCCCTTAGAATCTTTTTAACCTTTTTTTAATAATCATAACTGCATCTCTGAAGCCTACATGATTATTTTGTTTGTTTGTTTATTCTATCTTCTTGAATTTTAAAATTTACTGTTCCTAGTCTGATTTACGTTTCTTTGAAGTCAAGGAAGCCAACATGTACATGCACACTTACCTTATTATGTATAAACAATTTCGGACCGGGCGGTGACTGCCTGATACAGGTATATATTTACTTACTAGGTATGTCACCACAAATATTGTAACGATATGGTTTGTTAACAAATAAACATTTTTTGATTTTTTTTTTTTGAACATGAAGTAGGTAAGTAACTGAAAGGTGGTCAGGTCATTGACATTTGTTTACGTTGAAAGTTGAAGTATTAATTTGATTCTATTAGAAGTCTCGTTTTGGCTTCGCAGGTTTTATAGTAGGTATAATTGGTAGTATGTTATAAATAAAGTCAAAGTTACACGAATACTCGTAATATGACTTTAACTAGTATACAATAAAAGTAACAGCAAAGTCCAAAATGTTACTTTCTTTTAAGTCCTTTGTTTACAAAATTACTTTGTTTATACTGTTTTTCTCAATCGCCCCTCACGCCTACTTCAAAAGCACTTTCCTCAAACTTGAAAGGTAACTTTTAAAAGACTTTCCTCTCATTCATATTCTTTTTTGATTATTTAATTTAAGGGTGGAGGGATTAAAAGGGGAGTGAACCAGATTATGAGAGCTCGAGGCTATGTAGCGTCAGCAACAACAAGGTTTCTATCAACTGCAAATAGTCACTCCGTGAGATATTCAAGGAGATTAACATTTTAACTACAGCGTCGCAATATATCTTTGACTGCATAATTTATATACGCAAGAACCTACACAATTTTTCTAGAAAAAATGACTTTCATAGCTTTAATACAAGAAATAAACATAAGCTTGCCGTTCCAAGTCACAGGCTTCATAAGACTGGGAAGTCTTTTATTGGACTAAGCATCAAAATATTTAATAAGTTACCAGAAAATGTTATTGAATTTACGAAACAAAAATTTAAGTTGTTTATTAAATCTGCTTTGATGAAGAAAGGTTATTATAAAATAGATGATTATTTAAATGACAAATATGCATGGACATGTTAATCTGCTCAGCCGCACTTATTTTGTATTTATTTTTAAGTTATATTTGACATAATTGTAAAATTGAAATTTATTTTTAAAAAAGGCAAAACTGTCTGAGTTTCTTGCGGCGCGTCTCTTCTCAGCAGGCCATTCACGTCGAGGCGCTGGTAGGGTAAAAAAAGTTTTGACGTGCAAAAGAATTTACTAAGTGAATCAAATTGCTGAATAAAATTATTTTATTTTATTTTATTTTTAGTCACGGTTAAGAGTTGTATTGGTGGTTTACAAAACTATCTATCTTAACTATAAATTGGTCCTTACAAGTTATAGCCGTGTTAAATAATATTAACTCACGCTTGACATGAGCCTGAATTGTCTCCTGATCCTGAATCCTGATTAATGATTTGTAGACCTACTATCCTGTTTAATTAGTTATGTCAATCAAGACTGACAGAAATCTAAAGTCACATCCTATTGACATTCGTGGTTAAGTGACATGTTACACTGGTACTCGTAGTAGAAGACAAAAATTTAGCTTTAGTACAGTAGTAGTGTGGTGCAAGTACCTTTGCTTTTTGAACAAATTACTGACTTAACTAATGGTCCCAATGGTCATCTCGAGCCATTCAATCGTTCCAAAATTGAAATCCTATTGACTGTCCTCTTTTGGTATGCTATATGTACCACGGTGTTAAAGAGGAAAGCACTAAAATGTTAACCCTTCACGTCCACGGCTAATGAACGAGCGCGACGAGCCGAGATATTACCCTGGCGGGATTTTTGACAACGTTCGACTTTTACGATCATTCCACAAAACTGCGGTTAGCGAGTTTATCGTCAGCTTAATTGAAGCTAAGGGTTATTTTGTTAATTTTTATTGACTGTTGTATAACACCTTTTTTTGAGCCTATAAAGTTTTGACGGAAGTCTATTAAGGCGGTTTGAACATGCAAAGTACCTAAAGGGGTTGATCAATGTATGATGACTCGTATGATGTTTATTTTTGTGTTACGTTTGCTTGATATCTACGAGTATTTACATGTTTAATAATTTTGGGTTTGGCGTTAAGCGTTTTTAGTCAGTATCTCTAATTGTTAATGACTAAACTATCCAAATGTAGTGATGAACTCTCTGACACAGTTCTACGGATGTTTTAATTTGTACGAAAATTGGTACTTCACTACATAGTATAAAACAAAGTCCATTTCTCTGTCCCTATGTCCCTTTGTATGCTTAAATCTTTAAAACTACGCAACGGATTTTGATGCGGTTTTTTTTAAATAGATAGAGTGATTCAAGAGGAAGGTTTTTATGTATACTATATGCATAATGTAGTAGGGAATCACTAATAAACTTAGTTGCACCCGTGCGAAGTCGGGGCGGGTCGCTAGTAAGATATAAAATACGAAATTCAGGTCAATGCAGTTCGACTCCCAACAAACGCTTGGCATTAAATATCCGTATTTCACGCAATCTATTTCTGTCCTCTTATTTGCACCACAACATTTTAACCGAACAATTCAATACCTGTTTTATGCACTAGCACGATATGATAATAAATATAATAAATTGAGACAGATTTACCATATTTTAGATTCAGTCAGATTGGTTTCTCTATCTTATTATGTGAATTTGCTTTTATGCTTCAACAAATTATAAATTTTCAGTAGTTAAGCCATTTAATATGATATCCGGATTACATGAGAGTTAGTTGAATTTTATACACTTCGTGAATCTTTAGGTACAATATTCTGCAATTAATACTCACTTGTTAGTATAACTTGCCAGCTCGTTAGCTAATAAATGGTTAACGTTACTATCTTGTCCGTGCTATAAATTGAGCTCAGATACACACTTCAGCTAGCTAACTTTACAGCCTGTAGATAATGGGAGTATCAGATATTCAAACTAGGTCAGTTGCTGCCTGAACCACATAATGTAGAGGTTAGTTGCAGAGTGAATCATGATAGCAGATGTTCAGGTGCTATTGCGAGTCTCTGACAAAGTTATTGTGCCCTACTTTATATTGAACTAGCGGCCCGCCCCGGCTTCGCCCGTGGTACTTGTCCACTATTTAATGGATGATATTATACATAAAAACCTTCCTCATGAGTTACTCTATCTATTAAAAAAAACCGCATCAAAATCCGTTGCGTAGTTTTAAAGATTTAAGCGTTCATAGGGACATACAACATACAACATGACAGAAAAAGCGACTTTGTTTTATACTATGTAGTGATAGTGAAGCGAACCGTTGTGAATGGGTTAGTTTGAATGAAGAAATTCCACAACTTTTTTAGTAACCTTTGTGAAATACTTATTACTAACATGACATCTAAGGTGTCTTAGTCTGGTCCACTTCTGGTCGCTGAGCCAGAGGACTAAGTTAGTAAGGTGTCTTAGTCACACGGCTTAATATTGCCGAATACGTACATGCGTAAAATATTCCTCACAATAAAAGAAAATAACACAACATTAAAGAACTTTATTAGTACTTAACACGCGCTGCGCGATTATTTCCACAATAAACCACCTCGTCAACTTCAAATAACGCTCAGAAATTATCATAAATATAGTACGAAACGACCCCTCGAATTTTCGAAGCGACTGAACATGAATTATTTCCTAGATGAACGGCATTTGTTTGCGGAACGCCGACTACGAGTGTCTGAGGCTCAGATTAATGAATATCAATAGATGCTACGAAGAATTTGACAGTTATGCTATCCTTTTCTTCTTATTATGAATCACGTGTGATAGAGCAAGATAGCAGACACACTTACTCCTGCCGCCTGAACTGTCAAGTGGGATGACGTCATAACCGCGTGGTTCTCGTCTTCTGTTGACAGAAACTGAGAAAGAAACAGACTTAAGTGAAAAGTTACGTAAATTTTTGACATTTTGGTGAAGATACTAAAACGCGACACAAGGAGCATCTACGGTATCCATTAATCTGAGGTCTGAGGAAACGCGCCCCACGCGACGATCAAACATAACATCGCCCCTACCCTGGCTTCTCTCGCAGTCTCCCCTGCCGTCAATACGTCGTCTTTGCGACTATTTGCTTTATTTCATTCTGATATTTTTCACTACAGGAACATATATACTTTTTTTTGTTTTTTTTTTCCACTGTGAATAAACACGAAAACGAACGTGTTTGAATGAAACACGCCAATGACACCTCTCTAAATATTTGATACTGGCGGAACTAACTGTTTAACGTTTTTAAAATGCCCGACTAAAATACTGTTTTAGTTCGGTACATTCATTGGCTTATAAGAACGTGAATTCAGAACTGGGTAGCGATTTATTTTAACTGCATTTTAATGTTTAGGTATTTTGTTTAAGTATCTTAGTTCCATCAGTATAATGTTGCCAATTAGTCAACTAATGTAGTATTAAAATTGTTTCTAAAACTTTAGTCATTAATTTATAATCTAGCTAAAGTGTTCCATTTATTTTAAATTAGCCGGGTGACGACAGAATAGATAAATGATCAAAAACAGTTACTAACTGTTCTTTTTACATTTACATTATCATTGAATATACTTAGTCTGGTTTTGTCATAAAATTAATTTAGTTAAATTAATTTTAATTCAACCACATAAAAAAAACACTTGTGTTATGCAAATAATCAGCTGAACAAAAGAAGCCGCAAATATATGGGCCGCGCCGTACACACAAAAATGTATTAAATCCCTGCATCATTTGAAATGATGTTTTCGTTACAAAGATGGGTTTTGGCTCAATGACCACAATTGCATAATGCGCATCAATCGCAAACCCGGAGTGTATTCGGAAAACCGACATAAATTTGCCTGACCCAGGAACCAAACCCCGGACCACGACCCACGGCGCGATACATAAACCACCTTGGCCATCGAGGCGTCACACATTTTTGATTAAACATGTATTAAAAGCTTTTCAATACAGACACTGAAGGGCTGTTTTATAGCCCGTGACGATCGAACAAACGCATTCTGTGGTGAGTCACAATTATCGCCTGCCTCCGATAGATATGTCACCCCTGCTCGCGTGGTGCAAATGACAGGCGAAGCGGGGTTGTGACCACAGAACGGATAAATGAGGTCTGTTCTGTGCTTGTTTAACCATTTGTGTGCATTTGGATCACGTTGATAATCTTTATCAATTAATGCTTTTGAAAATTTTGATTGATTTTATAAATAGCAAAGTATGGCGATATAAATGAAGGCAGTTAAGATGATGTTAATAACCGACAATACCTACTGTCACCAAATATGTAGAATTACTTTTTTTACCTTTTTTAAAGTTAAGTGCCGCAAAAATGTAACCTTATTTATAAACATTTTAATAGACTGATCATAAAACCGATACTATCACCTTTTTAGGTAGGTATTTATTTCATAATAATGGGTTTTTACGTGTTGGTATTAAAATTAATGGTCTCATTATAAATAATGGAATACATTACTATTTTATTTCGGTAACGAACACATAAATATCTCGTCATTGATAAGAATAAAATAATGATTGATTATTTTAGACCTAATCAATTCTTTTAACGGGCGCAACATAAAATACAAATTAATCTAGGCTTAGTCTGAATGTGATTGATACTGGTGATAAAATTTAATTATCGTAGGCACTTGTTCATTAAGAAACATCTACACATAGTTTTTCCTTTCCTTTCTTGGGTATTTGAGTATTTTTCATTACTGAGGGTCGTGATCATTGAATGAAGTGTAACACAAAACAACTCTCCTAGCAATTTTAATGTAGTGGTTTGCCATTGCCTTCTCCATTTTACACACTTATTCGAAGTGTGTAAGTTTCCTCACGATGTTTCCTTCACCGTACAGCTGGTATGAAATTATAATTATTATTATTGTTTTTCCTGTCTTTTACCTTGGGCCATACATTTAATTTTGTTTGATCCCACTACAAAGGTTGATCCGTGTGACGCTTATTGCATCGGAATAGTGGTGACATTGCCTCGCAGGTAATGTTATGTAAATCTGTGATTTCATTTGATCCCATCTCAGCCGGGGAAAGCACGAATCCAAGTGAGATTTAAATGAGGATCCTGTGTGTCATCTACTAAGGCTGATTAAAAATTAATTAAAAGGATCGGTGAAACACTTACGATGAATAATATGGGAGTAATTTAAATATTATTATTCATAAATTTTTATTTCTTTATTCGCAGGGAGGCAGTATAACACTGATGAAACCCTGTATCTTACTAGTTCCACCTCATGGGTTAACTTCATCCAGTTAAATATTTGTCTATACTGTTTTTGAATTTATTGTGCGGAAACCACCTCTGCTGGCTACTTGTTCCAAGCTTCAAACACTCTGTTATTGAAAAAGTGTTTGTGTGGAATAGTGTGGATTGTTCAGTGACCGACAGTTTGAGATGATGGCATCTTAATTTCTTCTTCTACACTACCTTTGAAAAGTAGATATTCTACATACATATCTTTTCCGCATTCTAAGTACATTCATTGTGTGACTTGAATCGTGATAGGTCACCCCACGCAGACGGCCGTCCTGTCACTCTTGGTATTACTATATTCTACGCTAGCATAGCACTACACTTCCTTTCTTCTTCCTTACTACATTTTAAAACGTAAATATTCCATCTATCTTCTTTCTTATTTTTACCGTCGCACGCGACGAGTCGCCCCGCGCAGACGTCCGTCCCGTCGCTAATGCAATAAGCCCTAGTGCGTACGGATGTTTAAACTTATTTGGTCCCCTCCGCCGAGGCACAGGGGTGGGCTGGGGTATCCATGCTGTAGGCGAGAGATGAGATAACTCTCTTGATTCGTTTAGTACTTGAACATACCTAATAGACGAGTATGAAGGGTTCCTCACAAAATATGACTTCACCGAAGTGTAGCTTGCTAGCTCTATGTTTATGGCATAAGAAACACTGTGTTATACATAAATTCCGGTCGTATACATCTTTAATCCTATAGAGCTTTTGTCAGCTTTTGTCTTTTATGTTCGAAATTGAAACATGGACCTTATGTCAAACTGTGTTATTTAGTGTGAAGCTCGGTTGTTAAATGGTAAACTGCTACCGAATTATTGAAATAAAGATGAATACTTTCAATGTAGCATTATGTATTGGGGTCACAAAAGACAGAACAAATACAAGTGTAGTAATAAGAATATTTCAACATCGACGTACCGGTTGGCGCTACTAAATAAACTGCATAAAGTAACATATTATCTTCTTTCTAATATGTATTTTTAAGTCCCATAGTTCCTCCTGATCATGGTGTCACGAGCTTTTCGTGTCTCCACGAGATAGGCTGTTAACCTCGGCGATGGCAGCCATTGCTAATAGCGAATTGATTTTACTGCATGTTCTACTGGCGAATCGACTTTAAACTCTCTTTATGGTTTGATTTGCCTATTCGTTACTCGAGATCGCATGCTGGTAATTGTTAATAAAAACTGTGTTTTGTGTAAAAGGAAATCAATTCACTGTTTTGCGTATTAAGTCTTCCACTTTCTATAATACTTTAGCGCAAATTAATATTTTTTCATGAAAATAATGCAGACCCGCCCGATGATTGATGAAAGCTTAGTTGAGATTTCACCAAAATGGATTACTAAACAAAACACGGTTCCACACTACACTCAAAATTCTTTAACCTTCCAATCTGCAACTTCGTATAGAAGTACAATGGCGAAAGAAAATAAAGAGTAATATTTTATCAATGGAACTCGCTATAACGGCTTATTAACCGCCGTGCATTGCACGTCACTGTCCGCTCAATTATTGGTTATTTACACCTGTTCGCAAAAAGTTAAGTGTTATAATGGTCTCTTCATAATATAATTGCTAGTCTCGCAGTTAAATATGTAATTAAATATTACTCCCTATTATGCAAAGCTAATACATAAGCGGGCACACTCGATAATCAACCTATAACTTTAATTATTGCTTACTACCGGCTTCTCTGCACGCGGTGTTGCCAGTGCCATTCTTTAATAATATGTACGATGCACAAAGTTACCTTTATAAATTGATATATATCCATTTAAATAAGTAAAAAGTTCTTTCAATGCGTCTAAATATTTGTAAAGCTTCGTTTAATTTAAATATGAACTCGTTAAGCTTTATGTTCTTGAAAAATATAATATTTGTACGAGATACAGTCGTGTAGTTCAAGCGGGAATAGCCGCTGACCTGGCAAATGTTCTACCAAACCAATTAATTGTGCAATCGAAAATAACTCCTTAGTATGTACAGCTAATAAATTAATTAACACATAAGCAAGTACTTCTTACTCAACGTCAAACTAGGGAAAACATAGTTACGTAGCTGTCAACACTGAGTGAGTTGAGTGCAGTTTCTTCGAGTGTCAGTGGATCATTAAACTCCTTATTATGTACAGCTAATAACTTAATAAGTAATACATAAGCAACTACTTTTCACTCAACCACGAACAGACTAGGGAATACATAGTTACGCAGCTGTCAACACTGAGTGAGTTGAGTGTATTTTCTTTAAGTGTCGATGAATCATTATCAGACCCGGTGGTTATGCGCGGTGCTCTTCGCATTTCTATAATTGTGTTAGACATGCGATCTCGGTCCATTATACGGGGTTATGATGAGGTTTTATGCAGTTTGATTGTTCGGTTTCACTAGTCTCGCGAGATGGATAATTAGTTCCTCTTGTAATGGAATGGGTGCAGATAAGCTTTTGGAGCAATGAGGCTTTAGGTAAAACGCAAAAAAAAGAGTGAAAGTTTAAAGAAATTTTAGGTAGGTCCTTGCTTTACAGACGTGCATTAGATTTATAAGAGCATAGAACTATCTAAAAATATTAGAAAAGTTAAGTTTAGAGTCGTTGCCTCTGTGGATATTTTTGTTTCTCTTACATTTCTGACAGAGACAGGCCTGTTGGTCGAGTGGCTAGAGACCCTGGCTACAAAACCAAAGGTCGCGGGTTCGAATCCCGCTAGGGGCAAATGTTTGTGTGATGAACATCGGCATTTGTACTCGAGTCATGGATGTTTATAAAAGTATTTAAGTATGTCTATCCGTTCCCTAGCTTCCATAGTACAAGCTTCGAGCTTAGTTTGGGGCTAGGCAATTGGTGTGTTAGTAAAATGAATTTATTTATTATTTATTTATTTATTTCATCATCTACTCCTGGACGTTAGCCTCCTCCAGGGGGAGGGATAATGTTCAAAATGCATTATGTGTGAACGATAAAACATAAAACTAACTGCTAGATTCAATTCCGATGTTTCCGCTGGCTCAGCGACCCAAATAGGATCTTGGCTTCCAACTCGAGATAGCACTACTATTCTCTATTTTGTGCGCATTTATGTAAATACTATTTTTTACCTGGGGCTAGCGAGCGAAAGAGTTAGTTTGTTTCATTGTTTTAACGCTCTAAGCTCAGAAACTACTCTTTCGAATAAAAAAAACTGTTGGATAGTCAATTTGTTGAGGAAGTCTAAAAGCTATATTATGGTAGAGGTAGAACTCAGCAGTCAATGGCTTCACCGAGCAAATCCGGGCCCATTGCAAGAAAGGAAGAGGGATTATTGAGAACGAGACTAGCGGTGGCCACCGTTGCTCACTAAAGCGCCAGACGTTTCGGCTCGCGTCAAGCTTCGTCAGCTAACCTGCGATTGGTTAGGTCGTGGAGCAATTGCAGTCCCGTGCTCAACCTTCCTCTCCCTTCCTATCCAAATCCGATAAGAAGCCTCCAGAGCAGTCTTGAAGCTCTATCAATAAATGAGCTTCTAGATTCTTAAAGAAATTATAGGCCGACTTCGCAGTGTGAATATTTGACAAGACAGAACAGACTTAACATTATGTGTGTGGAAACCGAAATTGAATGTAGTATTTTTACCTTCCACTAACCCTATCTTCTCTCCCCCACAGACGCAGACGGGCTGTGCCTCAGCCAGGGCTGCTGCGGCGCCGGCGCGCACTCGCGCCTCACGCCGCTCGCGCGCACGCAGCTAGAGGGCGCGCTGCAGAGCGAACTCGGCAAGTTGGCCGACGTCCTCGCGAACAGAGCGAAGAGGGTTAATGGTGAGTGGTTATGTTATGCTTAGCAAGAATTAAGTATACTGGAAAGTGTCGAGGAGCTCGATGGCGCAGGCCTGCGTTGAAAGTTAAGCAACATTCGCAAAAGCCAGTCATCGGATGGCTGACTGAAAATTTTCTTCTCGAGCTCCACCGTGCGCCGAAAGGCACGTTATGCCGTTGGTCCTGCACCTGATCTCTCTACGGTCGTGTCAGTCTCGGTCTCTCTATCATTTATTTGGTGGCAATTTTTTAGGACGCCATAAAACAATGCCATAATCACTTAGACATTTTTGCTTTGATGATAGGATCGAAATCTAATATTCATATCTAATTTAAAAAATGTGTGTGGAAATGGAACACTGAGAACCACTACTAATAACCAAAGCTCGATCTTTTAAAAATTACTTTGTTTGTAATGAAAATTTCTAGACGCATAACGTCCTAATTTAAAAAACATTCACTCACAATAATAATTTCGGTAAATAAATCACTCTTACCATTTGTAAAGCGTTCCATTTCACTTATTGTTTAACTGAGCGCGGTACGGGTACGGGTATGCTGCTACAAGTAACGTACAATAGAAGTGTTTCGGCTGAACCGTGAATGGTTCATTTCCTGAGCGAGCACTTAGCACCTCTGCTCCCGGCACGCATGACGGTTTTGCATTTCTGAACGCTCACGACTCAACTGGGAGAGAATTGGTTCTGCAAACTTTGCCGATAACGCGAATATTGCGAGAATGCTAGGCATGTGGCTAGACTTGACGGAGTGGACATAGTTAGATTTCAAACTGAATGAAGTTAATCTGCTCTGGCCGAGAATCGGGCGAAGCAGCGAAGTGAAGAGGCATCTAGTGGCCTACTATAAGCAGATGATGACGCTAATTGGCTTTTTGTTATAAATGTTTTTAAAAAGTTATGAAGGTTACTATTGATCAATAATGTGCAATGTTTGTATTTTATGCATTCCCTTCAACTATTATCCGACAATGTTTTAGTTACTACACAGCTAAAGGGTCTATAAAGAGTTCTGCTAACTTAACTGACTCCAAAAGTCAAACCAAAGAGAAATGCTACGCGGAAAAGATGACATTTAATCTCATTGTCTGTAAATGATAGTTGTATATTAGAAACATTGACTTTAACTGCTAAGATCGTTACGGTTCGCTCAACAGTCATAAAGCAAGGACTGTCCACGGATGACGTATGAGAGATACGAGACAATAGGCGCTCCATCTCGACCATATGCGGTTATACGCCGATGTGTTTCGAAACGTCCGAAGCATAAACAAGTAGACATGATATTTATAGAAAGGATGTTCGTGGGTTATCGATGATACCGCAGACTTGACGCAGGGCGAATGAGGACGGACTCTGGATAAGACTTAGTCGTCAAGTGGTGAGAGAGAATTCGAGAACGCGTGTGATACTACCAATTAATAGTATTTATTTATTACCACAGCGGCCGCCCGCGACTTTTTCCGCGTGTATTTCAGATACCAATTTTCGCAATAAAAAGTAGCCTATGCCAATGTTTTTTCTCAGGGTCTAAAGATTATTTCATCAAAATCGGTTGAGAGGATAAGCTGGCAAGCGTAACAGACATACAGACAGAGTTACTTTCGCATCTATAATATTAGTAAGGATTTCAACTTTACTGCACCACTCATCAATAGTATCCATATGATAGAGATAACCATCTTTTGTAAGATCTTTTATGGTCAATATGTTTCAAATATCCTACTTCAACTATTACTTATTAGTGTATTAATGTACCTGCTCTCTACATTAGCGATAGTGTTTCAGGATATATTAGTGTAATAAAGATTAATATTTGACGTAGGTACCTACTTAATCTCTGCTCTGTATAACCAATTAAACTATCGTTTATTGTGACGGACGACAATGACAGAAAGCTTTGGTAAAGTTAGTTCATCGTGCGATTCGCCGAGTCATCTTCGAGCTTCGTTTTTAATTCTCCTGATTTTGTACACGTAGGCGGTGGTAGTTATTTGCCGTCATTTGAAATGTATCTTCGTCTGCCACCTATTTTAAAAAAAAGTAAAATTATATTTAGGTTCAATACCAGTTTGCACATTTCTGATTGCTATTTTATCCGACAACTCAAATGCTGGATATGTAATGTATCGCCATTCCTTCGCGATACCAGTTATTCTTGTACTGTTACCTGATATTACTCAGCCGACTGTACAATTTTTACACGCAACCCCATCAAACTCGATTGTTCGCTTGCTTTGGCTTAACTGATGGCAGTTTGTGATAAGGAAATATTCGTCATTTAAAGCTTGATAAATTAATCAACTTTGATTACGTTGAAATATGTTTAGAAACAAGCAATAATGTTTTTTACTTTTGTTGACAGCTTAATTGTTTTCTATTAATGAAACGTTGTTTTCATATTTGGACTTTTATACTCGTTGTTGTTGTTACATACCTCTATATACTCGTACTACTTTAATTAAGGAACGGAAAAGTTGAATCCACGTCAACATTTGACACTTATTAAATTATATTGAACATAGCATAGCCTCTAGTAATGCGCATACTAAGCTGTAAAAAAACCTAACACCTTTTCTAAAAGGTAAAAGAATTTCACAATGGACCCATCAAAGTTCCTTTCAATAATAACAGCAGCCAATAGTTGAGTCTATCTGGAAATATGTGAGTCACTCAAGGCTGTAAGCAGTTCGTTATTAGCCATTGTAAAAATGTTTAGTCTTCCCATTCGCAGGAGTGACGTCACATGGTAATTCAGGAGGTCTTTGTTACCATACTGTTCTGTTTACGGTCGATTATATGATCTATGCGTGCCCGCGTTTCGGATAATCGGTCCGCTGTACAAAGTTATAGATTTATCTTTAGCATATGAAGGACTTCACGGGACTATTTGAATAAGTTTTGGTGGCTTTGAGAATCCACCACTTTTTGCAGTAAATTCTCATAATAATATTGATTGGACATATTATAATGAGTCACATATTGTAGTACCAATGAGGTAAACAGTGCCGGTAATCGCAGAAAAACTATCCTATAGGCCGATTGTAATATTTGATTCGATAAACTTCAATTGTTAGACAGATTCTTCTGATCTTCAATAGCCATTACAGCTACATTAAGGAACATCAGACATTCTACTGTCATACTTACTATAAACTCTCCTAGTCTTTGATCTTTTATTTCAAGTGTTTTGTCTTCATTTATAAAATGTTTACCGAGCTTCAATAGTGCGGATAAAACGTAGCAAAACTATCGTGTTTCTATTCTATAAATATGATGCTCTGTTCATTGAAGGTTACGAGTAAGTGCTACAAAACTAATACATATCCTACTGGACAAAATGGGCACGTGCCCAGGGTCCCGCGAACGTTTGGGGACTCCGAGACCAGGGGATGGGGGCCCCACGATTACCAAACCAGAGGCTTAAAGGCCCATGTGCCAAGGGCCTTTTATAGGTGAAAGACGGCCCTGCTTGGACGATTTGATATTTCCATGTCTTTGGTTTTCATTGTTTCTCCTGACTCGCATATTATTTTACAGCTCAACTTGACGAACATTAAACGACCAGGGAACGTAAAACAAAGTAAAATAGTTTACGAGGTAGCGTAAAATGTTTTGTTTTATGATTCTCTGTAAGTTAAATATCGTGTGGATTCATCCGGCTTTAATTTTGTAGTCGGTTCTTGTGTTACTGATGCAACAATGCCGATGAGGTGTGGTGGCTAGGATGTTACACTTAAATGTAATGGTTGTGTTGAATGCTATGGTTGGAATCATGAATGAGGAAAAAATATGGTTGTAATTGTTTTCACTCATCTTTGAAACTATTGAAAATGTTTATTACAGGAGACAGGGGCCTTGGGGCGGGCCCCACATGCGATTGAGTGTTTTCTTGGTGCTTTCGGTGCTTTTTCGCAGCGCACACGGTACGTCCTCGTCGTCCGCCCTGGACCCTGAGCTGACCACGGTAACGCAGTGGCAGCCAGGTGACCGAATCCGTGTGTGTCAAGTGGGGCTATCATCTTTTGTTGTGTCTAGAATGCCTTCTGCGCGTTCTCTGCGTTCGGGGCGCCCTTCGCAGGGCACCTCGGACCCTCCGATTGATCTTCCAGGCGAGCTTCGCCCTTCCCAGGGCGACTCGCCTGACAACCTGGCGTGTCTCATGGACCAGAATACCTTTGGCGATCTGGTTATTGATGAATTGGCGGCTCCGGGCCCCTGCGGGCCGGAGTCAAATAACTGCGATGCTGTGTCGCTTTCGGAAGCGTCGCAATTGTGCCGACCAGCGTCGGGCGTGTTGACGCGTATCGATGTCGATGCGCAGAGTGTGGGCACTCCTATGCTCACACCTGCGTCGTCCATAATGGACGTTTCGTTGGGAGGAGGTGCTCGAAAGAGGCCGCCCTCGAAATTCTGGGAGGATGAAGAGGAGTCGGACGCTGACGTCCCGGTGCCGACTCCGAAAATATCAACGGCCAGGAGGGGTAAGAAAGCAACCCCCGGCCACGCAGCAGGGATTTCCCGGGCAGCTGCCACGCTGGAGAGAGCTGCTACAAAGAGAGCGGCAAAGAAGGCAGCGGTGGAGAAAGACTACGCCGCCGACGTCCCATTGGACCCCCGTAGGCCGGACGAGATTGAGTCCGGCGAGATGAAGGCCTTGGCCGGTCAGAGGGTGGCGAAAGTGCTCCGCCTCGCAGCCACGGCCGGCAACCTTAAGGGAACATATGTGAAAGAGCTTAAGGATTGCGCGGCCTGGCTGAAGGAGGCGCTGGACGTCGTGTTCTCCGGAACCGAGTCCGAGAAGATCCGGCGCCTCGAGACCGCCAACAGGAACCTGAGGGTGGAGCTAGAGGCCTTGAAAAAGGAGGTCCGCTCCTACAGCAGGGAGTTCTCACAGCGTAACTCCCCGCCGCCACCGGAGCCCACGGCGGAATTAGAGGTCCCTGAAGCAACGTCGCTGAGGGGCCTACTTGACGAGTTCCGCAGGTCCATTGTAGAGACCTGCGGCAACATGATCTCGGCGCGAATTGAGGGCCAGGCGTTGCCTCCAAGCGCCGGCGCGCGTCCGCCTCTCGCGGCAACAGCCAAAAAGGCGGGTTCCGCCCCACCCAAGGCAAAGCCGCAGCCCCCGGTACCCGGACCCTCTGTAGCCGGTCCATCCAATGCTGGCCCCTCCTGGGCTTCTGTCGCCGGCGGTAGTAAATCGTCGGCAGGAGGGAGTGCAGGTACTCCTTCCAACACCACCCTCATCCCGGCAGCTAACCTGCCGAAGAAGGCACAGCCCAAAAAGGCGGCCAAGAAGGCGAAAGCGGCCCCCCAACCGGGAACAGCCGCACCATCGGCGGCGGTCCAATCCCAGTCTCAAGAGGGATGGACCGTCGTCAACAAGAAGAAGAAGGGGGGAAAGAAGACGAAGAAGCCCTCCCCCTCCCCCTCCCCCAAGAAGAAATCGGGACCCAAGATCCCGAAGCCGCCGAAAACGCTGGCGGTGGTCTTAACATTGAAGCCAGAGGCGGTGGAGAAGGGGGCCACGTACCAGCAGGCCCTCTCCAAAGCCAAGGCCGGTGTCAGTCTCTCGGAGATTGGCATCGGCCCCGGGAAGTTCCGCAGGTCCATGACGGGGGCCTGCGTGATGGAACTTCCCAAAGAGGCCACCGCCTCCCAGGCCGACCTCCTCGCCGCCAAAATCGGCGAGGTGCTAGGCGAGGAGGCGATCGTCCGCCGACCGACCAAGACCGGAGACGTCAGGGTCTCCGGCTTGGACGATTCCGTGTCGGCGGAAGAATTGAAGGGGGCCCTGGCACTCAAAGCCGGGTGCAGCCCTGATTGGTTCAGGGTGGGAGCAATAGCGGCGGGGTCCGTGCGAATGGGCTCCGTCGTGGTCTCCTGCCCTGTAGAGGCGATCGCCAAAATCGCGGAGGGTCGCCTCACGGTCGGCTGGTGCTCCGCTTCTGTGCGGGCACTCGAACAGCGGCCGATGCGTTGCCACCGGTGCCTGGAGAAAGGGCACACGGCGGCGCTCTGCCCCTCCAAGAAAGACCGTAGCGGTCTCTGCTACCGCTGCGGCAAAGAGGGGCATCAGGGCAAGACGTGCACGGCGCCGTTCAAGTGCGCCGTGTGCGCTGACAGGGGCCTCGCTTCGGCCCACAGGATGGCGGGCCCTAACTGCGGGTCGCCGCCCGTAAAGGGCCGCGCCGCACCCGCACTGAGCCCTGCGCCGTCGTCGTCGTCGCCCACCGTCGCCGCCGCCGCCGCCGCATCACAGGAGGAAACCCCGATGGAAACCTCCAATGAATAGAAGGTCCATCGGGGAAATACTACAGGGCAACGTCAACCACTCCGCCGCGTCGCAGGATCTCTTACTGCAGACAATGGCGGAGTGGGGGGCGGACCTAGCCCTCGTCGCAGAGCCTCACCATATCCCGGTTTCGCCCCGGTGGTTTGGCTCTGCTGACGGGACGGCGGCGGTAGTAGGGGTGGCCTCCAATACGGCACCCCCCCTGGTCTTACGAGAAAGAGGCCAGGGCTACGTGGCGGTCGGGTGGGGCGGCGTTGTGGTAGTCGCCAACTACTTTTCTCCCAACCGCACTCGGGCGGAATTCCAGTCTTTCTTGAGTGCGGTTGAGGGGGTTGTGCTGCGGGCGGCTCCCCACCCGGTTCTGTTTGGGGGGGACCTAAACGCCAAACACACGGCGTGGGGGTGTCGGGCGAGTACTCCAGTTGGGAGGGACCTGCTGTCCTGGGCAGAAAGCCTGGGACTGCAGGTCCTTAATAGGGGGAACACCGCGACGTGTGTGAGGTGGAATGGGGACTCCATAGTGGATGTAACCCTGGCCACCTCACAACTGGCGGCGCGGGTTGACGGCTGGCGGGTGGTGACCGACGCGGAGTCGTTGTCGGACCACCGCTACATTCGGTTCGGCGTCTCCGTGGGTGGTCCCGGAGCCCCTGTCCGACTGGGCCCCGAGGCGGGAGCTCCCTCGGCGTTCGTGAGGTG
This sequence comes from Nomophila noctuella, assembly GCA_958496325.1. Classification (NCBI taxonomy): domain Eukaryota; kingdom Metazoa; phylum Arthropoda; class Insecta; order Lepidoptera; family Crambidae; genus Nomophila; species Nomophila noctuella. The sequence continues at coordinate 14,817,682 of OY292483.1, read as the reverse complement.
GTCGCTCCCGCAGCTCCGCCCTGAAGTCGCTAAAGAGGCGGCCATCGTCAGATCTTGGGCGGAGCCACCCGCCGACGTGGTGGGGGATGCGGATGGCATGGCGGAGCTCTTTGCAGACGACATGAAAGTCGTCTGCCAGGCCGCCATGCCAAAGTCGAGGCCGCACCCCCGGAGGAAGGCGTTGTATTGGTGGACGCAGGAGGTGTCGGACCTGCGCGCCACCAGCCTAGCCGCCCGCACCGCCCTCCAGCGGTGTCGGAGGCGCAGACGTCGTGAGCCCGGCGAGGAAGAACAGCTCCGCCGGGCCTACAGAGAAGCACAGAGGGCCCTGCGCAAGGAAATAAGCAGGGCCAAAGGGGTCGCCGCGGAGGAGTACCTCGCCATCCTCGAGCGCGACCCCTGGGGGCAGCCATACCGTGCGGTGCGGGGGAAGTTCGCCAACGCGGCTCCCCCCACCTCCGCTATGGAGCCCGAGTTGTTGGGAAGAGTCCTGGAAACCCTGTTCCCGAATCCGGGACCCTTCACCCCCCCAGAAATGTCGGCTGGGGGGGATAGTCCAGCGTCGTGGGCAGACGGGCCCCCGGTCTCGGACGAGGAGTTCGAGGCCGGGAAGTTTCGGCTCCGGCTGAAAAAGAAAGCGCCGGGGCCGGACGGGGTACCGTCCAAGGTTCTGGCCCTTGCGACGGGACCCCTGGAGGAGCGGTTTCGAGCGGTGCTTGACACTTGCATCGCCACGAACCGCTTCCCAAGCCGGTGGAAGGCGGGGCGGCTCGTCTTGCTCCGTAAGAGCAACCGCCCCGCCGACAGCCCGTCCGGCTATCGGCCGATCGTGCTCCTGGACGAGGCGGGGAAATTCTTCGAGAAAATCCTCGCCTCCCGGATCCAGGAGCACTTGGGGGGCCCGGGGCCGAACTTGGCAGAGTGCCAGTACGGCTTCCGGGCCGGAAGGTCCACCATGGACGCGGTTGGCCGCCTGAAAGAATGGACCGAGGCGGCCACAGCACGGCGGGAGGTTGTTGTCGCGGTGTCTCTTGACATCGCGAACGCATTCAACAGCCTCCCCTACGAGTGCATAGAGGCGGCGCTCGATTATCACCGGGTGCCCCTCTACCTCCGCGCCATCGTCAGCGACTACCTGAGAAATCGGGTAGTCCTGTACGAGGATGCGGAGGGCCGCGTCCAGCGGTGGCCCATGGCGGCGGGCGTACCCCAGGGTTCCGTTCTCGGTCCTCTCCTCTGGAACCTGGGGTACGACTGGGTCCTGCGCGGATCCCTCTCGCCGTGCACGGATGTCGTCTGCTTTGCGGACGACACCCTTGTCGCGGTGAGAGCGAGGAGTTGGGACGGTGCGGTCCAACTCGCGTCGGACGACACAACATCCGTTGTCCGGCGTATCCGCAGGCTGGGGTTGCGCGTGGCCTTGGAAAAAACCAAGGCCATGCCCTTCCGCGCCCCACGTCGCAGGATCCCTCAGGGGCTCCACGTCCGAGTGGAGGGGGTCGATGTTCCGGTCGAGGCGCATTTCAAGTACCTCGGCCTGACACTCGACCCCCGCTGGAGTTTCGAGGAGCACTTCAAGCTCCTCGCTCCAAGGCTGTGCGCCGCCGCGGCAGCCCTCGGACGGGTCCTCCCAAATGTGGGGGGACCAGGGTGGAAGTGCCGTCGCCTGTACCATATGGTGGTCAGGTCGATGGCACTCTACGGAGCCCCTGTGTGGGCGGAGAGCCTCTCCCCCTCGCTCAAGGCCCTCTTGCGCCAACCGCAGAGGGTCATCGCGACCCGGGCCGTGCGAGCGTATCGCACGGTCAGTCACGGGGCCGCCTGCGTTCTGGCAGGCACCACCCCGTGGGAATTCGATGCCGTGGTTCTGTCCCACGTGCATCGAATTCGGGTCGCGGCACGACTGCGAGGGGAGCGGCCCAGCTTGGAGGAGGTGGCGCTGGGTCGTGCCCAGGCTAGGGAGGAGGCCCTAGCCGCTTGGGCGGAGGCTCTCCGAGCCCCGAGTGCCGGCCACCGGACGATCGACGCGATTCGTCCGGTGTTGAGGGAGTGGGTGGAGCGCCGGCACGGCTGCCTCACCTACCGCCTGGTGCAGGTACTGACCGGACATGGGTGCTTCGGTCACTACCTGTACCGTGTCGCCCGTCGGGAGGAGTTGCCGCTGTGCCATCACTGCGGCGCTCCCGACGACACGGCTGAGCACACCCTCGAGGAGTGCCCGGCCTGGCGACACGAGCGCCGCGAACTAATCGCGGCGCTAGGCGGTGGGCACCTCTCGCTGCCGACCTTGGTGCAAGCCATGGTCGCCAGTCGACGAGCGTGGGAGGCGGCCGCCTCCTTCTGCGAACAAGTCATCTCGCAGAAGGAGGCAAAGGAGCGCGAGCGGGAGGAGGATCCTTCTTCCGCTCCGCTCCGGCGTAGACGGCCGGGCCGGAGGAGGCGCGCTCACGTGCGTCCCCTCTAGGCCTGTGTAGGGTGACCTGCGCGGGGGGGTAGCTCCCCAACCCGCGCACTGCACAAGGTCACCTGAGCCATGTCTGGGGACCATCTAGTTTCTCGGGTGGTCCTCCCTAGGCGCCAGCCCCGGCCTACCGCATCAGGTCGGGGCGCTCGAAGGACGGGTCGAACATAAGCCGCCCATTGGCGGCTGGCAGCGATCCGTCCTTATGCGAGCGAAAGGGGAAACCGATGGGGTTTAGTGGGTAGTGGGCGCAGTTTTCTCATGCGCCCGAGTCCCACACACGGCCGCAGGCTACGCTGGCCTGCGGTGTCATGGTGCGTCAATGCATTCCCCATCGCAAAAAAAAAAAAAAAAAGGAGACAGGGGCCTTTTAACATAAAACAGACCGAGCGAGCGCTAAAAAAAGATCGTACAAACGTAATTCGCGTTCACAATTTCCATCTGAATATTTAATAGTTGAACATGGCTTATTTAAATTCAACGGGTTCATTAATTACACCAAATATAATTCGATTCCTCCAATCACTTATTTTATCCTTTATGGAAGAATTCCATTAAGGGATAAGATTATTCCTACCCGTATTACGATAAACAGAAGAGTCTATTGGTAAACCCGTTGTCGGTTGTAGCGGTAATTTTAGCACTAAGATAATGTTTAACTGGGATTCTCAGAGACATGTGGAAAATTACAGAGAAAATTATAGTAAATAATAGTTTTTAAGTGCGCACAAATAATTATCTATTGTCTTCAAACGTACAATTTTGTGTCAATTATGTTATTATTATCTTGTATTATTGTTTTCACTGAATTTAGTAATTCTTTGTACAATTACATGTTCTCTCAATAGTTTAATTCCTTTAAATACTTACTTACTCAAAAAGCATTATTAAAATATTCTTCGAATTCAGTTGGGATGGAGAAATGTAAGAAGATTATTTTCTGAGTAGACTCATTTTACTTACAGAGCGGGTTTAAAATAACAAAAATGATAAAACATGCAAATCAAAAAGTGAACTGGAAATCTGAAACGGATTTTATATAGTATACCAGATATTTAAGTAAATTTATTGCCTTTTTTACTTTTACTGATTTAATGCAATCTTAAATTGGAAAATTTACAATTAACTAGTACAAATTCATTTCATAAATCAATTCAGTCATCAACAAAACCAATTAACAAAGTTTGTAAAAGCGTGAGCACGCACGAGGGAGCCGAAGTTTACGATTACATACAAAATACAAATGAATATGAATGATAACTCTAGAATTGACACCTCTCTTGTCTACCGGACAAAATGAAGCAATAGTCATGAGGGAAATCAATGTTGACTAACTTTCGATGCGAGTTCTTTCTATAAATTACTTTGGATATTAAACTTCTGGTTATGGTTGTGTTTTTATAGTAATAATTTATACAAATCTTTACTTAGACATTCTGCGAACAAGAAGTTAATTCAAGTGTGGTATCACTTATTTTTTTTAGAATTTTTAAATCAAATTTTTTGTAGAACGTTTAAAAAACTAATGGAAGGCAAAAAATGTGAAGTTTGCATTTTTATTAAATGGCAGTCCTATTTTATCGACATTGTATTAAAGAATAGACAGTCGATACCCGAATGTCCCCGATGTAAAGCCTGCATTTTTATCGATCTTATTTTATCGACATTGTTTTAAGACTCGATAGTCGACACTTCACAGCAGCACTAGTGCATCAAATAAAGACGCAACGTGTAATAAAGGCACCGGTGGCCGTGGGAGCGCTGAATGGACGTTGGAAAGTGTTTGTGTCAATATTTGACTGTGGACCGGCTCGGCAGCGTAGCTCCAATCAACTGTTGTCATTGGCTCCTCGGCATGGCTCTATTGTAGAGGTTAGGTACTGGGTTGCAGGTATATCGCATCATATTTGGTAGGACCGCATTTATTTCGGGTATAGCTATAAAAATATTAGTTTTTCATGCAAGAGTTATATAATAGGTATATCGTCATCATCATCCTAGCGTTTGTCCCGGTCGCACCCTCGGCTGTTGCCTCGGAGTCCAGGGTCCGCTTTCCTGCTGCACCTACTCCACTTCGCACGGTCTTGGGCATCCTGGGTGGAAAGACCATTGGCACGCATGTCATCTTCAACGACGCCAAGCCAGCACTTCTTGGGCCTGCCCCTTCTTCCGGGACCCGGCGGTGGTGGCATGGTGAGACATTTGTTTCCCACGTAGCTGGCCGGTTTCCGTAAAACATGGCCGTACCAACGTAGGCGACACTCCTGCAGTTTATCTGCAATATCACGGACACGAAGGCTACCCCGGATGCGTGAGTTCTTAATGCGGTCTTTCCGCGTCACTCCACACATCCAGCGCAGCATCTTCATCTCCGTGACACGCAGCATCTGCTTGTGTCGCTCAAGTACAGGCCACGTTTCACTGCCGTACAAAAGGACCGGCCTAATGATGGTCTTATAGACCTGTCCCTTCAACTTAACCGGCATTTTGGGGTCACAAATGACACCAGTCACCTCACGCCACTTGGCCCAGGCTGCTGAAATGCGGGCTTTGACGTCGCAATCGATGTCGCTAGACGCATGAAGTACAGATCCCAGGTATTTAAACTGGTCCGTACGCTCGACCAAGTCACCGTCTATGCGTACGGGTGGGGGATCTGTGTTGCAGGCCATGTATTCAGTCTTCGCCACGTTTAGTTTTAGACCGCCGTTCTCAAGTGCCACCTTCCACTTTCCCGCTCGTCGCACCAGTCGTCCCCTGTCCGAATCCGTCAGCGCGATATCATCAGCATACATGAGCAGCCACGGGGGTTGCTCATGTGCGTCTATGATGCTGGTTGACAGTTCGTCTAATATCACGCTAAACAGGAAGGGACTAAGGACGGATCCCTGGTGCACTCCGACGGTAACGGGGAAAGGGTTGGTGTCACCAACAGCAGTCCTAACTATTGAATCGGAATCGTGGTACATGTCTCGGATGACGTCAATATAAGTTTCAGGCACCCTCTTGGACCTCAGTGCCCACCAGATCATCATGCGAGGAACACAGTCGAAGGCCTTCTGCATGTCCAGGAACAGGAAATGCAGAGGCGTGTTCTTCGTTCTGTATTTCTCCATGATCATCCTTAGGGCAAAAACAGGGTCCATGGTACCAAGACCAGGTCGAAACCCGTACTGACAGTCCGAGACAGTACACTCCTGTCGTAGCCGAGAGTCAACTATCCGCTCAAATAGCTTCATAGTGTGGGACATTACCTTTATACCGCGATAGCTTCCGCACTCCTGCACCGATCCCTTCCCTTTGAAGACTGGAGTTATGATACTCCGTCTCCACTGGCAAGGGATCCGCCCGGTGTAGAGTATGCGGTTATAAAGGTCGGTTAAGATGCCCACACCACGAGAACCCATCGCCTTCCAGGCTTCAATGGGGACTCCATCGGCACCGACTGCTTTCCGATTCTTCATGTGGCGAAGAGCTCTGAGGACTTCATCAGGCGTTATGGGTGGCACTAGTCCTTGATTCGGTATATCGTATTTTTGGTAAAGCAAGGGTAAAAGAACAAAATAATTCGTAAATAATTGTAAGATTATCGTTTCGTTATATCCGATGTAAAATAAAGATTGGAATGAAAATAATTGTCTCTTTTTTAGCATACAATAGAAACGTGAAATGTTGCAAAAAAGTAATGTTTATTTAACTTCTTTTTTTAAATGTTGAATCAAGCCGTATTTCTTGTAAATGATTGACCAAGCACTTGATAGCTTTCACTTACACGCATGTCTTCTAAACCGGTGTTTTACCCAAATTGTTACCATTACCTTCATTAGTTTCAATGCACAAACGCCTACAGTATCACTCTAATAGCCCAACAACACGCATAATAACATAATTTAATGAAACAAAATAAAACGAACACTTACCAAATCCCAGTCTATCTCAGGACTAATTGTTTAGCCGCAGGCTCTGTCTGTGACAGAGTATAATTTGGTACGTGTCCGTTGTTTGTCATATGTTTGTATACCGAGGGCGAGGCCAGCGGCCCTTAATTAGAGTAGCTTCACTCTCTGTAAACTCAATTTCGACTGGTTTTTTGTGTACGTATTCAGATGGTGAGTGGAAAATGGCTAGGATGTGACATGGCGTTTATTTATATTTTTGGGTAAAAGATAGTAAAATAATGTAGATTTTTATTTCTGGGACTATAATATAATGAATTCGCTTGACTATTAGATTCAATTTCGGTAAACGTCTCTCTAATAATACAATAAGCATTGCTAGACATTTTCTTGTGATATACTCGTAGATGCATCTTTGCAATACGGTATAAAATCTTGGGTCTCGCAGAAGGGTATCGTAGAGGCCAACGCCCAAAAGTTGCACAGTAGGTTTCATTTAAAAAATATTAAGTACCTAACCTATTTTAAACCTCTTAAAAACCACAATATTACATAAATGTGTACGCATTGTTTACCATAAACTCTGTGCTGTCCATGGCATAGCTAGTATAACTTGGTAGGCGTCAGACAAGTGTTTGCATACGGAGGGTCGACGCGGCATTAATTAGACTTGGCTTCACTCTCTACACTCAATTCCTACGGTCACTGCGGACGGTGGCTGTCTACATATACGGCTACTGAGGTTGGAAGATAATGGCCGGCGCCGCTGTTTGTGGGGTTGAGAGGTTGTCCTGTTAACGGTTTGTTTGAAAACGCGTTGTGTACAACGAAGCTAATAAAGGGACATATAGCTTCTAACCTGAGGATGTGATTCAATGTTGGACAAACAAATTACAGTTAGAAATATTTATTTCCTCAAATTGACCGATGCATTCATGTTTTCAATCAAAAAATTCCTTAGAAAATATTATTAGTTATTCTTCTTATGATCAATTACGTTCCGACTTAACGGTTTTATTTAATTTGTAAACTACTTATCTATCTAAATTACACATGTTCGATTTCTTCTCTATTAAATAACTTGATCGAAATGAGATAAGATATTAAAAAACAATTAGCTTAGTGTCAGCCAAATATTTCCAATGCACTCTCCAAACCTGTATAATGTGGAATCAACAGATTTATTGTAAACCGTTTTAATTCCTTCTTCTCTATCATTTGATAATTACGACATGAAAGACAGATCGAGGTTTATATTTGAAAAAGTTTGCTCGTAGTCGACACAAATATTTTATTCGAATCGTGCTCATAATAATGTGACAAAGACGCTTTACTCATCGATACGAACGAATATAGGGCGCCGCAGGCATGTGAGTCATATTGCGCCCTTTATTATGTTGATGTATGTATTTGGTTTCAAAGCCAATAATAACTGGGTTTCGGCTAAGGGAGCAAATCCTTAGAACGAGCCTACTAAGCTGGAAGAATTATTTATTATTGTATACGAATACATAAGTGGCCAAAGCTTATGTGTACACTGACAATTACCAAACGCGGCCAAACAAGAAATGTAGTACATACATGTTTGTACATTACTTAATGCTTGACGTCTCTACGATTCTAACAACTAGGTACCATAGGTTCAAGCAAACTTTATTACCTACATTGCTGCGGCGACACACTGTACTGCTGTCAGTGTGTTTAAAACCTGATATCAGAGTTAACTTCTGACTAAACATACATCTCAATATATATTATGTAGGTTTTCTGACTATTATACACCTCTTAAGGACCACAATTTCACAACATCGATGAGAGATTCGTTTTAGTTTCGTTGCTGGGTGATTTGACTATCCACAACATCTCAACTCAATATAACGTAATTACGTCGCCATCTCCCAGACGAGTATTTTTCCGAGCAGCGGCAACCGAATCTGTGAATTGATCACATTAATTCTGGATATTTCAGATTGCCTCCATCTTCGGTTATTGCAGGTAACATTTTATTGCCCTGTTAACTCTTAAAAGGGGTCCAAAACGAACTTTTCCTCCGGACTCCCCTAAAAACCGTACTTATCGGAGAAATACGAATCGAATTTTTCCCCTTGGCCATTATAACGTTTATTGGCCCTCGAATTGCTCGGCGTAGTATGAATAATTGTTGAATAACCCTGGAAAGTATCGACTATTTTTAGTGCTATGTGAAGTTTTGAATGCCTCCGCGATTCCTGACATTTTGTTGCTCGTGTTAAAATCAAGTACCATATTGTTTTACCGATGGCTGTAGGTACCTACACACAATACATTTTAGCGTATGCTTGTTAGGAACTAATAAACGTGAGTGTTCATCAATTTTCATTAAACAGATGAGCTGATTCATCACGCTCCTGTAGGTCAAGTGAATTATCTTTTCCTATCGCACATCGATACATAATTAATCACATCGCTTACTCATACGGCAGGCAATGTAATTCAATGAATATTTATCAGTCTATTTACACTGGAACTAGGAAGTGGCCAGGAAAATAATAGTTGTAGTAAAAACTATAAACGGTTGTCACAATGTAGACAAAGTTTGTAAACAGTGTACTTTGTAACACAAACACGCCAGAATCAATGATTTTTAATCGGACACAAAAAGAAGTCGACCAGTTATAAAAGTACTCGTCGTCATGTAAACGACTTTTTTCGTAAAGTATTCACGAAGTAAAAACTATATTCGAATGAAAATGTATCGATTGTTGCGAAAAGTCGATGAAAAACGGACTGAGTAAACGATCTCACCTTTTTACGCGTAGCTAGAACACGAACTTTTTGTTTTTACTGCATTCAGTATTCCTGTTGTTCCTCATTCGATTCATTCTCAAGGAAATTGTGATTCTACGTTCAATGTTGTTGGGAAATACTCGGACGAGCTTAAAAATATGAGAAGGTGGCAGGAAATAGAATTAAGAGCGGTACGCTAGTCTGCTCTCTATCTTTTAAGCGTTATCGCATTTATATCAGGAAACTATATTATATAAACCCTCCTGGTAATAAATCCTTGTAACATTGGAAAATGTAACGTCTTGTCAATTGTACATCATCTATATAACAATGTATCCATCTCTGAAGCCTTAAGTGAACGCAGTAAGGTTCAATATATGTCTGCATTGGAGGAATTATTGCACATGTCTGTACGTCAACATAAATCCAATGCTGTAGCTTAGAGTTTGCAGACGCTGAGATATGACACCCTTAGCTTCCCGTCTCGTAATTGCAAAGCAACGGGACCAGCGCCGTACAAGGCGTCTGTTGTGGCCAGCTTATGTGTGACTGTATGAAGTACCTACGCTACGCAACTGGGTATACCGTACTAATATACCATTTTACTTGATATACTTGTTCTAGCGTTGAGCTTCTGTTAAATGAGGACAAAGTTAGTTCGAAAATATGACCAGTTTGCAGTATAATTGGGTGAATTACTTTAAAATGACGATGGAGATGAGGTCTCTCTTGCAACAGGGTGACTGATGTTGTGGCGACGTTAATGTATGTTAGGTATATAGGAGGCTTTAGATAAAGTATTTACAGTAGAGTGCAGTAGAGTTTAACTGTACTTAGCAATGAGGACTAAGTTAAATCTAAAATACCTATCAAAGTTTGCAATATACATAATACATAATACTTTTAATACATTTGGTGAATTACTCCGAAATGACGATGAAGATGATGTCTCTTTCGCAAGAAATGATCAAGAGCTGGAATTCTGGCTTTTTTGACTCAGTAGAGGAAAATTTTTGGCACCACTGGACGTATACGACCTCCGCAATTTGGTGTTTCGTTTTATGTAGGTATGCCAAATACCATAATACCAGTTGCACTGTTGCCAATCGCGTAAGAAAAAAGTCTTGTTCTAGTGCATCGCACCAACCTTTTTGTGCCATTAAAACGTGATTTTCGCCGTCGTACAATACCAGGAATGCTGCAATATAAATATGCAGCGAAATTGCAATTAAGTGTTCCAAAACGGGAAATTCCGAATCGCCGGTGGGCGAGTCATTGTGGCAACCTGCGGCTGCAGAGATGCGGTCGCAATTAACTGCGTGCGAGTGCGTCGGCATTCTTCTGGTGGAACCAGTCCGCGCCTTCCGGAGCGGTGCATCAAACGGCTGCATTGCAGGATTCAGGCAGCTTGCGTTCGACTTATTTTTATAAGTCAACTAGCCTTACGACGCGGATTCACCGGCGCGTAATTTCTTTTTTCAAATAGTCCCCTCTTCCCACCACATTTCCGGGATCAAAAGTACCCTATGTTCACCGAAGATAGTGTAGCTAGCCAACAGTGAAAGAATTATTCAAATCGGTGAAGTACTTTTTGAGTTTATTAGTTACAAACAAGAATACAAATCCTTCCTCTTTATAATGTTAGTGTAGACTAGCCGTGGCTTTTCCCGCGTGGTATTTTATACCATGAGAACATTCAACCAGGATGAAAATTATCCTATCACCTAAGTCAGCCTGTATTCCAAGTTTCATGAAAATCCGTTCAGTAGTATCAGCGTAAATCTGAACAGATTGTTGTAATCTCAGTAAGTTCTGGTTCGAATTGAAAGAATCTTTTTGTGTTGCCTTTTCAATTTTTCGGGGAAATTACGATAAAACACTAAGTGTGCGCAAACCAAACTCCATGGGGACAAAGTCGCGGGAGGCCGCTAGTTGAATTAATAAATGTTAATCCAAAGCTTTATACGGTAAAGATGAATAATATAAGTATCCTCAGAAATTATTCATAGTCTCTACTTCCAACTTTAAAATATTCAACTCGCAACTACATTTTGCGGATCGCTTTATGACAACATTAAGTATCCTTAAAACTACTTACAATTCACGTTAAAGCATTTGATAAATTGCTAGAATATTCATTGAAATAAATATTCAAGATCCGTCGTTGCACATAGTTCAATTCAATGGGAGGTCTCCGGAATATGTTAGCAAAGGATATGGATGTAAATGTACAACGAAATCCGAGTCCGAATTCAATTCGGCGGTTGGTAATACGAGTGTGATCGAAATAACAATTACTCGTGAGGTATGTTTTACATTATAATTTTTAAAAACAAAATATGTTGTGCTTGTTATTATTAAAGTCGTGCAATTACATTTTTGAAGACTTTTACCAAGACTTGTTCTACAATGTTCTTACACTTTACAGTGTCCTACAATCCGTTGGTCTTTGAATTATCATTTTCAGGTACACTAATTCGCAAAGATTTTTTTAATAAAAAATCACGATACATTGCTTCGCAGTGGTAACTCTTCTATTCACACTAATAAATAGTTCTTATTACTGTTACTTAACTTTAAACCAGTAATAAAAACTAAATACGTAATCACAGGACATACAACACCCAAAAACGTTGTAACCTAATCCCACACACATTCGTAAGACGATATCCGCCTAAACCATATTTATGTTCTCGTTCGATACATTCCTCATAACGAGAGCTTCAGTGTCACATTACTTGTAAGCATGCTGATGAGTGTGTTAACAGATATTAGGAGCCCGCGGGTTAACCACCGATAAATCATCTCGGCTAGAGATTACGCTTACGATTATTCGTGGCTATCGATAATTTTAGAATCACGAGTAGTTCTAGCCGAAATTGGTTAAGAGGTAGAATCGACACTGTAACATTTGACTGAAGATTATTCGAATCTTTTGGTCTGACCTTAATATCTTGGTTCTCGTACAGAAAACTAAATAAGAATATTAAGTATTTTATGTACAAGTTTTAACTGATTGGACTTAAGGGCGGACCGAATGAAATAAATACGTTGTCATAATCTTACCTTATGCATATTTCTACAGCATAAACATCTAGCAAAACTACGACAGTATGCCAACAGTGTACTGACGACATTTTCGCAAATTTTCGTAGGGTTTACACAGAATATTAACAGAGTAATTAAAAATTACACGGCAACCTACGAATTCTGCCGGCGGAAGCACATCGTAATTTATTAAAGTTACTAGCGGCCGCCCGCGACTACGTCCGCGTGGACTTCGATTTCCAATATCCTATGTGTTATTCTGATGTATAAGCTATATTGTGGTAAAGTTTCATTCAAATCCATTCAGTAGTTTTTACGTGAAAGAGTAACAAACATCCATACATCCATACATCCATACATCCATACATCCACACATACAAACTTTCGCCTTTATAATAGTAGTAGGATAACCGCATACAACATTAACTTTGGCTTTCAGAATAACATGAGCTCGCATAGTTAATAATTCAGCTCGTCATATCATCGACATTTCGTGAGCTCATCACACATTCACGGATCATTCCGATCGTAACTCAAAAGGCGTTATTATTAATTAGGGTTACCTTGTTTCATATTTATTACGGACTTCTATTTTTCAATAAAGCAACAAAATATGAGCTTATTTTCGGTGAGTTTCGGGGGTAAAAAGTAATATCTAATAAGATTCGCGAATAATGGATACACACGGTACGTTACAAGGTTCATTTATATTCTTCCCATCTAACGTTCCAGGAACACACGCCTCAAAGTTACGAGTGTGAATTATATTGCCATAAACTCTGAGCTTTTATATGGAAATCGAGTCTTTTCCCAGTACTCGTTCATTACACACCTGGCAACCCCAGTTGTAACCGAACACTGTTCGTCTAAAATGGCAACATTTGTCACGAACTCGAAACCGAAAGAGGTCGAATTGACATGTCAATCGTCGCGTTTGACACTTTACAACTATTTTGTAGCTTTTATTGCCGAATGAAGAATGACCGCGGCTTTGTTAGCAATTAACATGTTGTTGAAATGTCATAAAGGTCGTAAAGTTTTGTGTTATGTCATAAAGAGACAAATTGGTTTGTATTCTTGTGGGCCAAGGATGTGGTTAATGCGGGCCGCATTTAAAATTAGACGGCTTCTAAATTTAAAAGTGTTAAGTAGTGATGTAATACACAATTAACCAATTGGATCGAAAATGCTGACTTAGTTACACCACTATCAATTTAAAAACTTTTAAGTACAATTTTAGGTTTTAAAATGATGGTTCTTCGGAGTTAGCTAGTATTTATTGAATTGTGTTATTACTGAAGCGGTTTTATGAGGTAGTAACATTTTTATGGTATAATTTGAATATATTCAAATAAATCTTATCACGCAGCACACAGCGGAACATTTACATAAAGAGCCCATTTCTTTCACATTTCGTCGAAGACTGTGGAAGACAAAAATACTTTATGATCTCACTAGCGATCCGCCCCGGCTTCGTGCAATCGTGGGACTGAAGTGCATGGATTTATTATAGATACATATCAACATTTCTCTAGAATCACTTTCTGATAAAATAATATAACATTAAAGCAGTTCCATAGTTTCAAAGATTTAGGCATAAACTCCCTCTCACGTAATAAACCTTTACCAGTTTACCAAAACCACTTTTATCTTTTACCACGTAGTTTCGACAAACCCCGAACACATAGGGTGACAGTAGTAAGTAAATCAGCCTGCCTACTCTAATTTCATACCTACACAAACTCGAAGTTTTAATTCTCATATTAATTAACGGGCCCATATAACTGAAGTTTGTAAAAGTTCATAACTTGTGTGTGAATGGCTCAGAAATGGAAGAATTTCCCGCGTTCGCCGCGTCCGCAGCTGCGTGCGCAAGCGCCGCTTCGCACGTGCGCGCGACTCTCAGGGTTGACAGATAAAATAATATTTCACTAAATAAATAATTAGTTAAAGATGGGAATCCATATATATGTACTTATAATTAAAGCTTTATAGTTTGTTTGGAGGCGCTGATCTTAGGAACCACTGGTTCGAATTGAAAAAATCTTCGTCTAAATAGATTATTAAAAAAAATTGGTGCATAAATATTAAATGTATTCTTCAAACCAATTATTGGCAATATTGATTTCACAACACATGACCCTATTGTTCGTTTGCATCCTTATAACAAAAAAAAAGCAAAAAAATTGATGGTTCAGTTAGGAAGTATTCGTTTTACCTTTGTAATACTTAAGACACTAGATTTAAACAAGAAACAAAATCAAGAGCCACCCCTAACCCACGTGCGCTCACCTCACCCGGTTATCAAAAACTCCGTGTCGTCTCCCCTTCCAGCCAGATGCCCACATATTGGCCCGCAAGTCTTTCGTACTGCACATGCACCGTGCACAGAAATACTGCTATTTCTGTCAAGACGGATACTCTTGAGGATAGTTGTAATATCTATACGCAGTACCTAAGTACAAACGCGCGAAACACATAAGATACCTCAAGCTAAAATATACAACATTCTTAATGTCTTCCTTGAGCTCTCTGAGCTGCTCGCCTGGGGAAGTATCTCCACCTTACAGTAGACCACAGTAGAGTAGCACTTTGTTACTGCTGCTCGACTGAGCCGCTCGTTTGGGGAAGTATCCACAGTGAAGTAGCACTTCGCAACTGTGGTGCTATGTTACTGCTGGTGAGTTAGGTCGCCAGAGCTCAGTTAGGCAGGGTTTCGGGTCTTAAATGGGTTGGATGTCCATGAGTGCCGGTGATTGCTTACCATCAGGCGACCCGCTAGCTGGTTTGGCGCCACTGCCATAAAAATAAAGTACCTACAGCATTCACTACCAACCCTAAACCGCAAGCGCTCACCTCACGACGATTATCAAAAAGTCCCTAGTCGTCTTCGCCCCTGGCCAGATGCCACATCACAAGTCCCACATAGTGCACTACTGCACATGCACCGTTCACAGTAATACTGCTATTTCTGTCGAGGCGGATACGCTTGAGGATAGTCGCAATATCGATACGCAGGAAGTGCGAACGCGTGTTTATATTAACTATGACCGATGTATCTTGAGCGGTGACTGGGTGATGTCATGAACTTCCTATTAACTGAATGAAAGCCAAGATAGCTAGATGGTTTTATGAATATGGTGACAAGCTGTGCATCTGCACATCGTCTAAATCTTAGCGTTAATGCTAATAGAATCGGATGAAACTTCTCTGAAAGCCTAGAATATGAATATATATATCGTAACTAGAAAGCACTATTCTTGAAGCTGCATAAAAATACACAAATTTATTGGTCCTATTTTTGGTCCTTGATCTCTTTATGTTGATAAAAATATAATAAACGCAAGATTCCCAGGGCAGAGAATTCCCGGAATAATTATTGTGCTATTTTTGTAAAACTTGCTACAGATAACGTTAAATAAGCTGAGGATTTAGGCAACTTTTATAGCCTCAGACTATTTGGCTTCCAAACGAAATCAGTGCAGGGAAAACTAATGAACTAAAACCACTATTACTGTCAACGGTACACATTGCGAATCATGTAGTGTTTTTGCCGCTCACCAATAGCGATAATTGTAACAAATCACTGATGCCCCTTCAGGCGTGTAAAGCGCTAATCGATGCGCGGGCGCCGGTCCATCAATTTGATGCCGCGTTCGTCTTCCTCACTTTCCTTCGTGCAACACAATGTTTTACCGGATTGACGGATGCCAATTCATCGTGTGCCTGATTGACAGACTTTTTGTACAAGTTTGGCCGGTTGCGGAATCTAATTTTGGTGGATTGCGTGATCCAAAATGTCCTATAAAAAGTAATGATTAAAGTACTAAAAGTTTCAGCCAATAATGTCCAGTTTAGCATGTATGTAATCGACAAGGTAGTTCGCAAAAACATGAGTAAGTAAGTACCAGCCTATTAATGTCCCACTGCAGGGCAAAGGCCTCCATCAATTGAAATCATGTTTTCGTTACAAAGATGGGTTTTGGCTTAATCACCACGCTTGCCAAATGCGGGTTGGTGATTACAAACCCGGGCTGTGTTCAGAAAAATCAACACAAAATTTGCCCGACCTGGGAATCAAACCCAGCACCTCGAGACCACGGCCCGGTACTTAAACCACTAGGCCACCGAGGCGGCAAAATATTCAAATACGAATTTTAGGCGTTAAAGTGAACTGGGTCATCCAGCTCGTCATATTTCAAATGTAACAAATGGATGTAGTTAGTTACTCGCTAGTTTAATTCCAGATGAAGATAAATGGGTCGCAAATTAATGTATTTTGGTGTCAACAGTCAGATTAAGTAGCGCTAAAAATGGGTCCAGTTAATTGCCAGTAGCCGAAAATTTGTTGTGTCACCAAACGCCATCCAAAACCATTCTCCCTTATTGGACTTTCGTTTCATTTGATTAAATAAACAACTGGACATTTACATTACAGTTTTCAAAGAAACTGCGCTCATAATATTTGTTTGCTAAGATGCATGCCGCCACGTAATGCAATTACTTTGTAGTTATTTATTTGCATCAAAGACGGAACGGACTACATTTTCACATAAATATTCGAAGGTGACAACTGGCTGAAATATATTGCAGAGCAGTCAACGAACCTTCTGTGAAAAGAAAATAATCAAACTTCAGAGCAAGAGAAATAAGGAAAACGTGTTTGTTGTATTACCAGAAGAATTATTTTCAATCATGACACTATTGTTTTATACGGAGTTCTCTTGACTCGAGTTTCAAAGAAAGACTCAATTGTTTTAAGCAATTGAGTTAATTGTGTAAATGTGCGGATTGACTCACTTGTTATTTACGTTTGAATTAAATTCGTTGGAGGCGCCTTGTTTATATTGCTCAGAATTGTTTTGTTTCGTAGAAGCATGAGGAAAATAGGTTTTCCTGCCTAGCGTTTTGTGAATGAACGTACTATTTCCGCATTTTACTCTTCTTTCCTTATACTTGAATCTCACGCGACACTTTGCTATCTAATGTTTTTTGCCGGATTCGTATGTAACTTGACGGGATGGGTAGTTAGTTAAGTACCCGGCCATTGTGTTGAGGCCACTCTTCAACTCCACATTTGGCAAGCGTGATGAGGACCTACCTAAATATTATCATCGTGACGACGACTTAATTTCTGGACTAATATTACCGCCATTTAAATTCTCGTTATTTATTTTAGAAAGCCTAAGTTCAGATTAACCCCCATTGATCTATAATAAAACATGAACTTATGAAAACTGTTCTTCTGTTCCAGACTTCTTCAAGAAGCTCCTGCACATGTCTCGTGAGGAGTTCCACACGATGTTCAAGAGGACGTACGGCATGATCTACGAGCAGCACTCGTACGTCTTCGAACAGCTCTTCGAAGAGCTCGAGAGGTAAGAACTTGACTACCACATGACGACAAACATCTGGCAAGAAAATAATACATGCAGAAACTTTTGATGAATGTATTTGAAATAAGTTATTTCAATTTCCTTGATAAGGGAAGAATCACCAAATTTAACAAGTTCTAGAATTACGCACATACCCAAATGAGTGTCCTTTATATGCTGAATATACTGAAATATGGACAAGACAAACAAATCTGTTTGGTAGTTTTGGGTTGCATAATATAAGTTAGTACGATAATGTTTGCCAGTAATTTGGGGCCAACATTTAAAAGCTATGCTTAGGCAAAAACACAGTATGATAAATGTGCCAAAATTGCTATGTACGTGGAATCATAAAATGAGATTTACAGCAAGCAAATTTCCGTTTCCAATAGGGAATCAATTTCCTCACTCACATTCGTTTTCCAAGCAGGTTGTAAAAGGAATAAACATGCCATATTATTGATAAATAATGTTCACAACAAAAAGATTAATTGGTAATTTTGGTAACTGGCTGTGTAGGTTCTCTTGGATCTTCATTTAAATTTCCAGTCCAAAATTTGAACCAGATTTACAAACACGTATTATTTATACTTAGAAAGCAAGCACACCAGAGTGATCAAAGTGATCCTAATTTGATATTTCATAGAGGGTTCTCCCTTTTGTCATGGCTGGGGACACATTCACATTATCAATTAAATAATAATTGATTGTTTCTGCTAATTAGGAATTTAAAACGTATTTCATTATTTCATTACTTTATCCGCGCTTGTGTGCGTCTCTGTCGGATCCAAATCTATGTTTTTTATATGGATCTATCCATGTTATATGCTTTTGGTTAAACCTGTTTCCATCTTTCAGGTACTACACGCACGGAGACAAGGAGTTCGACGACATGATGGACAAGTTCTTTGGAATCCTCTACCAGAAGATGTTCGCGGTTCTCAACTCACAGTACAGCTTCGATGAAAAGTGAGTTTACTCCTCATCGTTTGTTAACTTAATTTGATGAGCTATCTTTGAACTAACGCGTCACAGATGCAACATGTCCGTATTTTATCAACATCTATTTTGAATGATTTTAAAACTGCTGTCAAAAAGTTCGGCTTAGTCCTCGGAGTCGTACCAAGGGAAATTAATCTAAATATCTGCCATCGTATCATTGATTTAATTTTAATAATTAAGGCCTAAGCCCTTGAATGCATATTGTTGCAGATTTTATGAACATGATCTCTTTTGGTCATCATCATCATCATCCTCGCGCTTATCCCGGTCGCATCCTTTGCCTTGGAGTTCAGGGTCCGCTTTCCCCTTCTCCTCTCGCAATATGCTCTCTTTTGGTTAAGGTGTTGAATTCTGCTTTCAAAAATATCTCGGTTTGAGTATATCTACCATTATAAGAATGACTTATAAATAAAGTCTACGCTTAGCAATGAGGCTTTAATGAACTGATCTATCTTGCGGACGACATAGGAGACGCGACCGCAGGTCAACCACAAGCGAACAGTCACAGGCCGCGCCCGAGGCGTTAACGTGACTGTAACAACTATTACGGAACATTTGTTTATTAATGGAGTCGTTTGCGGTCACTTCTCGACCGGACAGCTGTTTGTCGTCTACGACTAGCGGTACTTTTGTAAATTACAATTAAATTACTTCAATGACGGGCCCGTTGGTCTAGTGGTCAGCAGAGACCTTGGCTACAAAACCGAGGATCATGGGTTCGAATTCCGCTAGGGACAAATGTTTGTTTGATGAACATCGGCATTTGTACTCGAGTCATGGACGTTTAAAGAAATATGTCCATCCTTCGAGCTTAGTTCGGGGCTAGGCAATTGGTGTTGCAATTAATGGAATTTAATTTAAATTTCTCAGCTAAGAAAATAATTTACTTCGTATTTCTCGATTTATTCTGGCCTGGTTGGACATGAAAAACTAGAACTTCTTCGTAGAGTCCCGAGAAATAAAATCATCATTAATTAATTCCTTATAAGTGTCCACGGGAAAACCGTTTATTTATGAATTATTCATATTCTGTGTTAAAGACAGCTTTTTGTTTTCGATAATTATAAATCATCTCCATTTAAAAAAGGTCGTGTCCTTTAATTTATTTGTAAGTTTTGGTTTTGTCTTATCCTGTTAGGTCTTATTCCCGTCCAACGCCATTTGGCATTTAAAATTTAATTATTTTTTTGTTCGCGGGTCTGTACATAATTTAGGTAGGTATGGTTACTTTGGATATCATAAAAAATGATCGCAGTCTGACTAAAAATTCAGAAAGATCGTTAGTCAATTTCAAATCATGCTTCATGGTTAATGGTTTATTATAACTTCGGTATCGTGTTTCACGGGCTATGAAGGACCAATTTAGCAAAAACTTTAGTATCAAGTACCATTGCTTTTATCTTATTATGAAACTTTTGCGAGAACTTAAGCTTCCGTAATGAACCCGCTGAAATGATTTGAAAATTATCAAGAAATTTTATTTCTTCTATGTGAAGAACTTTTCTAGGATGACTTTTACCGAACACTTTAGTTGTACTTATGGGTTTTAAGGAGGATTAGGTAAACAAAAAAAGGATGCGTAAAGTAAACTTCCCGAGTCGAGCTGAAGTAGCATACACATTAATTCATTCTCATCTTTCAAATCAATACCAATTCTTGATGTAATGGGCTATTAATAAGCATGGATACGCAAGGCGTAGATTCGGACAAGGCACTATTTAGGACTCCATTTATAAAGTTAACAAAGGTTTCTCTGCCGAACATTTTGCCCAACACACTTTCATTCGTATAAACTATGTTTAATCAGACAAAGTTCTATACCGAAAGGCATAAAACTGTTATTAGAACCTTTATACCTTCTAGGGTGGTGGCCGGTAATAAAGTTATCACAATGCATTTTTCAGTGGCTATTACGTTCGTGTTATCGCCGTTAATAGTTTGTTTACGTGTCCATAACAATAAAACTGTCTGTTTAAGTGTTTTATACGGCTCGGTTCATAAACAACGAGTGCATTTCTCAAGTGGGACCTCCGCGGCGTGGTACTCCACTTTGGACACCCAATGTTTGAGTAGCCGCAACTTGAACACCGATTGAAATTCATGGCTGGCTTATTTGATATTTTTGCACCGCCAATTGCATGTTAGGTCCTCAAAGTGGAGTAGGTTAGATGTACAAGTCTCGGGTGCTCGAAAATTGGGTGTTCAAAGTGGATTACCACCCTCGGGCGTTGTTTGAGTGTCGAATTGACTTCGTAACGTAGCTGTTTAGTAGCAAGTCAAGTGGCTGTGATTCTCTGTCACGTTATTAAGGATTTGTAAGGCTATAACTCATTGTTAGGTACTTAGTTAGTTGAAGAATAAGTAATGGACTTGTTATCCATTGACCATTATTAATATCAGACGCATTCTTATTTCTCAATGATGTCATCTTTGTTATTAACCTTTTTATTGATGTGTAGGACTTGCTCTTATTATCGATATAACAAGTGTATTAACCTTTTTGTGTTTAATATTAGGTTTATCGTTTTTTGCCGTATTTTTAACTGTGACTTTCATATGGACTTGATGATTTTCGTCAATATTTAGCGCTATTCTTGCACATAACAATAAAGTCATAGACGTAGCAACTAGTATAAGAAACAGAATATCCTTCAACATTTTAGACTTTCGCGTTGCATTACTGGTCGCAAGTGCAGTCCGCTTGCGACCACGGTTGTTGTAAACGCAGCCGAAACGTCAAGCAGTAATCCTACTAAGTACTATTATAAAGGCGAAAGTTTGTAAGTATGGATGTATGGATGTATGGATGTTTGTTACTCTTTCACGTAAAAACTGCTGAATGGATTTGAATGAAACTTTACCACAATATAGCTTATACCTACATCAGAATAACACATAGGATATTGGAAATCGAAATCCACCCGGACGGAGTCGCGGGCGGCCGCTAGTAGTATATATGTATGACTACATAATTAAATGTCGCGTTTAGTACCGTTAAATAATATCAACATCCCTCAACAGATCGTCTAGCAGTAATGTTGTCCTTTCTCCCCAAATACTTGTCATGCAAGCTGTTACAAAGCAGCATT
Source organism: Nomophila noctuella (assembly GCA_958496325.1). Classification (NCBI taxonomy): domain Eukaryota; kingdom Metazoa; phylum Arthropoda; class Insecta; order Lepidoptera; family Crambidae; genus Nomophila; species Nomophila noctuella. The sequence goes on along the minus strand of OY292483.1, from coordinate 14,796,045 downwards.
GTAATATACCTAATCTGTCCAGGTAGCCTAGCCAAGATGCCACTTTGACGAATTCGCCATACGCTTTCGTAGCGACTTACATCTCCATCACTCTCACATAAATAGTTCGCGTGCGGGAGGGCAATATAAGTCGCGACGAAAACGTATGGCGAATTCGTCAAAGTGGCATATTGGCTACGGGCCCTGAACTAAACATCAAGTAACAAAACCCTTTGTCACCAGGTACTTGTCATGCGTGAACCAGCACATGCGCGACATCAGGCCGTTCGAGGACGTGCCGCAGAAGCTGTCGGTCCAGCTCCGACGAGCATTCGTGGCCACGAGGACCTTCCACAAGGCGCTCCAGGCTGGCGCGGACGTCGTCAGGAATATGATGCAGGTAATAAGATAATTCACATTAACAATCGGCTATTATGCCTGTTATTTTATTTATTATTTATTTAAGGAAGACCAAGATTTATTAAAAACTTATCTATGGTAACAAAATGGTTATTGCAAAAATCACTTAAAGGTCCTCACAAATAAGTAGAATAGATATTAAAAACATTGTCCGTCAAATTTAAATTGACAGGGTGTTTAACATTGTGGCCGTCGTCATGGCGTAGCTATGTTGGTTTGAGGAGCTCGATTGCGAAGTGGTTAGCGCGCACGGCCTGCGATTGCTGAGTTAAGCAACTCTCGCTGAGGGCAGTCATCGGATGGGTGACCGAAAAATTTCTCGAGCTCCATCGTGCTTCGGAAGGCACGTAAAGCCGTGATCAGGCGCAGGACCAATCCTGCACCTGATCTCTGTCCTACCGAACTATGAATTTATTTCGTTTATTTCATCAGGCTACTGAACTCCCAAAACACAAGTGGTGAACTTAATATTTACTACTTTATCATATTAATTACAGAAACGACTCGTTAACTACATTAAATACCACTATTTTAATCTTATAACCAACGCTTAATTATTCTGCAATAAATTAATTAGTGGAGTGTACGGGCTCGAAATACACTATGTGAGCACATGTGAGTGAGCCAATGGATGCAGGCTCGCCGTCGCCTTATTTTTTATTTAAGCTTAATCAATCAAATGGATTGTTGTATTGTTACCAAGCAATATTGAGAAGCCTACAACTGAATTTTTGACCAAAACAACATAGAAATAAAGTCGAAATGCGTTGATTTGACCCAGTGAGCATATGCACGTTCGGCAGAAGTATTGTTTATGAATACCTATGTATGAACCAAAACATGGAATACAAATGATACTGCGAAATTCGCGAGTAATCGATAACAGATTTTGCGATTTGTTAAAAATATTCGAGTTCCGTATAAAAACGATAGATGAATGTGAATCAGTTGAGTCATGGCATCATCCGAGCGGGCTTCGGGCTACAATAAATATTAAATATTCCAGGCGTGCTTACGTAAGTGCAGGCGAAGTTGGGACTCCGAAACAAATTCAAGGGTTGCCCAGAGATATTCGTGTTTGATTCATTTTTAAAGGAACAGAAAAAAGTTATTGAGTTTGTTCAAAAATAGTTAGAAAATTTGATAAGAGATGGCGCTATTTGTTTTTTGAATCACAATATTAAACACTTCATAATATTGTGAATCTTAAAATACCACCGTTCCTAACGAATCTTGTGATATTCAAAGACACTTCGAACACTGATTTCTCTACCCTTATATCAGGATAACTTATCATCAAAGAGGTCCTAGTGAGCAATCTAAGTAGATAAGTTTAGAATACAAACACCACGGAAACAGGAAAACATTACAGGGTTCTAATCTTCAATTACGTTAACCCCCTCAATCGTCAGTGCTTAATCCACCCGACCGCAGTCCAATCTTGGAGCGTCGGCTGGCCACATAATTAATCTGGTTTAAGATAATTTGTCTTCTTTTCGTTTCGATGTCGACAGGCAGTCTTTACGACAAAGACACTACATTAAAGAAACAAATCCTTTCGTTTGTCAAATGGGCACTTAACTTATCTCGCTAACAGCTTTGTGCTAATTTTATGATTTGAATTTAGTCCTTGTATCTATTTCAGTTCAAATGTACTTAAAATATAGCACATTAGCATAAAGCAATAATATAGTATATAACCTAATGAAGATGCATAAACAAGAATGTTGTTGTGACATTAACAGACCTTTGCTCATATATTTAGATACCGATCTATTTATAATCGAAAATTCAGGACACCGATCCAATACTCTTAACGACGATATTATCGATATTTTTCGAAGCAGAAACATTTATAAAATTGATTCTGATGATAAAATCAGTAATTTTCAAAAATGTACCTAATCGTAATTGCAATTATATGTTTGTACAATCAAATCATGGTCCCCCAGGACAGTCCATATCAGACATTGGATTCATGTACTTAATTGATGGGAAAAGTAAGAAAAGTCTACGAGAAACGAGCTTTTTTAATCATCGATTTTTCATAAGCTTCAATAGCTTATTGGACTACAATCATGTTTACGACGCGTTATAATTTACTAGAAACTTTATGACTCCAGTATAGCCTTTTTTACGACAACTTATATTAATACCCTTGTCGCATTCAGACAAAACGTTGCCTTTAGCAATTCACAATATTTGGGTAAGTTTGCGGTAGCCCTGCCCACGATTAATCCCTATGTCTCAGCAGGCGCCAAATAGGATCAACGGACGACAAATGGTACAGCGTTCGGTTAAATGACTCATTCTAAACTTGGACTCGAAGTAATGCGCGTTGAAGGTCGAGGGATGGAGGAAGACTTCCAGAATGTTAATGGGAATTAAAACAACACTTTGTATTTAGAGCTCATTAATTTTGGAACAAATAAATAAGTATTACTCAAATGCTGTCGGCGCGGACTTTACGATGTTGATAGGTCGTGAAAATTTAAGAAAACATTTATTGATTCGATGGTCGGTTTTGTATTCTGAAGTGGTTCGGGGTTTTCTTTGGTTACCTCACGTTTATTCGTTCCTCGTTTGTTGGCATTTTTATAGACTTCGTCGCCTTTGAAATTATTGTTCAAAGACGTAGTGGAGCCGGTCGTATGATTGCACTTATTTTGAGTCTCAACAATATAATCAATGATGATAATTATGTACATAATTAAGCTCTATGAATTAAAATAAATAAGCGCTGAAAAACAAACTAAATATCTTTAAATAAATGCTATTTCATCAAGTCCAAAATAATTTTCGCCAGAACTGTACTACTCTGGCGCCTACAGGCTTTGTTCCTTTCTCAAACAGCCAGATTGAGAAATGTATCAAAGCAATAACGCTACCGTTGCCGGATAACCCGAGTTGAACGGGCCTGGAATATTAATTTGATTCAATTAAGCCGCTGTAATGCGAAGCGGCAAATACAAACTAATCAGATCACTCACTCCGGCTTCAGTGAATACGTGCATTTGTAAATAATGTTACAGACGGCGAAATTTGATTCGGAGGATCGTGACGTCGTTAGAAGAAATAGGACGGAACGTGTAATATTATGGAGCATTTGGAAGTATTTAGGCTCCTCTATTCAAGATGTTTTGATTCGTAATCGCTTTAAACGTATGAGATGTAATACGATGTGCGAATTTAAGATGTTGATTAGAATGTAGCCTGAAGAGTTCGATCAACAACTCTACTTTTTTCTCTTTTCTGAGTCGCGTCTCTTCGTCTGTAAAGATTTTATCTTATTCAGGTGTTTGTCTCCCGGCTTTTATCTCAATACCTGAATACTTCAGAATCTTTTGATCGCAACGCAAGTCATCGTTTTTTTAAAATTTATCAAAATAAAGCCAATACCGAACAAAAAGCCCGCATCGTTCCCGATGTGATGATGTGCGCATACACATTTTAATATTAAAATAATAAAACCATTCATACGCCTCGAATTTCAATGTAAAGATGACATCATAATTACTCGCGAACTATACGCAAGTGATGAACATCAGAGGCATGAATCATAAATAAATGAATTCCATGCTAGAGCAAGCGGGTATGAGAAGTACCTAAATCTAAACTAAAACCATGTCAGTAGGTACCTCTAGATGCTCTAGATGCTTAGTTATGACTATTTCGTTTGTTATCAGAATTTCCAAAAATAAATTTTATGATATGGCCACAGAGAGACTACATAACTCTTCGAAATTAAATCTCGTAATCTTTGTGGATCAACATTTTTAAGCGAATGAAACTTTGTTTTTTTTGTTGGTAATGAATAGGCTCATAAACTGATTTACATTAGGCCCCAGAGTAACATAGGCTATGGCTATATTTAGTTATCAAAAAAATATCTACCTATGTAAATGTCATGTTTAGTGCCCGTGCGAAGCCGCGACGAGCCGCTAGTATCAAATACTCTTGCTTGCTTAAGAATACCTACCCTCAAGACTTCGCCACAAGATTCAACAACAACTCAACTAATCTTCCAGGTTGGAGTGACGTCAGAATGCGTGACGGCCTGGGCTCGGTTACGCTACTGCGGCAGCTGCTCGGGCGACGAGAACCCCGCGTGCAGCCGCTACTGCCACAACGTCATCCGAGGCTGCCTACCCGCGCACGCCGACCTGGGAGAGCAATGGGACGCTTACGTCGGTGAGTATCTGCAATCATCAGCATCATCAGTCCACTGCTAGACGAAGACCCATATGAGGGGACATGCTCATGTGTACATACCTCGCTGTCGCTTCCTACGACTGCCACGGGAAGAAGTGTAAGGACATGTAGCTTTGCATCTTATGCTTGACGGCCTGGGCGCGGCTTCGATACTGCGGCAGCTGCTCGGGCGACGAGAACCCCGCGTGCAGCCGCTACTGCCACAACGTCATCCGAGGCTGCCTGCCCGCGCACGCCGACCTTGGCGAGCAATGGGACGCGTACGTCGGTGAGTATTTGCAGTCAGTCTGCCTGGCTGCATCATCAGACCACTGCTGGTTGTGCTCGTGAGTACATACCTCGCTGTCGTTTATTACGGCAGCCATGGGAAGAAGTGTAACGCTGTCTACTTCCTCAGTCTCTGCAAAACGAAGGCCTCCCATATATGGGGTTATGCTCATTAGTAAGTACCTACGAATCTCGCTTTCACTTCTTACGACAGCCACCGGACGAAATACCAGACCATAAAATATAACCAACATTTGACCAATAGCTTAATCTACTTACATGGAAGTAGCCAGGCTTGCGCTCAGGGTGGGGCAGCAGTCAACCTATCCTCGCAATAAAATAAAAAAATAAAATAAAATAAAAAATCTTCCGGTAAATATTATTAACTTTAAAAAAAATTGATTAGGCACCTACGCCCATGTCTACTTAGCAGACATATCAGTCTCCATTAGTCTAACAGCAGCATTTAAACACCCTTCTGTTATTTCAGAGGCCGTCGACAAAGTAGCCGACCGTCTCCTCGGCCCGTTCAACATTGCCATGGTAGTGGAACCGATCGACATCAAGATTTCGGAGGCGATAATGAGCTTCCAGGAGCACAACCAGGAGATATCGCAGAAGATCTTCGCCGGGTGCGGCAAGCCCGTGCTTGGCGGCGGCGGGGGAAGTGCTGGCCCGTTCTTTGCTCCAGACAGGTCGCGGCGCTCGATCCGATCGATACCGGACTTCGATTGGAAGCAGAAGGCGAATGACGTAGATGATTTCGAAGTGGAGGCGTCGTTCGAGAGCGTATTGAACGACGACCCGTCCCTACTCGGGTTACGGTCTCCGGAGGCTATCAAGAAGGCGACGCAGGAGATGGCCGAGCAAGCTAAGCTGCGGGAGCGGTTTCTGCAGTACATGAGGGGAAGCATCGACCAGGAAGAGTATGAGGAGTACGAGGAGCACGAGAGGCAGAGGAGGGACGCGAACCCCGACCCAGCGGCCGCGAGCTCGGAGATTGACTTCAGGGCGTTCGAGTTCGACGGGAAGAGGCCGTCGAAGAAGAAGAAGACTTCGGCTAAGACTGACGATGTTCATGGTGAGTCTTTTATTCAAAATGTAGTTTTCTTAAATAACGTCTTTTAAAGTTGTTTCATCAAAGTACAATAAGAGCCAATTTCATAATTCTCAAATTTTGAAATAAGTCTTGCTCTCAAGACTCATCAAGAGGCATCTCAATAAACAGCAGGATTAATGCCAAAGTATCTAAAGATACTTGTAGTTACGATATAATTTGTGCAAGAATTCTGCGCAAGAAGAGTAATGACAAAGAGACTCGAAAGTATCTCTGAGAGTATACGCTTTTGTATCCAACCTCTGTAAGGTGCGTTTTATAAACCAAATAAGATCACGTTATGCATTGTTCTATTCTCAGGATCAGAATGGGGTGGCGTGGCTCTCGAGCGACTGGTGCGAGAGACGCGCGCGCGGCTTCGTACTTGGCGGCACTACTGGAGCCAGCTCCCGGCGCTGCTCTGCACCTCCTCCTCCATCACCTCCGCGCCCTGCTTCAACGGGACCGCTGTCGGGAGGTAAGATAAGCTGCTGCTTCTACCATCTGTCATGACCAATTCTCGGTTTTCTCCAAAAGGAGATGGCTCAACATCCTAACACAAAAAACCCAGTGTCGATAGAATCTTCTTGTGCCTGTTTTGATAGAGGTTATATATACCTTTACATATACCATTAAATATTTTATATGTTAATACTTAGATGTTTCCTGCTAGAGGTATTGAGCCTACCTACCTACCTTTGTCGCAATTTACTTGGATTTATATTCGGATGGAATCTTTCACCGGACTTGACTATTCATTGAACACATTTACAGACACATCTGCCATTTTTGGTCATCATTCGGGAATTTTACACTTATTAAAGTACTCAGTCGTCCACTGCCTTATAGTTCAGTCTTTAAACGTGCGAAATACTTTTCTCATTTTCGGCAGTTGACTGATTCAATCTCCTGCTCCTCCTTTTTTCTCTATTCTTTAGTTCTATAGCTCCTCATATAATTGTAGCTGCATTACTTACGTCCTTGTTCATTCGTTTCCAGCTACGCAGTAGGGCCGGCGGGCGAGGGCACGGCGGCGCTCGCGTCCAACCCCGAGGTGCGAGGCGCGGCGCTGCCGGCGGGCGTGGCGGCTGCGCGCGCGCAGCAGGACGCGCTGCGACTGCTCACGGCGAATATGAAGGACGCGTACAACGGCGTCGAGGTGCACTGGCGGGATACAGGTACGCTTAACACGACTACACATTACGGCGTCAGCCTGGTGGCACTTGTGTCGGAGGCTATTTATAGTACGGGTGGGAGACATAAGGGCAGCGTTAGCGTCGAACCCTGAAGTGCGTGGCGGCGGCGCGCGCGCAGCAGGACGCGTTGCGACTGCTCACAGCCAACATGAAGGACGCGTACAACGGCGTCGAGGTGCACTGGCGGGACACAGGTACGCTTTACACGACTACACTTCTGTTACGGCGTCGCGGCAAGGCGGCACTTGTGTCGGAGGCTATTTATAGTACGGGTGGGAGACATAAGGGCAGCGTTAGCGTCGAACCCTGAAGTGCGTGGCGGCGGCGCGCGCGCAGCAGGACGCGTTGCGACTGCTCACAGCCAACATGAAGGACGCGTACAACGGCGTCGAGGTGCACTGGCGGGACACAGGTACGCTTTACACGACTACACTTCTGTTACGGCGTCGCGGCAAGGCGGCACTTGTGTCGGAGGCTATTTATAGTACGGGTGGGAGACATAAGGGCAGCGTTAGCGTCGAACCCTGAAGTGCGTGGCGGCGGCGCGCGCGCAGCAGGACGCGTTGCGACTGCTCACAGCCAACATGAAGGACGCGTACAACGGCGTCGAGGTGCACTGGCGGGACACAGGTACGCTTTACACGACTACACTTCTGTTACGGCGTCGCGGCAAGGCGGCACTTGTGTCGGAGGCTATTTATAGTACGGGTGGGAGACATAAGGGCAGCGTTAGCGTCGAACCCTGAAGTGCGTGGCGGCGGCGCGCGCGCAGCAGGACGCGTTGCGACTGCTCACAGCCAACATGAAGGACGCGTACAACGGCGTCGAGGTGCACTGGCGGGACACAGGTACGCTTTACACGACTACACTTCTGTTACGGCGTCGCGGCAAGGCGGCACTTGTGTCGGAGGCTATTTATAGTACGGGTGGGAGACATAAGGGCAGCGTTAGCGTCGAACCCTGAAGTGCGTGGCGGCGGCGCGCGCGCAGCAGGACGCGTTGCGACTGCTCACTGCCAACATGAAGGACGCGTACAACGGCGTCGAGGTGCACTGGCGGGATACAGGTACGACTGTGCTTTGTTTGTGACGCCGTCGGTCAGGTGGCGCTAGCGTCGAACCCCGAGGTGCGTGGCGGCGGCGCGCGCGCAGCAAGACGCGTTGCGACTGCTCACTGCCAACATGAAGGACGCGTACAACGGCGTCGAGGTGCACTGGCGGGACACAGGTACGCTTTACACGACTACACCTCTGTTACGGCGACGGCCTGGCAGCACTAGCATCCATGGATATACGTCGGGCGGGTGGGATTTATAAGGCAGCGCTAGCGTCCATTCCGTATATGAGGCGCGACACTGACAGCAACGCGCACTGCATGAAGAAGGGTGAAAGAAGCGTATAATATAAACCAGAGCACCCAGAGCTATTCCAGGCACCTGCCATGAACGAGATCCTGTCCGTCCCACCATATGGGTGAGAAGAAAACCAAAGGGTTTCAGTTGGTAGTGGGACGAAGTCACGAGCCCAACACACGGCTGCAGGTCTAGCTTGCCTGCAGTTACGTCGCGTTTCCCGGCTAAAAGAAAGATGGACGTGGGACATTATAGGTTCAAAAGACTGTCGTTGTATCAGCCTATCTATGATAAAATAATTTTTTTTATATCTTCTCTATAATATATTATTTTCAAAACAGATTTGAACCAGCGACTTAAAGGATCTACGGAACACTATAACTAACCGTAACTTGTTGTATCCACAGACAGCCCGCAGTTGTCGCAGTCGCGGCAGGACTACGTGGACGCGGGCGGCTCCGGCTCCGGCTCCGGCGACCACGGCGACGACGACGACACCGACGACGATGACTTCGACTACCCAGAACCAGGTGGGTAGTTGCCTTAACTCGTGTTTATCAACATATTAATATAGAAACACACTAGTATGGAAAAGACGCGACCGAAATTACGTCGCGTAGTTTTGTATAGAAAATGCATTACCGCCGAAATTTGGTGGCGTAATTTCGGCCTAGTGTCTACCTATACAGTCCTAGAAGAGACTGCGATAACCTTATTATGAAAGCAAAATAGTTTTGCGACATAAAAGACAATGCCGATTTTGTTAGGGCAGGTGGCGTCTTTTTTTTTTCGAGCGTCCACCAACCAAACTTGATAATCTATATTCTTGAGGGCATTACAAACGATATTTGCTATGGCAGTAAAGCGGTAAAATCAGTCCGAACTGAGTAAATCAGGTTTGAATTTTTTTTTCGCTTCATACATACTGCCATAGCAAATATCGTTTGTAATGCCTTCAAGAATATAGATTACCAAGTTTGGTTGGTGGACGCTCGAAAAAAAAAGACGCCAATTTTACGCATTGTCTTTTATCTCTTTTTTGCGTACTTGAGTGTTTTTCACATAAAAAGGCAGCAGATGTAGCTACGCACTTACGAAATTCAATGGCGTATTGGTATCGAAATGATTTTTCTTTGAAGGCAAACTGGCAAGATACCAAAATAAACAGAGCTCAGGGTATGGCGTCTTAAAGGCAAGCAACGCATCTGCGACTCTAGCGAGAGCGAAATATCGCTATTGTTGCGAATTATATCTCCATCCCGCACATGAAGTATTTGTGTGAGCGGTCACCAGGTGACCCTCTTGTTCGTTTGCCTCCCTATAACATAAATAACCCTTGAACTACTTCATTCAGTCTATAACATCTGTTATCCAACTCCAGGGTCAGGCCACATCCCGCCCGAGTTCGAGGAGGGCGAGACGGAGCCCGAGGCGCCGGCGCCGGAGTCGCCCGTCGTGCCCAGCGTCGTGGAGCCCCCCAGAGGCGCCAACGTCAACGTGCGACAACGAGTTGGCGACGACACGCCCACTGACGGCGACAGCCAACCGGAGGACAGGACGCCTGTAGAGACGGTGAGATTACTTAAATAAATGAAAAAATCATTGGAATATCATACCAATGAAAGTTTTAGCAAATGAAAAATCCGCAAGATGGCAGTACCTAGGTAGGCGTAGGGTCTAACTAGGTGATTGGTGGTTTTTGACATGACATTACATAGCAGCTACTTCTCACGCCTACGTACTGCCATCTAGCGGATTTTTCTACCGCAAACGTATTGCTATTTAGATTGTTCAATTGCAAACACTCTCATTGCCTAGCCTCAAGTTTAGCTCGAAGCTTGTACTAGGAAGCTAGGGAACGGATACACACACTTAAATGCTTTTATAAACATACATGACTCGAGTACAAATGCCGATGTTCATCGCACAAAGTTTGCCCCTAGCGGGATTCGAACCCGCGACCCTCGATTTTGTAGCCAGGGTCTCTGATCACTAGACCAACGGGCCCGTCAGAATAATTTTAAAAGTAGATAGCATAGCTGCCGCTACAGCTGCAGTCTTTGATTTCTAATTGCTTTCATTGTACTAATTCGGTTCTCCTTTCGCAGGGTCGCGAGCAACCAGTGACGGGGTCTGCGGAGCGGCCGTCGCTCCAGAAAGCGCTGTTCACGTACGCGCTGCCCGTCGTCTGCGCCTGGTTCGGCACCATCGTCACAGACCTCTTCTAAACGCGACGGCTGACGGGGCAATTGCACTACACTACCACTCAACACAGCTGACAGTTGGCACAGCACTAGCGGTATGTTCCGATAGGGGTGATGACAGCACCAGTCATGTGACTGTCTTTTAATAGCTGTCAAAATGATTAATAAGAGGCTTGTATGGAATACTTAATTATGACGTCACTATGTTTGAAGTCAATTGCGCTACTTATAACTGTTTTTATGTGATTTACTTATAAATACAAATCTTATGAATAACAGCATTTAGTATGTTCATAAGATTTATTACCAACACATTGGTTAGTTAAAAGCATCTTCTTGTTTTAGAATATTATTGTTAAATTAAAAGTAATATGAGTCATCATCCCTATTGATTGCTAGTGTTGAGGCTACACACAGCACTATAGTTCCAATTGAATGTGAGTGTTGATTCGCACAGCACCATCGGTGATTGTGTGTTTCATTAAGACGCTATCGCTAGTGTTGAGTACCGCTGTATAATAGGTTCCAATTAAACGCAGGTGCGGCTATGTAACATATTTTCAAACGAAAAATGTTCCAGGATATTTTTCATGTGAGTTCTACGCTAGGCGTGCTTAGAAATAAAGCTGCAAAGCTTATTAAAAAGTTTCATGTAAACACATAGACACAGTAACCTGTTCGTAGAAAACACTTAAACAAAACTAGCGTTTAATTGGAACTTTTAAACTGCGAGATAGTTAATCTGTAGTACGCAATTGCCCCACCATAAAGCGTACTGTCAGCAAGGAAAAAGCGACACACATGTGTTGTAACAATCACATTACAAAATCGCACTTGCGAGTATCAATGAAAGTGTAAGCAAATACCTATAGGAAGGCTTTCGAATGTTTACACCGTTGCCATGGCAACGTTATTTCTGCTGACTGTACGCTTTCGGAATCTCCGTTCAATCGTGTTTCGGAAGTAGGTTTGTAGATAACCTAGTCATCGTGAGTGATGCCGCGACCGCGCTCTGTGATATAGTTGAGTGACTGCGGAATAGATCGCAGGACGTCTTTTGTTGTTTAAACGGCTCAGATGACACGCGATAGTGGTGCTAACGGACTTTATCTTGAGTGATACAATCGTGCGTGACAATAATTGACAGGTTGCCGAGCTCGACGTATCATTTAAAGGGAACCTATATTATGTATAGAATTCGATTCTACTAACAACACAATTAAATAATAATTGTGATTGTCAATCAATGGTACCTACGTAAGTAGTTTAACAACAAGGAGCCTGTGTTAAATCTAGAAACTCAATCTATTATTGTTCGTCATCATTGTAAGCCTAGTTAGCGGCCACATCTCTGTAAATAAGGAAATCATCTGCATTATTTTTGTAGTAATGTAAGTTTTAAGAACATAATTCATCTGCCATTTTGAACATCAACTGACGACGCCATTTTAGGATCTATTGCGGTTAACGAACTCTTAACAAATTAAAAAAACACTCTGTTTTCGGTGTAGTGAATTAATTTATTTATCCAACTTCACGTGTACGACAATAACATTGGACATTCTTTTTTATTTTTTAGACAATATTTTAGCATCAAGTGTTATTTTACGACAAAAATATTTCAGCCAAATTTTATATTTATTAAAATTTAATGATCTTTTTTTCATTTTGTAAATATTAATTGTAATCTGTAATTAAATTAGATAGTAAATGTATGTTATTTCTTCACGGGCATGTATGTATGATGTATGTTCGAATTATACAGTGTCCCTACGTGATATCCCGACGGTAAAACCCATTTTGAACACCTGCATTTTACATTTATTTTTGAGAAAAATCTCAAATTTTAATTTATTCAAAAATGTGCTGTCACACTGCTGAATAAATGTTTATATTAAAATAATGAATGTAAATATTTAGTCATAACATTTAAACATAAGAGACTGATTTGCTTTCAATTAATTTGTTTAAAAAAATTAGCTATTTCTTTGAGCTAGGTTATCGACTAATTTTTAATCGACTGATGTATTAATTATTAATGGGCTTCGTAGTTATTTTAAATATTTTATTTTAACGATTGGGTGATTGGTTCTATAGAATACGTACATAGTAGGTACCTACAGTTGAATGTGTTATGCTATCCATTACGTACACAATTCTCCTACACCTACAAAATTCCTGACATATTAAATTTAACAGCGCTTTAATGCGCTGTCCGCATACTGTGTTTCTACACTAAGATAGTATTGTCTAAAAAGGTTACCTACTCCATCATAGTACTGCCAGTCACCCATCGCTAGCATTCGTTATTTATTGTAATCAACAAATTTGGCTTCAGCTTTACTTTGCTAGTGTATAAATTAAAGAACATTATAATTATGTAATGTTAGTTCTACTGGTGATTTTCACTGTAGTCTGATTTTTTCTTACTTGTCTTTGGTGAACAATATTATATTCCATCGTTTTGCCAATAGATGGCGCTGTCTGTAATTTGACTCATGGTGTCCGTATGATTTACGGAATCTTTAAAACAATTAAAAGTATGCAGGAACTTTCAAAGAATGTTTACTTTATATGACAAGTAAGATAAAAACTGACTTTACATGTATATTTTCGTATATTTTACGTAAAACCCAGTGTACGTAATTTTTGCTGTTAGGATGCAATTTTGTGTCGCCTTGTATACGGCTAAGCGTGAAACTCAGTGAATATGGAAATATAAATATTCTATGTACAGTCACTTTAAGTGTTAGTATACATTATTGTTTATAGGAAACGTTATCAGGTTGGAAACATGGTCAAAAAAGTAGAAGGTGCGGCGGTAGATTTTACAGATTTGTAACTGATAGCAAATATTTGTTATTTGATCAAAAAATATCTTATTTCGACTGTTCTTGGACTGCCGTCAGAGCCGTAAATAGCCTTATATGCGCCCGGTGCGAGCTCACAAAACTGCGCCCTTTGCGAGCTCGCAAAACTGCGACCTTTTTTTTTTTTTTACTTTAAAGTCGGTCATTTCTGCGCCCCTCCAGGGTCTGCGCCCTGTGCCTGGGCACCGCTGGCACCGCCCTATTTACGGCACTGACTGCCGTACCTTTATCTTTTTGTTACACATAGGCATACAATAAATGTATTATTGGACACGACTGTAACGATACGCACAATAATACCTACTTACTTTTATTTTAGTATCAAAATATGACGCGATGTATTGATATTTTGATTTTATTTCATAGCACTCGTGCCTAAATTCAGCAATGTACTTTTCCGATTAGTCTTCAAGGCCCGTAGAATATGCACTTTAAAATCTTATAAGTAGTGCTGGTAAACCAATTGAATATCTACTTAAAAACTTCTCAATGCCGATAATTATATCTAGGACGACTAGGTACCTACTTATTTTGGCTTGGAGCTAAATATAATAATTTAAGAACCAGCACTGTTTTCGTTTTTATATAAATATACTATAAACCTTCATTTTAATGTATTAATGGCAAATCCAACGTCGTGCAAGTTACGGGGACCAATCAAATAAGTATATCAGTGTGATGTGCCATCTACTTAGGGTTATTTATAAACATACATAAACATACGTTTGTGTATGTTATCTGTTTCCAATCTTGCACAAGATTTTTGTAAAATGGCTTAGAAACTGGATCATAAGAATAAGTAATAATTATAGTTAAAACAATATTTATTATTCTTACGATCTTTCTAATATTAATGTAAAAAGCTTCACTTGTCGTGTTTTAATATTTTATAGGTGCTGCGCTTTTTATTATTTCTAATGCAATTTTGATGTTCTTTGTGACTTAGATACAGATGTTAATAAAATAGTTTTAAAATATAATATTGAAACATTTCAATTTGTATGTTGTAAATATTATTAGCTTGTAAAACGTTTTATATACAGAGGAAAGATCTAAGCTAGGTTTGGATGATTGTTGCAAGTTTTTTGGTATTACTTTTCCATCACTGAGCCGAGATAAAAAATCTTTTTGGATGTTGATTAAGGATTCCATAATTGTAAAGTTCAGCCCATATGCTGCTCTAATAATTGTATTAATACAATTAAAGCTGCTCTAGCCATTGTATTAAAAGACGGAAACCCTAGATAAAAATAATTATAATATCAAAAACTTTGCAAAACGTATCCAATACACGGCATCAAATGTTACTAGGAAATGTAGTTTTTATACCGTTTGTAATATGACAGGGTAACAAGTTTGAATCACTGCCAAATTGATTTCACAGTATAATTAGAATGAAATGATTTGGTACACGCCCTTTGACCATTTGAATGCTATCCAACGGTTTGGAGAATCTTCATCTAGGCTTCAAAGATGCTTTTTTGTCAAACCAACTCAGATGGGGAAGGACATTTTGAAGACATGTTCAATACATCTGCGGCCTTTGTA
The DNA here is from genome assembly GCA_958496325.1 of Nomophila noctuella. Taxonomy (NCBI): domain Eukaryota; kingdom Metazoa; phylum Arthropoda; class Insecta; order Lepidoptera; family Crambidae; genus Nomophila; species Nomophila noctuella. The sequence goes on along the minus strand of OY292483.1, from coordinate 14,780,902 downwards.
GAGTTGTTGACGGCCATGGGCAGCGATGCTCACTCTTTGGCTCGTTGTCCCTCTTACTAATGTTTATTCCGGTTATTGTAATAAGTTGATTGTGGGGCCAGGGTTCGCTGCAACTATGATCCTGATTTGAACAGCCTGGTTATTACATGGAGCGTCTGCCATCTGATATCCGTAACCCATACGGGGGAAACCAGATAATTTTCATGATCTTAGTCGTTGCCTCCCTTATACATATGAAAATAAAGTATCAAAAGTTAATTCTAATTATTCTGTGAATCAATTGTACGAGCTCGCGCCACGCGTTCGGGAGACATCTAGTCAGGAGGAGGACGGGGTGGCGGGGAGAGGGACGTCGTGTGATCACCCAAGCGGGGCGCGAGCATAGAGACATGGAGTGACATGGGGGTTAGATATGCTAGAACGAACCTGGGGACTGCCAATGCTTCAAGAAGAGTTGACGAAAAAACCTTTTTTTGAAATGTGTAAGCAATTTTATGCTTTATTCCTTTATTTATAGAGTTACATATGTCACCAAACAAAATCTCTGTGCAATTTTTTCGAATGCAGACTTTTCGTTGTTAATTGGCAGTCCTTTTGGTGAAGACCCATTTTTCGCAAATATGCCCTAAAGGGCAGCTCTAGAGACACCAATACTTAAATAAAGTTGTAACTATATTCTGGCAATACACACACAATTATGTATGCTAATTAACTCAATTTACTTAAAATTCGTGGATTATTTTACTAAATTTAGATTTGTATTTCAATCAAAAATGTACCAAATAAATTGTGCAAACAATTAAAGTTTCGACAAATAAAGTTTTAATAGTAAGTAATTGAGTTATACAGAGCAATAGAACAAGCATAACTATCGGTAGGATAACTAAATTTTTATAAAGATATATTATTACGTAGGCATAAATTTGTGTACATAAATAAAAAAATAACATGTAATACGTTGTTTCATTTGCGTTCATCACGAGCACTACGGCGAAGGTAAAATACGTGAAAAGAAAAACATGAAAATTCGAAAATAAAAATGAATTTAATAAAAATTAAAATAAATAATTAAATTTGATTTCCAATATCCAGTGTCGCATAGAGAGCACAGGCCTTAAAAAAATGGTCAGATTTTGTAATTGTGAAGTCTAAAAATAGTTTTTTTATAAAATTGAAAATATCTCGATAACGGTGCGTCCTACGTAAAATCTGATGAAATTTTGGACCCCCTTTTAGAAAAACCCCGTAGCTTTTGAAAATACTTCCGGTCCGGACCTTTCCGGACCAATCCGGATCATTCCGGAATTTTCCGGACCGATGAGTTTGAGATTCACCAAAGACGGTCAAGTCCAAGTTTTACTTTTTTATCTACCTACATAATACAAATCAATAGGGTTGTTTGTCAACACTGGGCATAGGGGACTACTTATATCGCCTGCCTGCGCCATCCAGCTCATTCAACTACTTCGACCTTTTCACCGGGGTTTTTGGCACTTTATGCCAAACGTCCCGTTACTGAGGCGTACCACCGGGTATGGTTGACTCGCACTATTAAAGACGATCGATTTACTTCTATATCAAAGTACGGGCGTGCGCGAATAAGTTCAACATATTTTTTTGGATAGGTGAAGGTGATCGTTAGTATACTATAAAGGGGCCAATTAAACCTACACGCTGGGTCGCAAGTCCCAGGCGCCGACTGACATTCCTCTCTGTTCCACGCGATGGACCCGGCACCCGCACGGAGAATCCATGGATAGCTAAGAAGTTCGTCCCTCTTGAAAAAAAAAGGATTTCTTTTGGTATATTTACTTTATGAATGTCGTACAGGAAATTCATAGAGAAAAGGAAATATACCAAAAGGAAAGGAAATACCTAACCTAACTTTATTTAAAAAAAGAATCAATTACGATCTTATACATATATCAACCTTGGGATTGTATGCATTCCTATTTCCTATTTACTCAAACTTTTCTTTTGATTATGCACAACTTGTTGTGCATTTAGCCACTTTTCTCAACAGTTCCCATACCCCCTCGTATGCGGCGGCCGCGCAAACTAACGATCCCTAGTCTGCGGGAGATTTGAAGGGAAAATAGAGCGCACGGCGGGCTTCAGAACTTGGCGAAAAAAAAACAAAAATTGCTTTGAACTCCAAAAAATTATTATGCAGAGTTAAAGCTAGATACATACTCAATATGTTGTACCAATTTAAATTTATAAAATATGTTTTATTTACTATTTCTAGAACTTCGATTTTCCAAATCACAGAAAAACTCACCAGATGAGATATATAGAAAATGTTTATAAACATTGGGACTATATTGATGTATTTTGTTTATGACCTTGTAAAGATGAATATCTTACTACACATTACACAAGAAATTAGGATGATTCGACTTGAAATCCAACACAATTACAAAAAAAAAGAACACTCCGCGGTTGCAGTTGCAAATCTACGTTGAGATTCGATGATTGATTTAACAATATTTTATTTCTAAAGTGAGTGAATGAATGTTGTATATGACTCGGAAATAGGTTCAGGAATTATATAAAACCAATTCTAAGCTGTCAGACGTTGTATTTTAGGCACAAAATCGAGTAAATGTCCTGTGTCGCACATATGCGCCTTAGCAGACTACCGGCCTGGCGCATATATGTCACAAAGCATACAAGGGGTTTCCTATTTCCTATTTACTCAAACTTTTCTTTTGATTATGCACAACTTGTTGTGCATTTAGCCACTTTTCTCAACAGTTCCCATACTGATGCATTGACATTTTTTTAGTTACCGCATCGGTTATTTATATATTTAGCCGTTCAGCATATTTTTCAAAATAAAACATTGTCAAGAATAAAAAGAAGTCTTATAGGAAATTAAACAAAGAAAGTTGTATTGGTATTATATTTAATTTATAATCAGATATGATCCATCTTATCAAGCGGCCTTGATGGACAGATACATCTTTCCGTTGATATTCTGTTTGAAGGGATTGATCCGCTTGAGGATCTGCGTCATGGTCTCGACCAGGCGCTCGCTGCTGACGCCCGTGCGCTTGGACTTGAAAAACATTTACTACCTACATATTTACTCATCTTTTTAGGGTTCCGTAGCCAAATGGCAAAAACGGAACCCTTATAGTTTCGTCATGTCTGTCTGTCTGTCTGTCTGTCTGTCCTGGTTCGTTCTCCGCCGTTTCTGAACCGATTGCCACGAAAATTGGTGGAGAGATGTATAGCGATAATTCAAGAATTGGTTTTTAAAATTATCGAAAAATAATCATTTTTTACCCCCCCTCCCATACAGTGAAAAGTTAATTCTAAAAAAAAAATTCGACTTAACCCATCGTGTAGGGTATCGTTAAACAGGTATTTTTAAACACAATAAAACTCGCCTTGAAACCATGTGGATCAAACACCCCAGTCTCGAGATATATTAATACAAAGTTAAAATTAGAGCGTCCCCCCCCTTAACTTTTGAAATACTATTACAATAATTCTAAAAAAAAAATGTCCTGTATACCTCCAAGTAAGTACTTTCAACGAAAACTATAGCGAACCCTGTATCATACATAGTTATTTTTTTACAACTCGACCAACTTATGACGTGCAGTTGCCCTTACTAAATGTTGTCTTAAGCGGTCGGGCTATCTTTTAGCTACGGAACCCTTTCATGGGCGTGTCCGACACGCTCTTGGCCGGTTTTTTTTGGTTTGCACGACTTGTGCTTTTAGCCAATTTACTCAAAAGTTCCGTTCTGAAGTGAAGATGCATTGACATTTGTTTCTTTAGTTACCGCATCGGGTGTTACAAATATTGAGCCGTTCAGGAATTAAAAAAAAGAAAGTCGTACAGTAAATATTTTATTTATAATCAGATATGTCCGCCTCATCAAGCGGCTTTTATGGACAGGTACATCTTTCCGTTGATATTCTGCTTGACCGGGTTGATCCGCTTGAGGATCTGCGTCATGGTCTCGACCAGGCGCTCGTTGCTGACGCCGGCCGGTGCGTTTGGACTCGATAAACATTCACTACCTACATATTTACTCATCTTTTTTTTTTGGTTTGCACGACTTGTGCTTTAAGCCATTTTACTCAAAAGTTCCGTTCTGAAGTGAAGATGCATTGACATTTGTTTTTTTTAGTTACCGCATCGGGTGTTTAAAATATTGAGCCGTTCAGGAATAAAAAAAAAGAAAGTCGTACAGTAAATATCTTATTTATAATCAGATATGTCCGCCGAATCAAGCGGCCTTTATGGACAGGTACATCTTTCCGTTGATATTCTGCTTGACAGGGTTGATCCGCTTGAGGATCTGCGTCATGGTCTCGACCAGGCGCTCGCTGCTGACGCCGGTGCGCTTCGACTTGAACTTGGTCAGCAGCTCGGTGGTCGTCATCGGCTTGCGCGCCAGGTACCGCCGCACCGCCTCCTCGGTTACGCCGCATTCGCTGGATATAAACATTTTATCATTATATGAAAGCTGATTGTGTGAACAAAATATACATATAGGAAAAGCATTTTGCGATTTCTGACATTTCTAGTAGTCAAACCTCAAATGGTATCATAGAGCCATTTCATCATCACATAAAATAGTGTTACGAACGAGCCGGAACCATCGAGACATCGCGACATAAAGTCGAATGTTCGAGACTAATCTACATCTATAATTGTGACGGACAGACGCGATCCGCGCGGAGAGTATTCGCGAAGCCGGTACAAACCCCGCGCGCGCCATTTACAACCTTATAACAACGCAATAAGGTCAACGATCGAGTCACCGCAGACGCGGCGCGAGCGCGTCGCAGGTAGAAAAAGGGCCGCGGGAGCGCACGACGCTTCTAGATACATCGCGTGTTATCAAGAGGGCTATTGTTCGCGCGCGAGTACTTTCTCGGGACGGCCGAATTATCTAGTATCGCGTTGCCGGCAATATAAATACGGCTCAAGTAGGGAGTTAAGTTCAATCTGAGCTTTCGGAGTGATAAGTGCGAACAAGTGATTACGAGTGACTATACCTGCGACCTAAGCGATACCTACGGACTACGAAGAACCCTGTGAACATAGTGTTTAGTGCGATTGAGTGTACGACCTAGGCGACCTACGGACTTCGATTTTCTGTGTGATTTGGCTACGGTGATTGTGTTGTGACTTGTTTATCGTCGAATAAATTCTTCTATCAAGTCAACGGTTTTTAATCCAAATCCCGATCCCCACGTTCGTAACAATAGTTAATAGTGTCTAGGTATATATTTTATTCCAAAATCTGTGAATGTAGGTCATATCTCAAAAAATTAGGGCTGGTTGCGTAACAACGTTTTCTTGTACCTAACTGTAACAGTTATTGTAACTGCCCTTCAAAACCCATTTCAAAATTCTACCCTGTATGTGCATGACATGCTGCGTGGCATAATATGTGTACTCGGCTTGTCTTGGAGTTCGTGACATCTGAAGCGGCACGTTCGTGACGCATCGCGCGAAGGTGTACGCCTCCTGCGGAACGTGCACGTCTCGAGCGGAGCGTGCACGTCTCGTGTGGAACGTGTACGTCTCGTGCGGAACGTGTACGTCTAGTGCGGAACGTGTACGTCTAGTGCAGAACGTGTACGTCTCGTGCGGAACGTGTACGTCTAGTGCGGAACGTGTACGTCTAGTGCAGAACGTGTACGTCTCGTGCGGAACGTGTACGTCTAGTGCGGAACGTGTACGTCTAGTGCAGAACGTGTACGCCTCGTGCGGAACGTGTACGTCTAGTGCGGGTCGTGCACGTGGGGCGGAACGTGTACGACTCGTTCGGAACGTGCACGTCTCGTGCGGAACGTGCATGTCTCGCGCGCAACGTATACGTCTCGCGTGGAACGTGCACGTCTAGTGCGGAACGTGTACGTCTCGTGCAGGAAGTACACGTCTCGGCCGGAACGTGTACGTGTCGCGCGGAAAGTGCACGTCTCGAGCGGAAAGTGCACGTCTCGAGCGGAACGTGCATGTCTTATGCGGAACGTGTAAGTCTTGCGCGAAACGTGTACGTCTCGAGCGGAACGTGTACGTCTCGCGCGGAACGTGTACTGATGCGGCAGTGTGCATGCGAGGTACGTACGTGTAGGCGGCGTCGAGGCGGGCGCGCTTGTGCGGCGGCGCCTGCGCGGCGCTGTGCGCGGCGGCCACGGCGGCGGACGCGGCGCTGGGCGTCGGCGTGCTCGCGCGTGAGGTACTCGCACTGTTCGGCGCTGATGCTGTAACACCAACATTATGTTTTATTCAAGGAGCTCAATAGCGCAGTGATTAGCGCGCTCGTCTTGCGATTGCTTAGTTAAGCAACTTTCGGGCAGGCCAGTCATCGGACGGGTGGCCAAAAAATTTCATCACGAGCTCGTGCTTCGAAAGGCACGTTAAACCATTGGTCCCGAATGTGATCCGAATGGTCTGAAATCCCTTGTAAAGGTTACGGAGGTTAGTCGACATTCGCTCCATTGTAGTACCAGGCCGATCAATTCTGGATCATAGTCGGAGCTTACCCTGAGCTCCGAGATGCAACCGGGAGAAGTGCTAGGATGATGAAGATCTCAAAGGATGATGATGATAAAGTACTGTACCTCCAGCCGAGGTTCCGTTCTTGTCGGCGGCGGAGCTCTTGCTCTTCTTAGGTTTCTTGCTGCCGCCGCCGCTCTCCGGGTCTGTGTCCGAGTCGGAGCTGAAGTCACTACTTGACTCTGAAACAGAATTGGCACAACATTAGTTGATAGGTTCAATCCCTGCCTGAGATCAAATGCGAAACTTGGCATCGAATATCCGTATCCGCGGATCTACATTTTTACCGATCCAGCATATCACTCATAACACGCACACATTTAAATATAAACTTTACTGCTTTGACATAAGAATCATTTTACATCAACAACCATACCCTTCTCCTTCTTAGCGTCATCGGGCTTCTTCTTCTTCTTGGTGAGTTTGCTGGCGCGCTCCTCGCCCTCCTTGGTGGGCTCGTCCTCCTGCTCCGACTGCTGCTCCTTCTGCTCCTGCTCCTCTTCAGAGTCCTCGTCTGACGTCAGCAGTTTCCTGCCACGCGTTACACATGAAGTTATGAGGGTGTTTGCGATTGAAAAATCCGCTAGATGGCAGTAGGTAGGCGTGAGGTCTAACTGCGTCATTGGAGAATATTGACATATCTGTCAGTGTCATGTCAAAATTCACCAACTACATACCAGTTAAACCCTATAGGCACCGTGCAGAAACTATAGAGGGCGCTAAAATCCCGATTTTTTTTCTGTGGTTTGACAGTAAAATTTGACATTTAGCGTAAAAGTTTTGAATATGAGTCACTAGATGGCAGAATAATGCACCGTGTTTTTCCGTGGTTTGACAGTAGCATTACCAACATTGAGTGTAAAGGTTTTGAATATGAGTCACGAGATGGCAGAGTCATCGCTTCGCACGGTGCTTATGCATACCTACTGCCAACTAGATGATTTTTCATTTGCGAAGTCCCTCATTATCAACACACCAGATATGAAGGGCCACTTGGTTACATTAACGTATCATATACCGCAGATTACAGCAGAAATAAAAGGGACGTTTACACATATTTATATTAATTTAACAACACGTAAAAATCTACAAAATATAATGGTGGAAATAAATAAATAAAAGATGGTATTGAATTTATACCTGAGAGCGTCTTCTTCCGCTACACCCTTCAACTCCTTATTCGCCTTTGTCTCGTGGTCTGATTCACTGGAATAAAAAATATCCATTAGGTACTGTTTTTATTATTGCTCGTCTTCACGTCTCATATAAACGTCATTTAACATACGAGTAAATGCGACTCGTACTTTTTTACATTATAAAATGCCGCCAGTAGCAGATTCCGTATTTATCTACTGGCAACACTGACGGACCAAAGTACTCAGATGAATGCATCTCAGTAGATGAAAGGAATAATTTGTCAGTTATGCTATTATTATAAATCACGTGCGATAACACAAGATAGCAGACACACGTACACTCGCGGCCTACCTTTCAAGTGGAATGTGGAAACTGATGTTTTCGCCCAAATTCCCCTTAATCTCTCCAACACAAGACACGTCTCTAAAACTTCAGACACAATGCAATCCATTTTAATTTAATAAATATTAACCTATTCACAAGAACTTCCACGCAATTTCTTAACATGAAATTTTTGGCCAAAGACTGGTCAAAAGTTATGTGTATTTTTGACGCTTTGGGGGGCACTCAAACGTGACATAGGGAGCATCTATGGTATTCATAATATAACTAGTTGCTTACCTGTCAGAGGAGTCTGAGATGTAGTCCCGCTCCCGCCCCTCCTCATCGCCGTCATCGCTCTCCTCGAACGCCTCGTCATCTACCTTCTTCTTCTTCTTATTCACAGCCGCTAGAGTTTATTAATATTATACATATTTATTTATTTATATTAGTTATAAGGAACAAACATATTTTTAAAATTAAATTACATATTAGCAATCTTTTATCACAATGGAACAGTGCTGAAGTCAATATTCTACAAAACCATGCCTAGAAAAGTACTTAATTACACTAAAAAAATATTTACTTAAAAGTATTTTAAAAAGTAACGCTGGTAAAACTATATGTTATGTGCTACCAAAACGAACTCTACTTATGTATAGATTAACTGTAAACTACGAGAAATAAGTGAAAAGAAAAAGAGTAATAAAAATCCATTAGCTACTGTTTCACGCTTGATAACTTACGTGGTCCTGTGTTCAGTTTCGTACGAAAAATATGTTGTTGTTAGTACAAAATAGGTATTTTAAACACAAGTAGGTATATAAAATTATACACCAGCAAAGTCAGCGGTTTCAGTATAGATCTCCGATATTTAGGCTCGTATTAATAAATTGCATCTTGAGTGCGAATTTGATATGTCATTCTCATACAAAACAGCACTTAAGTTCACGCTCAAGATCGAGCTCAGAGTTGAGTGCGATTTATTAATACGAGCCTTAAACATTGCGTTCTTTTTTAAGCCCTATACCCACCCCAACTGATCTCACCGGCAAATTCAGTGGCAAAGCATGCCCAGAGCTCATTTGGCATACGACACACATGACCAGCCCAATGCCATTTAATTTTGCAGCTTTCCTAGACGAGTCTCGTATCTGAGTTTTGGAGCTCCAAGGCTCGTATTAATAAATCGTACTCAACTCTGAGATATGTCATTCTCAAATAAAACAGCACCTCAAGTTCGCGCTCAAGTTCGATCTCAAAGTTGAGTGCGATTTATTAATACGAGCCTAAGATGGTGTTACGGATACGGTCAGTGATTTTCACTCCAAGTAGGCATACTGAGCTCTATTGCTTTTTGACATATCTCAAGTGCATACTTCAGTAGATTTAATTAAGCGTGTGTTTTAAGATGAAGTTATTAGATGAAGTTATTGCTTGATTGCTACTAATTTGTCTGTAACTGACCTTTTTTGTCCTTTTTCTTCTTCGCCTTGGCGCCGGAGTCACTGTCATTGTCTTTTTCCTTTTCGCCCTCAGAATCGGACGATTCGTCGTCCGAATCGATCCATTCATCCATTTCTGATATTTTCAGATCTGAAATAAGAAACTACAACATTAAATTGTAAATAAATAACTTGAAAACAGCACATTTAAATTAGAATTGTTTATTTCATTTTATACTGTTTGACGGGCTCTCTATTGGTCAGAGACCATGGCTACAAAACCGCGGGTCGCGGATTCAAATCCCGCTAGGAGCAAATGTTTGTATGATGAACATCTGCATTTGTACTCGAGTCTGGATCGATGTATGTTTAAGTATGTCTTTCCGTTCCCTAGCATCCATAGTACAAGCTTCGAGCTTAGTTTGGGGCAATTGAAGTTTGTCCAATGAACTGATTTATTTATTGTTTCATAATACATAGAGATGTTACAATAGGGAAGTGTATATGTGACGTCCTGTAAGGGCATAGAAACTTTGGGGGTATACATTCCTGCTCTGATTCCGTGATAAGTAGCACATAATGTAAAAATTCAGCTTTTACCTTATTGCAGCAGTTTTTCAATTCAGATGCAATGATAAATATCACATCCTTGCCTTGTAAATAATATAGTATTTGTGTGAGCGGGATGGAGATTGGAGATATAAGTCGCGACGAAAGCGATAGCTCGCGCTCGCGATAGTGGCAGTTTGGCTAGCGCACCTGGGCACGTGCCCATTGTGCCCAATGCATTGATATAAAAAACCCAAGATACACAATCAACGTCTCAAAAACGTCCCCAAAAAATAAGTGCACTTATTTCAAACAGTCTTTCGTCACCCGCGTCATCGCAATTTTGAACACTTCCTTGTGAAAACAATCTTAACTAATCTACATAGTTTGACTTTGAGTTTTTGGTGACAGTTTTGACTGCTACTTTTGTTCGAGACTGTGTATCTTGGGTTTTTGTATATCAATGGCCCAATGTGAAAGACGTGTGTGCACAAACCTTTCTTAGCTTTGCCCTTGGTCTTCTTCTCGTCGGGGTCGACGTCGTCGTCGCCGCCCTCCTCGCCGCGCATGCGCTTCCGGAACATCAGGGAGAAGTAGTTCATCACCTTGTTGCGTCTATAAGAGAATAAGCATGGTTAAAACATGATATATTAATATCCTGGAAGCTCATTTGACAAAATTAAAGAGAGGTAGTGCTTTGTAGAACTTCCACTCGAATGTGCCACTCGTCTGGAGAAGTACCTCTACATTACAGAAGACCACAGTGAAGTAGCACTTCGTAACTGTTGTGCTATGTTTCTGCTGGTGAGTAAGGTTGCCAGAGCTCAGATGGGGTTTTTAAAGGCAGGCAACGCAACTGCGACCCTTGTACGGTTGTTGATGTCCATGGGCAGCGGTGATCACTTACGATCAGGGGACCCGCTTGTTTATTTGCTTCCATATCATTTTTAAAAAAAATTGGTACAAAATAATCAAAGTCATCCCATCACTTCTATTTAGTGATTGCTATAGTACAGGGGTGGCCAACTTGATTCTCAAACTCAAAATATACTTTACTCATGTTGGCCTCTGCAAGGCACTTATAAATCGTCAATTAGTACAATAGAATGACTCGACCACCGACTTCTTAATGCAGTCATCTACCGAGAAGAAGCGGCTCTTTTCAATCGCCAAATAATAACAATAGTTTGTCCATACAATAAGATAACATACTTGTACTAGGTCATACAGTTACCTCTTTCAAGTATATAATTAAAAATATATTTAACATGAACAGATTAAGTCCTAGTCGACCAGTCCCCAAAGGCGGCACCTGTTCACAAGTATGACGTATGTGTCAGCCATCATCTCACTCAACCATTTTAGAGGGAATGAAATGACCCGCCACATAGCGCCACCACCCCAGAGACATTATAGTGAGCATGACTACTAGGACCCAGGCCATCCAACCATCAAATGGAATAACAAAATTTAAAGTAAAACTACACTATATGACCCAGTCTAGGTACATACACTTTATAAAATTTATACATATGTATAAACAAACAGAACAACATTTTACTTTATAATACAAACTTGTCTAATAAATAATAAAATAATTTGGAACAATACTATTCTACATTAGTTACATGTCCACATTGCATAAATAAAATAATATAAGCGTGAGAAGAAATGGCAAGAAAGCTAGCACATCCCTCCATCGTTCAGGTAGTCTTCAACTCTATAATACCCTTTTTTCATTAAACTAGTTTTAATATAAGACTTAGATTAGACCTAAGATCTACTGTTAATAAGCATAAACCCTGCGCGATCTACCAAGCTAGCAAGCTACACTTGCAAGAAGCAAGCAAGAGACACTTACCTCACCATGTGATCACATAATCTGTAAGGTGCCTTATAAACATTTTTTTAGGTAGGTTTAGAACTCAGCTGTCAATGGCTCCACCAATCAAATCAGGGCTCATTGCAAGAATGGTAGTGGGATTATTGAGATTTTCATATAACAAAAAAAAACGGAAGAGGGGGGGAATAAGTTAACCGCTGCTGCCCCTACCTAATGGCTACGATGATGGTGCTTAGCGCAGTAAAGCTACCCACATCACCAAGGGGCGCAGATTCATTACTACTAATCTGACCTGCCAAACTCCTGCTCCGCCTCCTCAGCCGAGAGCGCCTTGTACCGCTGTATGGGCTGGAAGTTGTACCACTCCTGCAGCGGGTACGCGTCGATGGCGCCGTCCGCCGCGTGAGTGAACACGTAGTACGCCGCGTTCTCCGACACGCCGCCCTCGCGGATGCCTTTGAACCTGGGAATTTTAGAAATAATAGAATAAAATAAAAATGAAAAAGTTATAAACCCTTTATTCCTCACCAAGTCTCTCACAAAGCCTGGCATCTTACAAAACATGCTTATTTGAAAAAGTTATAAAGGGAAAAAAATTATGCATGATAAGATTTGTTGATTATCTAGTTTACGGTAATTTTATTTTATGAAGTTATAAAAATCTTCTATACTTATAATAAATCTGTAGAGAGGTCAATTCTGTACATTAAATATTTTTCCAAAATAACTATCAGGGGGTGTTTAGTGATCGATACTGATACCAAAAATGCAATCAGTAAAATTTTTGTCTGTCTGTCTGTCTGTCTGTCTGTCTGTCTGTCTGTCTGTCTGTCTGTCTGTATGTTCCTTATAGAAACAAAAACTACTGGACGGATTTTGACGAAACTTGGTATCATTATTCTTCATACTCCTGGGCATATTATAGGATACTTTTCATCACGCTACAATAAACAGGAGTAGCGTAGTGAAGGAAAATGTGGGGAAAACGGGAGAATTTACTCCATTTCTTAAGCTTCAGTCGCGTGTGCAGCCTTAATGGTTAAAGTCATATAGAAATCATGTATGACGGAAATATTCTACATAAAATTGCCTAAAAAATATCCCCCGACAGCATATGTCTATCTTTTATGGTTGACTCACAATATCACGTGCAACTCACGATCCAAATTGGTTTGAACGCGCTAAGCTCAGGAACTACTGGTTCGAATTGACAAAACATTTTGTGTTTGATAGTCCACTTACCACTTACCATTTGTCGAGGTAGGCTTTAAGCTATTGTATATTCCTTTATTTTATCATTGTAAATTATTATTGTGCTAGCGAACTATTTAGTTCTAAAATGTGCCGATAGATGGCGCACCTCGCTAGAGGCGCGGCCGCGGATCTGAATCGCGGTGAACAGATGATTTCTCAAATGTATGTATAAGGTCTCCAGATTATTGTTAGAAATGATAAGCGTTTTCCGTCACTCAATTTGACTATTATTTCTATCCTGAGTAATTAGTACCATAAAAGTGTGCAAGTCAAGTTGACTGCTTGCAATTGCATTGCATGAAGACCGTTGTTTTATTCAGCTATATTTTTAGTAAGACTGTGTGCGGATTAGTGCGGATATCGTATCCCACGCGGACGGAGTCGCTGGCGGCCGCTAGTCACTATTAATTGGCGGACACATCCCCAGCGAATGCCGCTATTAGCCGCACGTGTCCGGGTTCTATTCCCGGCGAGACCCGATGCATTTACCTGCCGCCATTATCATCAATATGCATGCGTTGGAAACCAGAGCTATTGTAGTCTAGCTAACATGGAACCTATTATTACATCTATTTGTCATCTACACGATATGTAAGGAAAGCAATCCTATTTACTAAAGGAAAACAAACATATACGTCCTAACAATCCCAACTAATATTATACATGCGAAAGTAACTCTGTCAGTCTGTCTGTCTGTCTGTCTGTTACGCTTTCCCGCTTAAACCTCGCAACCGATTTTGATGAAATTTGGTACAGACAATCTTTAGACCCTGAGACAGAACATAGGCTACTTTTTGACCCATTCCAACCCCCCACTTCCCCGAAATGAGGGGGTGGAAGTTTGTATGGAAAATCTAAACTATTTGAGTTAGACGCTTGAAATTTGGCATGCAGGTCCCTTAATAAACTTGATGCTTAGTTGCAAAAGGATATTGCAAAATTCCCACGGGACCGGGAGTTAGCGGGAAAAACATTCGTATAATGAAAACGGACATCCACGCGGACGAAGTCGCGGGCGGCCGCTAGTATATATATAAAACACTTTAGTTAGACTAACACACAAATTGCTTAGTCCTAAACTAACCTTGAAGTATGTATGTACTATGGATGAAATGGAAATACATACTAAAAACATTTATAAACATCCTTGTCTTGAGTACTAATTTTCATGTTCATCACACAAACGCAAACGCAAAGATTCCTGCTTTTCAAAGTCAGGTCATGTTTTGATAATTATAGGCCACTTATCTGAAGCCTACATAAATAAATAATATTTTCATCTGAAAAAGTTAGTCATTCAAACAAAGCAAGTTTTGAATAATAAACTTTAGAACTTTAACGCCCTGAAACCTAGTTAGATATCAGTTTTTTTATTGTTAAGCAGTTAAAAATCAAGAAGACACCACATACTAATAAATATTCAGGGCAAGAGGACACGGGCACAGAGATTCACACCTATTACTTATAGCGCATTGGTTGATAATAAAAAGTCAACTAACTTTTTGCCTGTTTTCCCTCCAACTTTAAGTATCCATGGCTGGTCTTCAGGTTTGTACTTTCTGGATATGATGCCAAACTTTTTGCGTCTTGCCTCCTCGCGGACATCACGGCCATACTCCGACCCTGCACCAAATCTGTAATAACAGGCACAGCAAATAGGTAATTATAGCATTGAGCTTGTAAAAGAAGCCGTTCATCATGTAATGGATCTTTCAATATGGGACTTGAATAATTTAGGAAGGAAATTGCTTCTCATAATTTTTTTTTTTTTTTTTTTTTTTTTTGTGTCCTATCTGCAATCAGTCCTGGAACTTTAAACAGATCCGTTCTGTGAGGTGTATCAGTCAGGAGGTTCTCCCCAGCGGGGCACTCTCCCACAATTCAGAATCGCTTCTCGAGTCCCTGTATATCATGGCGCTTGAGGCGTTTTTGATACGTAATTTTTGTTAGGGCGGTAGCTAGGTCGTTCGGGTGGTGCTCAAGTCGGGTTCTGTAGTTAGAAGCAGACCTCCTTATCTCGTCCTTAACTGTTGGGATATTCAGTGACGCGTGAAGTTCAGCATTGGTTACAAACCAAGGAGCACTCGACATTGTGCGCAGTATGCCATTTTGCAGCCTTTGAATGAAGGACAAACTTGTGGCACATGCGCTTCCCCACAGTTGGATTCCATACAACCAAACTGGTTTTAGTATAGCTTTATATATTAGGAGCTTGTTGTCGACTGAAAGCTTCGAGTTGCGCGACATCAACCAGTACATATTTCTGTATCGGATGTTTACTTCGTCTCGCTTCATCTTAATGTGCTTCTTCCAAGTAAGACGTCTATCCAGGTGGAATCCGAGATATCTGACAGTTTCATGGTGAGGAAGGACGTTGTTTCCGAGGGTCACCGGTGGACAGTTTCCTTTTCTAAGTGTGAAGGTAATGTGCACAGACTTAGAAGCGCTTGCCTTGATTCGCCATCTCTGGAGCCAGTCATCTACTTCCCGAAGACTAATCTGGAGTTTGTTGGAAGCTATCTGAGGACATTTATGGCTAGCCAATATCGCAGTGTCGTCGGCGAAGGTAGCTGTTGTAACATCGCGTACCTCAGGGAGATCCGCTGTGTATATAGTGTACAACACTGGGCCAAGGACTGAGCCCTGGGGTACACCAGCCTTACTGTAATAGATTGCCGACGTATCTCCATCCTCTCTAACTTGGAAAGTGCGGTCAGACAGATATGACTCCATCAGTAGGTAGAAACTATGAGGTAGCGACCGTTTGATCTTACATAGTAGACCCTTGTGCCACACCTTGTCGAAGGCTTGCTGGATGTCTAGAAATGCAGCTGAGCAGTACTCTTTTGTTTCCAGTGACTTACGGATTATATCACAGACCCGATGTACTTGCTCAATAGTTGAGTGTTGTTGCCTGAATCCGAATTGATGTTGGGGAATAATGTCGTTTTCGATCAGTATAGGCGTAATTCTGGCTTGTAGCAACTTTTCGAATACCTTGGAGAGAGTCGGCAGCAGACTTATCGGCCTGTAAGATGTAACTTCTTCTTTAGGCTTTCCCATCTTATGTATCATAGTTGTAACTGATACTTTCCATAGTCTAGGGAAGTACTGCACCCGAAGTATACCATTGTACAAAGTAGTCAGAAAAACCATTGCTTTTCGAGGCAGTTGGACAAGAATTTCCTTGGTGATCAAATCAAACCCTGGAGCTTTTCTGTTTTGAAGTTGTTTTATGGTTCTGATCACCTCATTTATTGTCACTGGTTTTGGAGGCTGAGATAGTTGAAAATCCTGGGACAGGGTTTCGTCTATTTCTCTCTCAACGTCTGCGCGATCACTTTCATTCGGCTGAAAGACATTGGCCAGATGGTCTGCGAATGCTTTGGCTTTTTCTTTACTAGTTCGAGCCCATTGTCCATGTCCGGTCCTCAGTGCTGCTTTAAACTGCTGGGGTCTATTTAGGGGTTTCGTGACTTTCCATAGTGAGTATTCTGATGCGTATGTAGCTGTCAAGTTCTCAAGTTTCCTCTGCAGTGTATCATTTTGTATGTTATTCAGCATTTGTCTTAGATCAGTGATTGCTTTGTTTAACGCAGCCTTGTCACTTGCATGCCTTGACTGGTGCCAAACCCTTCTTAACCTCCTTTTTTCCAAAAGTTTTTGTTTTACTTCTAGTGGTACATTGCGACTTACTTGGATTTTACTTTGGCTGGGAGTGTTAAGCCAGCATCCTTTTTGTATGAGGTTAGTTATATAGAATGTTGCATCTTCTATTTCTTCTTGCGTTTTTAAGGATATATGTAGCTTGATATTCTCCTCTATGTACTCTCTGAAGCCTTCCCAATCAGTAAACTTATTATATAGGTGTTCTGGCCTTTCATATTCAATGAGGGTTGCGCTTAGAGTCAGGATGACTGGGGTGTGATCAGAATTACTGTCAAGGCATGATTCAGCCTTGAAGTAGTGTTGTGACAATCCTCTAACAATAAAGAAGTCCAACAGATCGGGATGCTTATTCGGGTCTGTAGGCCAATACGTTGGTTCACCAGTCGAGATGTACGTAAGGTTATTTGTGTCATTGCTTAGTTTAAGTTGTCTTCCCCTAGTTGTTGTCAGTCTCGATCCCCAACAAGTATGTTTGGCGTTCCAATCGCCCCCTGCAACAAATCTGCCTCCCAAGGTTGAAAAATAATCATTAAATTTAGAATCATCTATTTTAGGTTTCGGTGGGCAGTAGACTGCTGAAAGGTTGAGAAATCCACTTTTGGATTCCACTGATATAGTGGTCGCCTGGATATGAGAGGTTTTATACTCAGGCATCGCATGGTGTTTGATAGACTTCCTTACCACAATGGCTGTTCCGGCGTGTCCAGTTCCATCAGGATGTGTAGTGACATATGTATTACAACCTTTGATCCTGATGTCACTTCTTTCTGTACAGTGTGCTTCGGATATAAGTACAACATCTAGTTTATTATTGTCCATTAATAGTTCCAGTTCCAGTTTGTTCGGTGTTAGACCATTTATGTTCCACGTGGCTATCCTGAGGCTCAGTTCCGTGAAATTTTATCAAGCAGTGTGGTTACGAGGCCCAAAAGGGTACTCATTTGTTGTAGGATAGTATCAAACTTTTCTGTTTGTTTTATTAGTAGCTGTTCTAAACGATTATAGTCATTGGGTTCGAGGGGTTCTTCTACTCTTTTTTGTTTTACTTTCTCTGAGTAGAGGGCACGATTGTTCTTTTCGTTTAGAACGCTTGGTACGGGATCATCTTTTGACTCTTTTTGCAAGTACTGTTTTTTGGTGTCCGCTAATAAGGATTTTGGTCTTCGTTTTGAGAGAATTTCTTTATAAATTTCACATCCTTTGTAGTTAGCTGGGTGTTCACCAAGGCATAAAGCACACGTAGCCGGTGTATTGCGATCTTTTTTAGGACATTCCGAGGTTTTGTGTCCTTCGGCGCATTTTACGCAACGATAGGGTCTCATACAGTAATTTTTGGAATGACCATATTGTTGGCATCTTTGGCACTGTGTTATTGTTGTTCGCTTTCTGGGATCTTCAATGACAACCGACTGATGGTAGATGTATTTGATATCTTTAACCTTTTTGTTGTTTGGACCTGGTAGTACGTTGACAAAGAATGTTGATGTAGGTTTTTTGTCTGGTCCGTATTTTGCATTTATAATTTCCCCAAACACTTCATTACCAGACTTTGCGATTTCTTCTTCTATAGCCTTATGAGGAGTTGTGTGGTGTAAATTTTTAATAACCACGCGATAACATCTCTGGTCTTTTAGGTTAAAGGTGTGGCCTATAAGTCCCCTGTTCCGGACAATCGTAATTATGTTTTTGTAGTCTACAACATTTTTGCATGTGATCCGCAGTTGGTTCCTATTTACGATTTTGAGTGTAAAGTTGTCTTTGTTTGTAGAAGACTCTAGAAGCTCTGCCAGTTTGTTAATGTCATCGACTCCATAGAGAATTATAGGCGGAGGTTTGCAAGGGCGCTTTTCTTTTGGAGTAGGAGGTTCATCAGTTAAGTCCACTGGCAGGTCACTGAATCGGTTGGTGGTCTTCAGTCTTTCTGGAGAGGGTGTTTGAGACATCTTTTTTCTTTTGTTCATTCTAACAACAGGGACTCTTTGCCAATCAGGAGGTTGGGGAGCAGTTTTATTTGGCTGGTTTTCGAGTGTCAATGGATCTGATAGCAGATCGAGTTGACTTTTGCTTCCCAGTGATGCGCTTCTACTTCTTATAAAAAGGCTAGGATGGAATGCTTGTTGCACAAATTTACGCTTTCCAGAAGCATTTACCGTTCCAGAGGCCTGGTCACCCACCTCTGTACAGTCTTCGGTAGCCAATTTCACACCAGGAGGCCCGGGTACCTCTTGGCGCCGGGGGTTAGCCGGATCACAGGACAAATCGCATACTTCATTATCCATAACCATAGAAAGAGGGGTGGGAAATGCAATAACAGATGTTTCCCAAGCATCTGTATTCGAACTTTTAGAGGATATTTAGTCACTCATGGCCTTCGATGGCCAGATTAATGGGTTTATTTCCATCGCCCATGGCTCGATGTTGACAAATTTTATGGCTGACTATCTACCAGGTGTTGTTGGTAGGTGGGTTTGTCGTTCTCAGCCAACCCTCCTCTTTTTTCATCCGGGCTTGGGACCGGCATAGGCAGAGTTTCTCATAATGATACTGTTGTACAAGAAAAATATCATAAAAAAATTACACTGACATTTTATTGTTTTGGACAGTAAAATGTCAGTGGACATTGGTACTGGTAAGTGCTGGTAAGTACTCAGATGGTAATGAATCACTTACTTTGGCATTTCTTCGTCGATCCCTTTGAATTCTTTGATGTTGTTTTCTCTTTCCATTTTTACGTGCGTCCATTTTGCAAAGTCTACGTTGAGTGTTGCGTTGAATCGCATTACATGATATTTCTTTTTAACGTTCTTCGGCACTCGGATTTTGAACTCTTGCACGGTGGGCGCTCCCGACTACGACAGATTAACAATAATGTTTTATAAACTTTATATATTTCATTAACAAATGATGTAAAAAAATAAGATTTTCGCAAAACAACTTACGGAATTTCCCGGAGTCGACATCATCATGCAAGCTGGTGATTTTTCTGATTTCACTTATAAATTACAGGTCACACACACATGATTATGCTTATATTTTATTGAAATAGCTTATGAATACTAAATATTCAATGGAAAATTAATTTAAAGACAATTCAAGAGCAAAGCAAGTTGAAACTAGAATGACAAACAGATGATGATGACAGCTGGCTGTTTGATTGAGTTACAGATAATAAAATACCTTTGACTTTGCCACAACGAGAAAACAAGATTGATTGGGTGTGAAGAAGGTAGGCCACTTTATTATTTTATAATGAAATAATGAAATATTAATAATGAAATAATAAATTCGTTGGGATATAATTTTTATAACACGTTTGACATGACGTATTGTTTTGATTAAGTTACAAACGATTCTGAACGAATGCGGGTGGTGTGGTCTCGGTCTCGCTCGCGTGTTTGTTGTTTTGACAAATTGACATTTTTGAATCTGGTATATTGATTGATTAAAAGTTTTATTCCTCTTTATTATATTACAAAAAACTTAAGTAATAACATGGGTAAAAAGAAGAATAAAAATAAGGTCAGCGGCGCCGTTAAAACTGCTGCTAAAACGGAGAAAAAACTAGCGAATAAATTAAAAAAAGAACTTGCGAACCTGGGAGAGGTTAGTTCACGCTTTGTTTTTTGGCATTTTATTTGTGAATTTAATGACTGAAATTAAAATTAATAAAAAAAATATATGAATTCTATTCTAAGACTAATACATTGAAATTGATCTATTAACTATATCTTTTAGATACACTTTAGATGTTATATAGACCAAAACAATGCCACATGTGTTTTAGGAGGACATAGCTAAAGTTATTGCGGAAATCGAGCGGGAAGAGGCGAAACGTTCTCAAGCTACCGAGAAGACGCTCCCGGGGCCTCCGTCAGCGAGAGCCTACGCGTCACTCACGCCGCACCCTACCACAAACGAACTGATTCTATTCGGCGGCGAATACCATAATGGACAGACGGTAAAGATCCCTACTAATACCTATTATAAGTGCGAAAGTTAGTCTGTCTGTCTGTGACGCGTTCCCGCGTCAACCTCTCAACCGATTGTGATAAAAGTTGGCACAGACAATCTTGAGACCCCGAGAAAAAGAACATAGGCTGCCTTTTATTGTGAAAAAAGGGATCTAAAATTTATTAAGTTAGAAAGCTTATCATGTTACTTAATCTATACTTAATCTTCTATTTATTTCATTCAATGGCTTCAAATGAATAGCTTACTAACTCAATAAGACATATTTTGATTTAAAAGGGAATTTGAATTCCCTGTTTAAAAAATAAATATTTCTTTAATGTGTTCCTATGTGTGATATAGGTACTGTTCATTTTGGCGACTGTTTTTTTTTTATTAGTTCTGTTTTTTTTTATCACCAGACAGAAGTGTACAATGAGCTCCTGTTCTTTAATCCTGAGAAGAACACATGGAGACAAGTTAAGGCTCCCGGTGCACCTCCTCCTCGCAGTGCTCACCAGGCAGTAGCAACACCAGCCAACAAGTAAGAGTAGATAATTTGTCACTATTGTTAGGTATACAAACATTGGGGTTTTAATTATAAAAACAGGGTTTTAATTATAAAAACAGTGTTTCATTTTATCTGTTTACAGTAATTTCATATAAAATGTATGTGTATGTTACAGAGGTGAATTATGGGTGTTTGGTGGAGAGTTCACAAGCCCAACTGAGACCCAGTTCCATCACTACAAAGATCTGTGGTGCTTTTCACTGGCTGAAAAGAAATGGGAAAAGGTAAACATTATTAATTACGTTTTACTTTGAATGGAAATGTTATAAAATAGTAGCAAATAATAAATAGTTATGATTCAAGAATTTTTTCACACTTGATTATTTCATACGATTATTTTAATTTTTACGGGTCCGGTGATTGCAACCGCAGTTCAACTTAATTGCATTCCCAGTCGCCAGAAACTTTGGTCAGATAATGTTTCTCAATGTTTACATTGGCCAAGATAAGTGTCGAGGTTTTGGAGAGGCCTTTATCCAGCAATGCACTGCAATAGACTGCTAATGCTTACAAATGTTAACATATCCATTTCCAAGGTGGTAGCTCCCAACGGCCCGTCATCCCGCTCAGGGCACCGCATGGTGCTTCTTGGTAAGAAGCTGTACGTCTTCGGCGGGTACAACGACGACGGGCGCGACTGCCGCTACTTCGACGAGCTGTACTGCTTCTGCCTCGAGACCCGGACGTGGAGTAAGGTGAATGCGACGGGGAGAGGGCCCTGCGCTCGCTCGGCTTGTATTATGCTGCCGGTGGGGAGTGATGGGGTAAGTTTATATTGTTATTTAATTAAGAGTTAAGTTAGAACATATTTTAAGTTAACACACATAATATCAAACTGGTTTTCAAATTATCACTAATAATTTTTTTTAAATTCATAGAATTTACTGTTTTGGTACAATACATAAATATAGTTATCAGATTAAAATAATAAATTAATAATAATGAAATCTTTGGACTAACACACTAATTGCCTAGGCCCAAACTTAGCTCAAAACTTGCACTGTGGAAGCTAAGGATCTGATGGAAATCCTTGTTTAACCCTTAGCTTTGCAGCTGGGGTCTCTGACCACTTGATCAACGGGCCTGACATAATTAATTGTAAAAATTTGTTAACGTATTGTATTACAATAATAGATTCAACATAAAAGACCAGGACAGGTTCATGCAGGGCGATAAAAAGCTTCAGAAGTAAAGATGACCCGCGGAAAAATGTCACGTAAATACCTTAAAATTGAAAATATCTTGTTCTCAACAGCTGATGATCTACGGCGGGTTCTCACGCGTGCGCGAGGGCCGCACGGAGCGCACGCACACGCACACCGAGCTGTTCCGCCTCACCGCGCGCGGGGGCCCCGCCGCTGGGGGCCCCGCCGCTGGGGGCACCGCCACTGGAGGCACCGCTACTGGGGGCACCGCTACGGGCAGCGTGTCGCACGCGTGGCGCTCGCTGTCGGGCGGGGCGAGCGCCCCGGCGGCGCGCGCGGGGCAGGCGGGCGCGGCGCACGCGCATAGTGGGCGTGCGTACGTCTTTGGCGGCGTTGCGGTACGTGTTCGCACAGGAGAAACTTACTATTGATCATTTATTTATTGTAATAATTCAACTTAATAACTGTTTTTACATCGAAAAGGTTATAACGGATCTCTCTACTTCTACTCCTGGAAGGTAATTTGACGGTTTATCAAATGTGATGTGTATGTCCACTATTCATTCCATATCATCTGCCAAATATACTAAGGCAAACTTTGTAGAAAATGACAGAGATAGGCATCTGATGGAGAGTTATTTCAATCGCCTATGGACTATGGATTTTGTCAAAAAATGTCTTAAATCACTGTGAATGTTAATACAGCCCACTTCTTTAAATCACTCGACTATTCTCTGCCACAGGACGTAGAAGAAACAGAGGAAGAGCTACGAGGAGAGATGAGCGACGAGCTGAAAATGTTGGACCTGGAGACCGGTAAATGGCACAACGTGGTCCTGAAGGCGGAGCAGCAGCCCGCCCCGGCCGCGCCCGCGCCCTCTAGCGAAGTACAGGAGGAAGCGAAAGAAGCTGTCACTGGTAAATTAAACTAAACTTGAACGCCTCATTGAAGTAGAAATTTAAGGACTGAGACTGTGATTTCGACGTTCTGAATTCGATTCTCGGTCTGGGAAAAATTTAGTCGGAGTAACCAAAGGATAATTAGGCCATTTTAAAGCTTTTTTTTGTAATTTTGAGCTTGTTACGGGCGTTTTATATTATCCTAAGACAATAAACTTTATAACTTTAAAATATAACTTTAAGACAATAAATTATGTATATTTAACATTATTCCTTCACCAAACAGTCTTTCAAATACATAGCCAGTGACAACTGTGTCATTAATTTACAATTTTTTTAAATGTCAGTCCCGGCACATAGTAGTGGCTCACATAACTTAATCCGCAGTGGTAACGGACGAAGTGTTCACGATGAAGCTCGGAGGCGCTCCGGTGGGCGTGGCTAGCGGCGAGGTGGGCGTGCCTACTGGCCCGCGGACTCGCTGCGGCCCGTCGCCGCGCATGTCAGCCATGCTGGCCGTTCAACGCTCTACACTCTACCTGTACGGGGGCGTTCTCGAGCGGGGAGACAAGCAGTTCTATCTAGGAGACATGTATAGCTTAGGTAAGTGTTATGTAGTTAGGCGGAGGTGTCTGAATTGGGCGTGGCTAGCGGGGAAGTAGGCGTGGCTACCGGCCCTCGACCCCGCTGCGGCCCGTCGCCGCGCATGTCGGCCATGCTGGCGGTACAATGCTCAACGCTCTACCTATACGGAGGCGTGCTCGAGCGAGGGGACAAGCAGTTCTATCTAGGAGATATGTATAGCTTAGGTAAGTGTTATGTAGTTAGGCGGAGGTGTCATGGCCGCCCTAGCTGTGACTGGGGCGTGGCTAGTGTTGAAGTGGACGTTGCTTGTGGCAAGGTAGGCAAACAGTTCTAAATAGGCGACATATATGTATAGTTTAGGTGAGTTATTATGCACGAAGAAGCTGGACCAAGCCTATACAGGAGCGTGACTAGTGGTACGCGGCCATCGGCGAGCCCGGCTACAATTATAACTGTTGTATTTTGGTAATTTTATAATCTTTCATTAATACTTTTTGTATGCAGCGCTATCTAGTATCGCTCCGAGCAATATTGTTTATGCAGTGTTCCAATCTTAATTTAAGTTTCTGGTTTTACTTCCGTATCCGTTTTTGGTTTTATCGATCGCCATTATAAAAGCATGTACTAATACGTGTTTCCGTAATAAATAATTATATTGAGATAAAGTGACCTATCATTTTAACAATAACTATGAAAAAAACTTATAATAGCGCCAATTGAAATCAGTTTATAATAATCACTCTCCCAACGTCTTTCACTCTAAATTAACCAATTATTTAATTATCTCCGTGCAGACTTACACAAGTTGAACGAATGGAAGACCATCATCGAGCAGCCGGCTCTTCCAGACTGGCTGGGGTCAGACTCCGAGGGTTGGGAGTCGGGTTCGGGTTCCGATGATGACGATAGTGATGACAGCGATAGCAGTGATGACTAACTACCGGTGATGGAGTTGT
The DNA here is from genome assembly GCA_958496325.1 of Nomophila noctuella. Taxonomy (NCBI): domain Eukaryota; kingdom Metazoa; phylum Arthropoda; class Insecta; order Lepidoptera; family Crambidae; genus Nomophila; species Nomophila noctuella. The sequence continues at coordinate 14,756,048 of OY292483.1, read as the reverse complement.
GAACAACGAATAATGTGAGCTAATTTGATATCATAATACTCTCTAGTCGAGTTTCGGCTACTGCACACATGAATTGACCAATACATAACAAAAAAAAACCGTGTATAAAGGACTCGGGCAGTAAGTGAGTCGAATTGAAACAGGGATGCACACGCGTGAATGACTAGATTATCGATACGAAATGCATGTTACATATCCATTTCAGACATTTTTTATCAGTCTTCTTCCTAGCGTTTATCCCGTTTGTATAAAACTTACTAAATAAGGTACATAATCTGTGCCTGTGCGAAATTAACAACGCACGAAAAATGTATGCACGTTTTTTTGCGACATCTGCCAGGAATCGTTGCATTTAATTCAAATTCAAATTTAACATAATAATAATGTAAGCAACTAACGTTGATGGTAGATATTTTACAAACAATAGCTCTGTTTAATCTGAATCGGAAACCCAATTTGAATAGTTGTTGTATAAAATAATCTAGTTCACAATTCTATATTTATGTAATATATCTGTTATGTAAGAGAAAGTGTTTTTTACAATGTGATACTGATGTATGTAAGTCTACATAAATATAAGAGTAACTTTATGAAATAAAATATTATGTTGGCATAAAAACTATTTTATTTACTAGTACTCTCATTTTTGCCATTTCTGTTTTTCTGTGGTATGGACTTATTGCACTGGAATTCATTAAATTTTTCAATGACACTTAATCTATGAAGTCTACCATTTTGTGAAAGTTTCATTTTGCGTACTTTTGCAACAACTTTTCATACGGGCTAAAAAATTCTGTGGAAGAACCGTTCTTGGATCAAAAGCCTTGGCTTAACCGTTTCATTTTCGTACTATTTATACCTTGGGTGATTAAATTAAACAAGATGAAAATGTATTTAATTTTTTTGTTTCATAAAATCAAAATATCATCTTAAACTATTTCAAATCATTTATTACTTACTACACTGGTGACCTATTGATTTTTCACCATTTATGCACTGAAAATACTTGTCATAAATTGTCACTTATTACTAAACTTAACATTTACTTATTTGCACACTATAGTTAGTTCAAGACGGTAACGAGGCGTTTATCAGTCTTCATATTTAAAACGGGCGCATTATTACCTACACTGTACACACTTATAACCCTCAACTTGTTAATGATAGCTGATGTTATGTGCGAAGTTTTAAATGCACTCTATCGTACTCCGCATTGAGGTTTCTGTTGACATCTCTCGTCCTGAAAATAGAATGAGAGAATTAAATTTATTCAGTGCGCAACCTGAAGCAAATATTAGGCAATTTCTTTTTCAGGGTAAGTTCCGTCTTTAATAATCAATTTCATTAAATATGCAACTTTTGTTGCAAAATATCATCAGTAGTTTTATCGTCTAACTAACCTGGTGGTCTAGCCAAGTTGCCTATCCTGCTCACACAGATACTTCGTGTGCGGGATGGAGATATCATTCGCGACGATTCGATAGCTAGCGCTCCCGAAAGTAGCATTTTGGCTAGACCACCAGTTAATATAACCTTTACCTCTAAACCGTCCCGTATCGTATGAGCTTCTCGGCCTCAAATGCGGAGGCACACACACAACTCAGAGTTCCTTCACAAGCACAAGGTGCCTATGATCAAAACCGAGTAGTGACTTCAGTAAATATAACAGTTACCTCCAAACCGTCCCGTCTCGTATGAGCTTCTCGGCCTCCACGATGGTCTGCGGCATGGGCTTGCCCTTGGTCTCGGGCAGATAAACCGCGGACGCGCCCGCGCACAGGCACAATATGCCTATGATCAGCAGGGGTAATGACGCCCAGTAGCGACCCTGGAATTTAAAGAGTCCTTGTCTGTTCAGAAAGTTCCATTTACAAAGGTTTTTGGTGGAACCCGTTTGTTCCGGCAGTGGCGATGACAATTATACCAAAAAACTTTATCTACATTAGTCATGGAAAGCTTGATATGATCTAGGATTTGACAAGTTTGTTGTTAATTTTCATCTTCGGGCTACTCGACACATCCTATTCGGGACATGTTTATCACTACTAGCAAAGCACTTTATAATAATGTCAGTTGTACCATTGATCAGTACCATTTTATTAATTGGTAGATATCCCCTCATATTAGTTGGATTCAATTCTTCCCTTCTTAGTTTAGAGGGTATCAGCAGATCTGCAAACTGTGCCAGAAGAGATGACAAACTGTACATAACACATAGGTTTCTACTTCTACGGCGCCCTCTACGAATAAGTTAAGTAAACTTCGAACTATAATATGTATAAGGAAAGATCGCGGGCTCCAGACGCGTCTTTTATCCCGGGCCGTCGCCCAATCGCGCCCTACCTAAAATCCGCTACTGCTATATTTCTCGGTCCAGAAGTACTCACCGAGTAGACCACGTACGGCGAGAACATGGTAGCAATGAAGACTGTGACGTGGACTAGCGCGTTCCCGCTGGCTCGCGCGCCGGTCGGAATGAGCTCGGCCGTCAGCTGTAACTGGACGGCCACTGACATGTTGATGAAGAACCGCATTGCCACCGCTAGAACCGTCTGAAGAAGGCCTGTAAACAAGATAGGTGACATTAATTAAATACTTACTGCTTGACGTTTCGGCCGCGATGCTGCAGCCGTGGTTACAAGCGAAAATGGGAATTCGCTGGTTACTCAGGTACTTATAAAAATAATATCGCGTTTATTCCCGTTGTAATGTTTACTTATTTTAATGCAACGCGAAACTTTAAAGTTATATCTCGCATCTAAGATCTGTGAGCCCATAACGAAGTAAGCGTTTAAGGGCGCAAGAAAGTTGCCTAATGTGATGTACCTACACTTACCATCACATTAGGCAGCTGTCTTGCTCCAATTTCTCTCTTGTAGATAGAAATATAAGATATATAATGGAGTAACCCATAATAATTAATTTTCTATTCTTACCTTTATTGGTGAACGCACAAAGTAGCGATAGTATTCCTGCTGTCATCGTTGTGCTCAATATTAAAGCACGGCGACCCCACCTGAAATTTTAGAAAAAAGTATAAAATTAAAGCACTATCGATTTTTGTGACAATCTTAGCAATAACTTTCATGTTTTTTTTTCTATTGAAGCATTTGCTACAGAATAGTATTGAAATTCTCATAAAAGCAAAACCGTACTAGTACATTGTGCAAAGTTCTATAGTTACATTAAGACCTATTTTTAAGGGCTATCAAATGACTCTACTATCCAAGGAAATATACTAAGAATGAAAATTGAGGAAAGCAATTAAAAAATTATCTCATACCTGTCTAAAACCAGAGTCACCAAAGCCAATGCAGGTATTTCAGCAAAAGACGACAGCGCAAATGTGAGGAAGAAGTTGGTTCCGATCGTCTCCGACATCCGCAAGATGGCGTCGATGGCGATGCTCGACACCATGGAGATCATGATGAGCAGGAACAGCGCGTTCCGGAGGCGAGGGTTCTTGATTACGGCCTTGAGGGACTCGTCGACGGAACTGTGTTCTGTTGATACTTGCTGAAAAAAACAAATATTGATAGAATCCATAAAATCAAGAGGTCTAAACACAAAAATGAGGAACATAACAACAATTCCACATCTCAACTTGACGGTAACAATTCAAGGACATTTATTTTTGAACAGAAGACCCTACTGGAGGCTTCAGGGGTACTTTCTCAAGACTCTCACACTCTTAAAGAATAAGATCCTACATTTCACTCACCATGAACTGTGCCATCAAATCGTCCGGTATCTTCCTCTTGTTAACTCTCTCGAATTTCTTCAAAATACCAGCCGCTTTGTTCACTTTTTCTTTTGAGACTAGCCATCTGCAAAAATGTATTATAAAGTTTGAGAGCCCCCATTTATAGCGTGCTTCGGAAGGCACGTTAAGCCTGATCTCTATTATATCTCGATAATCCTGCGCCTGATCTCTCTACGGTCGTGTCAGATTGCTGTCCCACCGAAGTATGAGAGTGAGGGAATAGAGAGTGCACCTGTGATTGCGCACTCACTTGTGTACCTACGCAGGATATATTTTTGTGCAGCGTGTTGGATCGACTTAAGTGCACAGCCAGGTGGCTGATCATAAGATCGGCCGCCGTGGCCGAAAATTTAGAGGGTATTATTATAGCGAGCCATGAAAATGTTTGTACCTAATTAAACTACTTCCATCAGGGTTGCTTGCAACTAAGTTTCCTCGATTACTAAACCCTAACCGATATGTTGGACACCACGTGCGGTGTGACGTCATACCTGACGCTCTCAGGGACCAGCCACGGCGCGGCCACCACGCAGAGCATGGGCAGCGAGGTGGCCAGCAGCAGGCGCCTCCAGTCCAGCAGCCACAGCGCCAGGCCCACCAGCAGCAGCGACCCGCCGCCGCAGCCCAGCGCTATCGACATGTTGGACACCACGTGCGGTGTGACGTCATACCTGACGCTCTCAGGGACCAGCCACGGCGCGGCCACCACGCAGAGCATGGGCAGCGAGGTGGCCAGCAGCAGGCGCCTCCAGTCCAGCAGCCACAGCGCCAGGCCCACCAGCAGCAGCGACCCGCCGCCGCAGCCCAGCGCTATCGACATGTTGGACACCACGTGCGGTGTGACGTCATACCTGACGCTCTCAGGGACCAGCCACGGCGCGGCCACCACGCAGAGCATGGGCAGCGAGGTGGCCAGCAGCAGGCGCCTCCAGTCCAGCAGCCACAGCGCCAGGCCCACCAGCAGCAGCGACCCGCCGCCGCAGCCCAGCGCTATCGACATGTTGGACACCACGTGCGGTGTGACGTCATACCTGACGCTCTCAGGGACCAGCCACGGCGCGGCCACCACGCAGAGCATGGGCAGCGAGGTGGCCAGCAGCAGGCGCCTCCAGTCCAGCAGCCACAGCGCCAGGCCCACCAGCAGCAGCGACCCGCCGCCGCAGCCCAGCGCTATCGACATGTTGGACACCACGTGCGGTGTGACGTCATACCTGACGCTCTCAGGGACCAGCCACGGCGCGGCCACCACGCAGAGCATGGGCAGCGAGGTGGCCAGCAGCAGGCGCCTCCAGTCCAGCAGCCACAGCGCCAGGCCCACCAGCAGCAGCGACCCGCCGCCGCAGCCCAGCGCTATCGACATGTTGGACACCACGTGCGGTGTGACGTCATACCTGACGCTCTCAGGGACCAGCCACGGCGCGGCCACCACGCAGAGCATGGGCAGCGAGGTGGCCAGCAGCAGGCGCCTCCAGTCCAGCAGCCACAGCGCCAGGCCCACCAGCAGCAGCGACCCGCCGCCGCAGCCCAGCGCTATCGACATGTTGGACACCACGTGCGGTGTGACGTCATACCTGACGCTCTCAGGGACCAGCCACGGCGCGGCCACCACGCAGAGCATGGGCAGCGAGGTGGCCAGCAGCAGGCGCCTCCAGTCCAGCAGCCACAGCGCCAGGCCCACCAGCAGCAGCGACCCGCCGCCGCAGCCCAGCGCTATCGACATGTTGGACACCCACGTGCGGTGCTGTGGGCCGACGTATTCTAGAACTGATAATGCAAAAGTATGAAAAGATAAAGCCGATTTTTGCAGGGGAGGTGGCGTCTTTTCCTCGCGTCCATCAAATAAACATTGTTATGACTGAGACTGAGTTCTCAATTAGGTAAACTGCTTTAGAAAACTTTCAACCATATAAATATTACCATGTCTGGTCGGTGGACGCTACAAAATAAGGCGCCAATTTTAGCAATGCCGTTTAGTACGTAGGTACAAATATAATACTTATAAGCATGTTAGCAGAAAAACTTTAGGTTAAGCCTAGCGCTGGAAAAACAATTATTGCCATTGATACGTCATGATAGTCCGATTGTATTTTCAGTAATATATACATACTTATAACTTTTTTTATCTTTTAATTTTTGGACTTCACTTGTAAGGAAAATGCCCTGGTCTTGAGCTACTCGGTCTGATTTTTGGGTTGGGTAAACATTGTAAGTATCAATCAGGTTTCTCGAACACAACTGGAGTATGATCGGACCCATTTTTTTTTTTTTTATTGCATGCTACATTAGGTACAAAGTATTATAAAATGAGTACCAGTGTACTCATTTTATAATACTTTGTACCTAAGACCAGTGTCTTAGGTACCTATTACAATGTAGCGCCCTGTAAGGGCGTTGCACATTTACCCATTATATCAATTAACAACATTTTTTACAATGTTACCTAGTCAACAAAACCTTAAATGGCATTGGTGAGTTATTAGTAATTGGGTAAGGTAGTTAGGCACTGGGCACTAGTTTGAACCAACGGAGCCTTTTTTATGTGGTTGTAATTATTGTTAATTAAAATATTGTCGGTATATAATTACATAAGTATAACAGGATTTGTTTTACCTTCATAGGTTTTAATTTCCATAACACGATTATTGCTAATGATTAACTAAGCATATTTGGGTCAGATCAATTATGCTACCTATGTGGATACTAGATCATATTGACCTGTACCTAGCTTTTAAATGACGACAACAATATTTAAAACCATCGTGTAAGTATTAGTTAGTTCTGCTAGTTCTGGATTCTCAATAAGATTAAAATTTAAGAGAGGTAGATCTTAGTGAATGAGCCCTCGTTTGGGGAAGTAGGTAAATGTTGCAATTTATTCACCGCCTGTCCACCCTCATCCAGTCGCAACTTCAGGTTTTACTAGCCTATAAAGTAAAATAAATATTACCTACCAACATACCTAAAATGTATAAAATCATTGAGCACGCGTCGTTGGCCATGCCTACGAAGAACCTTGCCAGGGTGAAGTCCCACGCAGCGGTCGTGAACACTGTCGCTATGCTTCCCAAACACCCGATCAGGTTGGCACCTGCAACATTCAAAACAGATTGTATAATTTGTCATCATTGTCAGCCTATATTGCAGTCCACGAATAACAGTAGCGGTTTGAGGGTAGGTCGCGGTTGGGCCCGAGTCGCACCAAGTAAAAGGGGCACCACAGGCGCCCAAGATCTATCCTAATAGTTCGAAAGTTTACTTAGTCGTAGAGGGCGCTGTAGAAATTTCGCCCTGGGCGCTGGTAGAGTAAAAACCAGCACTGCTGCTAGACATAGTCATCTTAAAGCGCTTTCCACTTCGCCCGATCCTCGGCCGAGAGGAACTTTTAATTGCGTCTTATAGAAAATATTAAATGGCAATGGTATCTCTCCAGCTCGATTGTGAGTAGTAACTTTATTTTCTCTTGCAGCACTAGATAGTCCAGTAATTTTAGCAATTTTGAACCACGATCTGCGGAATAATTTCTAGTGAGCTGAATTTTTGTATACACCTTCATTATGATATTGTTATGATGATGTGAAAAATCGACATTGATATCGTGCCGGCTAAAAAAGTTATAGGGGTCCAAACGTCACGAAAATCAGTTTTTCGCAAATATCTCGCGATCTATTGCTCAGAGGTCAATAATGGCTTCATAAAGGTTGTTTGTCGTAAAATTGTCTACAAAAAAGGTATCTTGCATTTTTCTGTAGAATTAACCGTTTTTGAAATGGAGACTAAAATGCACTCACATCGATACCTTAAATCTCAAATGGCGTAACCACCAAAACACAACTTTTCAGGAGAGCAAAAAAACAAAAAAAATATATTTGTTTAAATCATAACTTTATATATTTTAATACTATAAAAATGTTTTATACATCAAATTTCTTAGAATTTTGAGATGAAGGCTTCAGTTAGAACTATTTGCACCTAAATCTTATATTTTAAAAAATAGAAGTCGGTTACGACTTCTGAAAATATGACAAAAAGGCGTTTACACCCTATAAAAAACACGATTTTTTTGAGATTAAGGTCGTATCTCCCATTAAATTCATAAAAAAATACAAAATAAGGGGTATTTTCTACTTCTTTTATTGAATTAGGTACATTAAACGGGTAAGAGGATTTTAGGAAACAAAATAAAATCTAAAAAAGCCAAGGCCGAGATAATAAGAAGGCCTAATTCGATTAAGCAGTGTAGTTGTAGAAAAACGACCCTTATTCTTAGCAACTCTACTTATATTAATATAATATTAACGTAATAATCAACTTTAAAATTCTATTAAAGTCCTAATGGAGTTAGAAAAGATTACAAAAATTGTATTCGTTTAGTTTAGTTTATTAAAAGGTTAAAAATTTGTTTTTTTTCTAAATTTTATGTTAGGATTTAAAATTTGTTTTTTTCTACATTTTATGTTTTATATGTTTGTTAGTTCATAGATTATTTGATATGTTAAGTTAGTTACGTAATTGGGTTCCACCCGTGTAAGTAATTTTTATAATAAATAAATAAATATTAGTATTAATTTAAGAATCAATTAATCAAGTAGCTACGCCACGACCATTGCGATGGGCTCTTACCTCCCATCGCAATGGCCGACATACTTTTAATCAGCAAGAAAGACACCACGACCTTATAATTTCATCGTATCAGCTCACTCTGATTTCCTAAATTATTATTAAAATTCTGCACAGACGGCATTATCCCAAAAACATATCATGAAGAATATCACCCGCGATTACCAACAGCAGAAGATGTGCCAGATGTATTACCAGGCACTGATATAGAGGACGGAGTTACAGACACAGAAAAATACTGTTTTTTTATGTTTGATTGTTTTTGATAGTTTCAATTTATTTTTTTTGACTGATTATTTTAAATTAGGGCTTTCTAAAATCTCTTACTTTGTGAACGTAGCTACTTGATTCATTGATTCCTAAATTAATACAATTTTTGTAATCTTTTCTAACTCCATTAGGACTTTAATTGAACTTTAAAGTTGATTATTACGTAAATATTATATTAATATAAGTAGAAATCATTGTTACTAAGAATAAGGGTCGTTTTTCTACTACTACACTGCTTAATCGAATAAGGCCTTCTTATTCTCTCGGCCTTGGCTTTTTTTAGATTTTATTTTGTTTCCTAAAATCCTCTTACTCGTTTAATGTACCAAATTCAATAAAAGATGAAGAAAATACCCCTTATTTTGTAATTTTTTTTTATGAATTTATGGGAGATACGACCTTAATCTCAAAAAAATCGTGTTTTTTATAGGGTGTAAACGCCTTTCAAAAATAAAAATTGTGTGTGGTGTAAACGCCGAAACCGAAAAATGATGTCCCTTACCCCCGTGTGTTTTTACTTTTTTTATCACTTTACAATAATTTCTAAGGGCGTAACCACCAAATAAAGTTGGCTATGTGTGATACGCCATATTAATGTATTAAAATATCTCGTTACGCCCTGACGTTGTTCATGCATTAAATTTATAGCTGCTTACGACCTCTTTACCTTATAAAAAGTGTTCAAATCTATAAAAAACATCGGGTCGTAATGACCATTTTTTTGCGAATTTCAGGATTTTAAATATACAGATCGATAGAGAAAAAAAAACTGAATAAAACTGCATTCAAAAGTCATTTTGACCAATTTGGCGCTTACGCCATTTGAGATTTAAGGTATCGATATGGTATTGTACACCGTACGGCGAATACCTAGGCATAAACCCTATTGTTTGTTTTTTCCCCTTTTTTGTTTGTGTATTTTTTGTTAGTATGATGTTCTACATATAGAAATATAAAGGACTTGAAATACTAGTACAGTCAGTAAAATAGGAATATCAACTATAAAAAACTATGTGGCAATTTTTTTTGTCACTTTATAACTCAAGAACGGGCTCACCGATCCAAACCAAATTTTCAGGGTTTGTACAGACTATTTAGTATATGTTTTATGTGAAGTTTTAACAAAATCGGTCGCTTCACTTTATACGTAGCGAAGCACGTACCGGGCCGCTAGTAATGATATAAATGCTATGTCCAGTGACGTTTGAACCCCTATAACTTTTTTAGCCGGCACGATATCAATGTCGATTTTTCACATTTTCATCACAATATCATAATAAAGGCGTATACAAAAATTCAGCCCACTAGGATTTTTTTCGCAGATCGTGGATCAAAATTGCTAAAATTCACATTGCATATCTATATCATTACTAGCGGCCCGGTCGTGCTTCGCTACGTATAAAGTGAAGCGACCGATTTTGTTCAAACTTCACATAAAACATCTACTAAATAGTTTGTACAAACCCTGAAAATTTGGTTTGGATCGGTGTGCCCGTTCTTGAGTTATAAAGTGACAAAAAAAATTGCCACTTAGTGTTTTATAGTTGATATTCCTGTTTTCCTGACTGTACTAGTATTACAAGTCCTTTATATTTCTATATGTAGAACATCATACTAACAAAAAACACACAAACAAAAAAGGGAAAAAAACAAACAATAGGGTTTATGCCTAGGTATTCGCCGTACGGTGTACAATACCATATGTGAGTGCATTTTAGTCTCTATTTCAAAAACGGTTAATTCTACAGAAAAATGCAAGATACCTTTTTTGTAGACAATTTTACGACAAACAACCTTTATGAAGCCATTATTGACCTCTAAGCAATAGATCGCGAGATATTTGCGAAAAACTGATTTTCGTGACGTTTGGACCCCTATAACTTTTTTAGCCGGCACGATATCAATGTCGATTTTTCACATCATCATTACAATATCATAATGAAGGTGTATACAAAAATTCAGCTCACTAGGAATTATTCCGCAGATAAAATCTAAAATTCCTGGACTATAGAGCCATTGCTTGCGTATTATAGACCTGTGCCCGAAATTATTGTAAAATTAGAGTGCCGCCCTATTCTTTGGAACCCGGTGGTCTAGCCAAGTTGCTACTTTGACAATTTATCGCTATTGCTAACGCTTCGACTAATTTTGCTATCCCGCACAGGAAGTATCTGTCTGAGCGGGATGGAGATAAGTCGCGACGATAGTGATAGCGATAAATAGTCAAACTAGCAATTTGGCTAGACCACCTGAAACGCTATAGATTAGCATACCCATAAATGCAGGGATCCTTCCATACTTGTCGCCTATCCAGCCGAACAATGCACATCCTATAAGCGAGCCAAGGAAGAAGGTGCTCTGTGCAAATGGCGCATTCCCGGCGCGGTCGCACACCCATTCCCTCTGAAAACAAAGAAGAAAAGCGTCTGTTAATGAAAATGCGGGTTTCATACGTTAACTAAATAATAATAATAATACCCTCTGGCCGTATTCGGCCATGGCGGCCGATCTTACGATCAGCCAGGTACGCAGGATATATTATAGTGCACAAGTGAGTGCGCAAGCACAGGTGCACTCCCTATTCCTTCACTCTCATAATTCGGTGGGACAGCAATCTGACACGACCGTAGAGAGATCAGGCGCAGGACCAACGGCTTAACGTGCCTTCCGAAGCACGGAGGAGCTCGAGATGAAATTTTTCGGTCACCCATCCGATGACTGGCATCTGCGAACGTTGCTTAACTTTAGCAACCGCAGGCCGAGTGCGCTAACCACTGCGCCTTCGAGCTCATACGTTAACTATGAATGTATTAAAGGCTGCAAACTGTTGCGTTGCTGTCCCACAGTTACAGAGACCTTTATTTTCTTGCATCGTTACAACTCAAAGCGAGTCTTTGGCCTCCGATAATATTCCACGTTAGTCTCCACCTTAGTCGGTCCTGAGCCACCCCAGCCAGGAGAATAACGGAAAAAGGCATTTGTAATTCGGCTTGGGGGACAGCTATTACCATAGATAATATCTATTAATTACCTCGCTGACAACAGTGGGATAGGGTATGTCGTCGTAGAGGAACTCCCAGCCGTGACGGCAGGGTGTGGTGTTGGCTCCGAGCGGCGGTGACCTGGTCTCCAGCACCAGCGTCCAGTTGGCGTCGTACACAGAACACCGGTCCCAATCTGGCCCGTTGATCGCGCCCGGTATCGATAAGTTGCGCCTAGGAAATAGTTAAAGGTTAATTGGGTATTTGACATATTCTAGCATCACCATGCCCAGGTTGCGACAGGAAATCCTTTTGGTATATTTACTTTACTCTATGGACAGGAAACTATTATAAAGGAATTATCCTTTAAATGAAAATGAATTATCATTGACGTATCTGACATCACTGCCGAGTCTGACCGAGGATAAAAATATCCGCGACTGGCCGCTTTTAAAAAAAATATGAGCAATAGAGCGATAGTTGCTCGATTTGTAACCATTTAGGTAGGTACAATGTACCTACGTACATTGCTAATACTGTGGAAAATAGAGCCCGTTTTACGAATATCAAAACCAACAAAGAATTTACGTAATATACTTTAATGATTTCACATTAAACACCCGAACCGTATAAACAGTCATTATGTATGTTCGTTCACACACATAAATGTTTGTCCTTGGTGTTCGAACCCGCGAACTTTTTAACCATTATCAACAACCGGTCGTCTCTTCAAATGAGTTCTATGAGCAGGCAGGGGTTTTGAGGAGGGTGTCGCCGGATAAAAGGGTGCCACAGGCGCCCCCTGCAAATCCCCTCGCTTATAGTTCGTTTTCTTAGTTGTCGAGGACGCCGTAGAAATCTCGCCCTGGTAGAATTAAAACTGGCATTGCCTATGAGTGACAAGCATCACCTGAGCTCTTGGTCCAGGTGGCTGAGTTTGGGCACCCTGCACCAGTGCTGCTGAGGCGTGGCGGCGACGAACATCTGCGCGCAGTACGTGAACACGAGGAAGACGGCAAACGGCTTTTTTTTCGATGAGGACTTCGTTGGAGGCGGCAGAAGGCCATTGACAGCTTAACTGGATTATTCGGCGGACGGCATCATGGCCGAGAACATGCGCCAGTGTGACTGACAACAAGCATCACCTGAGCTCTTGATCTAGATGGCTGAGCTCGGGCTCCCTGCACCAGTGCTGCTGCGGCGTGGCGGCGACGAACATCTGCGCGCAGTACGAGAACACCACGAACACGGCATCATGAGTACGAACAGCCAGCGCTGGTGCTGTACCCAGTATGAATGACAACAAGCATCACCTGAGCTCTTGATCTAGATGGCTGAGCTCGGGCTCCCTGCACCAGTGCTGCTGCGGCGTGGCGGCGACGAACATCTGCGCGCAGTACGAGAACACCACGAACACGGCATCATGAGTACGAACAGCCAGCGCTGGTGCTGTACCCAGTATGAATGACAACAAGCATCACCTGAGCTCTTGATCTAGATGGCTGAGCTCGGGCACCCGGCACCAGTGCTGTTGAGGCGTGGCGGCGACGAACATCTGCGCGCAGTACGTGAATACCAGGAACACCGCGAACGGCATCATGGCCGCGATCAGCCAGCGCTAGTACCTACTATACCCAACATATGGATGACTGCAAGCATCACCTGAGCTTCTTGATCCAGGTGGCTGAGCTCGGGCACCCTGCACCAGTGCTGCTGCGGCGTGGCGGCGACGAACATCTGCGCGCAGTACGTGAACACCAGGATCACGGCATCATGAGTACGAACAGCCAGCGCTGGTGCCGTACTCGACATATGAATGACTACAAGCATCACCTGATCTTTTGATCCAGGTGGCTGGGCTCGGGCACTCTGCACCAGTACTGATGCGGCGTCGCGGTGACGAACATCTGCGCGCAGTACGTGAAGGACATGGCATCATGGCTACGAACAGCCAACGCTGGTACTATACCCATCAGTCAATGACTACAAGCATCACCTGAGCTCTTGGTCCAAATGGCTGAGCTCGGGCACTCTGCACCAGTGCTGATGCGGCGTCGCGGGGACGAACATCTGCGCGCAGTACGTGAACACAATAGAAACACCGCGAATAGCCAGCGCTGGTACTATACCCAACATATGAATGACTAGAAGCGTTACCTGAGCTCTTGGTCCAGGTGGCTGAGCTCGGGCACCCTGCACCAGTGCTGCTGCGGCGTGGCAGCGACGAACATCTGCGCGTAGTACGTGAGCACGAGGAACACAGCAAACGACTTTTTTTCGATGGGGACTTCGTTGTAGGCGGCAGGAGGCCATTGACAACTTAACTGGACTATTCGGTGAATGGCATCATGGCCGAGAACATGCGCCAGTGTAACTGACAACAAGCGTCACCTGAGCTCCTGATCAAGGTGGCTGAGCTCGGGCACCCTGCACCAGTGCTGCTGCGGCGTGGCGGCGACGAACATCTGCGCGCAGTATGTGAACACGAGGAACACGGCGAAGGGCATCATGGCTGCGAAGAGCCAGCGCTGGTGCTGTACCTAGGGTGAATGACTACAAGCATCACCTGAGCTCTTGGTCCAGATGGCTGAGCTCGGGCACTCGGCACCAGTGCTGCTGCGGCGTGGCGGCGACGAACATCTGCGCGCAGTACGTGAATACCATGAACACCGCGAACGGCATCATGGCCGCGAACAGCCAGCGCTGGTATGTGCCCATGTCGCCCAGTGCGTGGATGATGCGCTCAAGGATGTCGCCGGTAGGAGCGGGAACGGGGGCGGGAGCGTCGCCATTGAGTTTTCGCACCTCCTGCAGATGACAAATTAAATTAAATTAGCGGGAAGATGGGATTGTCTCGATCTCAGTTTCCCCCGGACTGTGCGTACGGGTAAGAAAAGAAGGAACAATTTATTTGAAAAGTTTAGTGGAGTACTGGGAATACACGTACAGCAGGAATACTCGCATGTATATGAATCCTTAAATGGATCCGCATACCGGGCACAGATAGGCCTGAGAACCAGGCAAACTTTCGGTTTTCTTTCCTGGAAAAATGGAGCGTCGAATAGACGTGATTTTTAAGTGGAGATAGTTGAACGGATGGAGAGGAACATAGGCTACTTTTTTTTCAATCTGCACCCATATTTGGAAACCGTGCTACCCCGAATTTTAATGCCAGCGAAGCAGCGTGCTTAAGCTACTATAATATGTATAAATGGTGTCAAACAAACAGTAGGAGATAAGTAGGTTTTCCCCATGAGCGGTAGATCTCTTTTTTCTAAATCACTATTCAGAGCGAGTTTTATTAAGTAATTGTGCATGATTGCGTAAATTATGTTAATTTTTAGTTTGGGTACTTTTTTTGCGTATAACCTTATCTGGATTTTCCAGTTTGTGAAATGACTATAATTAATAAGCAAAAAGTAGGTAAGGTCGTGGAATCCTTGGAAATCATTAATAAAGAAGACAATTTTTATTCATGCTTTTGGCTGTTGTCAATCTCTATGATTAAAAGCGAATATACTTAGAAAAACCTACTCTTTTTATGAAGTCAGCTCACAAATTACCGTTTGTTAGGTAACTATACATTATTAATTATAGTTTTATTTAGGGTAAGTTCGCCTGTTCGCGTCCATCGCCCAGTTCGCGTCCACTTTATTTTTAAATCCTCGAAAATAAGTAAACTGCTACACCAATCAAACGACCAATTTTACTCCTTAAACCTGTATGTTTAAGAAGCTAGCACGGACGTACGGACCTTTTGTTTATATGTATAAACAAAAGGTCCGTACGTCAAACCAAAAAAAAATGAAAAAAATATTTGCCCTTGCTGTTCAACAACAAGTGCGCGAACGCGGGATTTTAAGAAAAAAAATTGTGTGCAGCGGCGGGTTCGATGGTAAGTATTTTATTGTTTCATATGTATTTTGGTAAACTTAAATGTTTCTAAACTTTTATAATGAAAAAAGGAATAATAGTTATTATGAATTTGTTTATTTTTTTTATATTTAAGTAATAAAATAAGGTGGACGCGAATTACTACATCAAATTTTCAAAATTTCCACTTTGCGTCCGGGTGGACGCATACTATAAACATAATAGACCAAATTGCGTCCACTATGTATTTTTGATAAAAGCAATTGACTTTCTTGTGAAGTAGCACTTCGTAACTGTTGTGCTATGTTTCTGCTGGTGAGTAAGGTTGCCAGAGCTCAGTTGGGGAGGGTATGGGGTTAAGGCCGGCAACACATCAACGATACCTCTGGTGTCGCGGATGTCCATGGGTGGCGGTGATTGCTTACCATCAGGCGACCCGCCAGCTCGTTTGCCGCCTCTGACATAAAAAAAAAATTAAATGCTTAAATTCTTAAATGACAAGTGGACAAAAATTATTTTAATCTTATTTTGGCTTCACTAACAACTTTTTGATTTTCTGGAAGTTACAGCGACGTTGGTTCTATGGTGTCCTTAGACGACAAAAGAATTCTACCATTAGAAGATATTGCATCAAACTCCAATATTAAGTGATGAAAAAGAAACTCTCGTGAAGGAACTTACTCCAGAAATTCCTTTGACTTCATCATCAGGACCAACTGTATAGCTACCATCTTTATACCCTGAGGGTCTTAATTACAACCATTTTCAGCCACTACACAAAAGAGAACTACTGATTAATTTGAACACCACCTGGTGCTGACCAGCTGACCAGTATTTTTTTTACAATGCTGGAAAAGATAATCCCAGTACTCCAGCAACCATACCTTCTGCTGCATGAAGTTAGGAAGGAAAAGCAGGAAGCGCGTTGTTATTAATCAATACTGATCTTAGATTAAAATTAGGAGTCATCCATCGCCCTGGAAGGGTGTCCTTAAAAAATCACGAAATGTCACAAGGGGGGAGGGGGTGTATTAATATTACTGGGGGTGTAGTGATATACATATGTATATAACCTTTATTTTGTTTCCGGCAAATATGCTATACTTATCCAAAAATCGGCGTTAAATCTGTGGTGTGAAGACATTCTTAATAAGATTATGTTCATCTAGTGTTGTAGCGTGGGGGGGGGGGTCTTAAACCTCAGCAAGGGGGAGGGGTGTGGTCAAAAAAACATCACATGATAAATGGACGACCCCTTAACAGAACTCATAATGTTTATCTTTAAAGGTGCCAGTACTGGTTAGGTTCCTATAACATAGTTATCTTATTTTAAGTTCAACAATTGTAGCGAATTAATTTTTTAAAGTGATTACAATGTTGATTTTTAATATTTATATTTATTATTAAATAAAGACACTGATAGAATACAATCTTTCTTTCATTTTTCTTCATATCACCCCTATTATCCTTTACTAAGCTGGTGGACGCAAACTGGTCCATGGGTGGACGCAATCTATATTTTGTGGACGCAAACTGGGTAAAACGCCAAATTCCGATATTTTAATTTTTTTGGAATAAATACAAAGTGTTTTAAGCAAATTTTAAAGTTAATCTTAAAATAGACTATATAATGAACTTATTAAATAATTTTGAGATAGATACTACTGCTGGGATATTTTTATTTTCGCCGTCAAACTTGGGAACTGCACTAAATGGACGCAAACAGACGAAATGACCCTATGTTCCGGAAAAAATAATTTATAATTATTTCTTATACCGAAAGATTTCAGATTCGTGGGGGTAACCCTCCGTCATTGAAGGTAATACAAATATAGATTTAAAAGGGTTGAATGGTATTTGAAACAGCACAAAAATTGTACAATATAAAATTTGTACAATTTAACAACGCAAACATAAATAGCGCAATATTAATAAATCGCCAAAATTAAGATTATTTAAAAAACATAATATTCCTAAAAGTGCGAAATAAACTATTAAAAAAATTACGAACCTCAATTATTTTCTCTTCCATCGCCAAAAATCTCAGGGCGCACTATAAATCTTTAAATGACACTAACTAACAGCACTTCCTTATGATAATTCCTACAAAATAATATCTATTACAATGTTCTGATAGCACTACGAATCTGAGATAATTCGGCACGACTAGATAACACAGTGCGATGTGTAGTCGAAAACATATCGATACATTGTGAAATAAATCATTGGTTATTCACGAAGGTTTGTCCGCCGGTGCCGGCGGGTTGCATTCGAACTAAACGCATGGCGGGAACTCGTTTTGCAGCCGTGACACAGGCCGTGATATCAGAGCGGCGCTATTATCCTACTACTATTATAAAGGCGAAAGTATGGTAGTTTGTAGGTACTCTTTCACGTAAAAACTACTGAATGGATTTGAATGAAACTTTACCACAATATAGCTTATACATCAAAATAACACATAGGATATTGGAAATCGAAATCCACGCGGACGGAGTCGCGGGCGGCCGCAAGTAGATAGATATGTAGCTAGAGCGAGTGATGTGTTTATGTTAATATTCGTGAAATCTGAGCTCTATTGACAGAGCCGTCTTTCACCAGTAAGAGGCCCTGGGCATATGAGCCTTTAAACATCTAGTTAGTTAGTCGTTTGGCCTCCCGACCCTAGTGTGGGGCCCAAACGAACGCGGGGCTCTGGACATGTGCCAATTGTGCTCAGTGGGAAAGACGGGTCTGTCTATTGGTATCAAACTACAGACTTATCTCAATATTCCCTGTTTTTGGAAAAGTCCTTGAGACTCTTGTTTGTCAGACATTAAGTTGGCGTGGAGAAATTTTCTTTAAGGCCGAGTAGGCCACAGCCTAGGGGGCCAGGATCGACAGGGGCCCATTGCTGTCCTCAATGGGCCCCTGTGTTGTGAAATATTTATTTATTTATTATTTATTTATTCAAGACATTGGTGTCTTTTCTGTAATATTTTCTAACAACATCAAAACATTGCACTAGATTGGGATAACTAATGTGGAAATGCGAAATCTCTACTTGCTCTATAATGTTACGTTCCTCTATAATCCAAAATCGCAAGATCATGACGAGGTTTCGCTAAACCATTTAAGCGTCTCTCTTTTAGGGAACATGCCGTAGAAATACTATAAAACCTTCAAAAACCTGTTCCAATTAAAAAAATACACGTTTTCATACAAAATTAATGCATTTTTATGGTTACGATAATTTTTCAACTTTTATAAGTTGTCATTGTCTTACTTCCCGCCGACCTACAAACTACAATACATAATGACTAAATTCGGCAAGAAGCAATGTCAGGCGGCTCGAGTACCTAAATGAAGGCTCCGAAACCAACAGGATTTTTTTATAATAAACTATTTTTTATTTATTACGGTTAATATAAGTTTTGTTTCCATCAGATAATTACCTAATTACAGCATAAACAAGATGAGACCTAGGAGTCCTTAAATACAGGGTCGCCCTAAATCTCTACTACTCTCCTCTCTACCTACACTGTGGCTAGGTACATATACCTAATAAGTTAATTTTATTTTATCTAAGATTTTGAAAATAAAATCTTAAAAAAACAAACTAAAAAGTTGAACGGAACAGATTCAAGGTGGGAAAGTTATTTAAACAGTTGCGAATTAGTAAGGAACACAAGCTGGCTCCGTTCTTTACTCTCTGACTCTGATGATATCATATAAAGAAACTAAGTATACCTACCTAATACTATGATGATGACAAGCATGACGTGCGGTTTACACAAGTCATGGCCAATCTTATAAATCTTAAATTCTCTATCTATTTTAATCGGATTATGCTTTGTAGATAGATACACTTCATTTTTTTATATCAATCCTGGTATGTGAAATGTCTGCATTGTCCATAAACGGTTCTCAAATATTCTACTAGCTTTTCCTTATGTGTAAGTATGGTCTGTGATTTCTTGACATGCACTTGATTTACAAAAGGCCATAATCTTCAAGGCAAGATTTATTTATACTCAAATTAAACCGGTTTTAATCATTCTTAAATATGCCAGCCATTGCCGATAACTTTTACCAGATGGCCTTGACAAAGAAACCGATCCAGCTCAAAGTATCAAAGAACTGCCAGTGCTTAAACCTTAAAGGGCACCTCGATATAGGGCATATTTGACGCGCATACGGAAGGAGTTAAAACATACAACTTAATTCTACATACGTCAAAGTTGACCTTTCTTACAACGTGTTAAAGTGACTTTCCTGATTCTTTTTTCCAATTGTTCCAGCAGAAAGGTCTATGTTCTGACAGGAAATCAGTTAACAGTTGGTTTATATACGTTTCTTCCTTTTTGTTGGAACTGTGACGACCTATTTGGAGGACTAGTAGAAGGCAGCTAGTTGTACCAAAAGTCACAGGTTCGATAATATTCTCGCATGTGCGTTATGTCAGTCGGTGCTTTCTTAGTTTCTAATTATGTTTATATATATATGAAAAATGTAGATAATGTACCAGTGGCGTCTGTTTTATTGTTTACATAGACTAACACTGAGAAAAACGAGTGTTATCTTGTAACCGCGGTTACTTTTAAACATAAATAAACTAATCAGTATTCAATTGTTGAGTGAGGATGATGCTAAAAGCGATAGCGTCGCATCGCCTTAGTTGCGTCGGCTAAAGCTTTGACTCAAGCTGTGCGCACACTAGCGTGCTAAAAATTGTGGGGCAATGATTCGTCCACCAAAGGCAAAGTTCATAGGTATAGTCCCATCGAGCTACATGGAAAATCATTATGTCAAATTCATACTTAATTATTTTTTTTTAACTTAATTTTTTAACATTCTATAACAGAAAACCTTTAACCACAGAGTAGGCTTAAGCACAAATACTTACAATGTTTGAACAACAACTTTTCTTCGCATCTTTTGTTGTTTCAGTAAATTGCCACTAAGAAACTATGTATTCTATGTGTGACTCACACACCTATTCATGTGCATCCTACTACTTATGTTCTGCGCTTAACGTTGGTATTCTATTCGTCTACTATTGAGGACAAGGCGCGCCAGTCCGCGGGAGCGAGGCCGCGTTCGCCATTTTGAATAAACGCTTTTATTTTAATCAACCATTTTGTTTACATTTCCGCACACTTCCTGCCTGCAGAAAGGTCAAGTTCATTACCCGCTTTGATAGTTCCGAAATAAGTTCCGATATATAAAAGAAATAGGATTAAAGATCGCTTAATAACCATCCACTTAGAAATAATTAAAATGATCGGTAATTGTAACTCAATAGTAAGGTGAAAAATAAAGGAGATAATTTAGAAATAGATTAAGTATATATTATATGAGGAGTAATAGCCTGATTTGAGATTGTAATATATAGGTTGATGAAGTTTCTTTAAACACGATCCCCAATACTTAGGTGCTAAAGAAATATCATAATCCTACATAGGTATTTCGTTTCAAAAGTAGAGTCGATGGAGGGAATACAAATATAAATGACACAAATATAATCACGACATCAACATTCATTTATTTACATTATTTATTAAAACTAAATTATTGTACATTTTCTTATGAAAAAATAATTATTATTGTTCAGACTTAACAGTTGCTTTAACATAACCATCGGCACCTGTTTGGTTTCTTACTTACCAAGTAATACTTACTTAGCAGCAACATATCGACTTTCACCTTTGCTTAAGTTAATATTAACTCAAAAGTCTAGGAACATTTGAGAGTATTAATTAGTGAAAGTTATACTTAATATACCTACCCAGTGACGTAACGTGAGGATTGAGGAAAAGATAGTTAGATACCTCTATAATACCTTCCCCCCCATACTATGAAAACGCCAGCTAAAATCATAAAGATTATTCATAACTATAAAGGTAGTAACATATTTATCTGTACTTTCTATTTTCACGAGTCTAGTTACTGAAAATCAATCAATGAAAAACATCGAATGTCAGTCAACCTGCATTCAATATAATTGATGATCGATTTGGTAACTGTTAGGAAGTTACGAAACTAGGTAGCACACTTAAATTGCGAGTTGGGTATTAGTAATGGTTTGTGTATTTTTAGTAGGTACCTTACTACCTATATAATGTTTTTCAATGAATTGGCTACAAATCAGGACATGTAAATTTCATCTTTTTTACTCATTCTTAAACCCTTGAAAAACATTAACCTAAATTTATTTCGAATCAGGGTACTTTTCTTTAATTCCCGAATTACACATATTCTTACGATACAAACCTAATGTCAAGGAGATAATTATAATTGTTTGACAACAATTAACCCCTTTGGCATTTACTATGTTTGTTTATTCAGGAGAAATGCAAACCTGTTTCATTCGTTTCATAGACAAATCTCACGTTATGCCACTGGTTTAACGACGCTGGGCTATTTAATAAGCTAAGTAATTTTAAACTTACGATTTAAATAAACTTATTGTAAGTATTCGTTATAAATAATAAAACGTAATTCGAACCACAATCAGAGCTGTATTTTAGTTTTATTTCAGTTAATGATGTCCAAAAACATTTTATAAAAATATATTAACAATTATTGACACATTCAACAAATTCAACAAGAAAAATGTTTTTATTGTAGTTTTCATTTTGTATCTACATCTAGATAGACTACTGTTTAATATTCTGCGAAAAATATCATTCATTCGTATCATCATAAACTACGTGACAAGACAATGTCGAGACCATTGTCATTGATATCAACTTCAAGTAAAAATTTAACCGGCTGGCTTCACACCAATCTGACGACAAACCTAGATAACAGCACAACTATTCAAATACTTTCGAAATGATATAATTCTAATTGTATTTGTAGAGCTTTTTATTAATAAAAAACAATATCGAAACGAATACAAATCGGCTCATCCCGGTACAATGAATCATAATCCCTAGTGGGAAGCACAAGACTCAAACCAATGGGGGGTTACGTAATTTATGATGATTGTGGGAGTTAAACTCTTTTACCTATATCACAGCATGTGGTTATATTGACAACTTCCACATCGATTATCATCTATCTATACCATTTCATTTTATCAACAAAATTCGTAAGTTTGATCATTTCGATTTTCGACTTATAAAGATCTTGTAACTTTGTTACTAATAAGAATTATATTATATTATTAATTGAATTATTGAAGAGCACTAATTAGCTAAATATGTTTTTTTTCTAGCTACAGAGGCACGTATTTAAAGCTTGAAAATATTTGATTCAAATCGGATTGCTATGAACGTAAGAAGAAATTATTATATAAATTAATTATAACTTCTACAAAGTTGGACATGGCCAATTCCTGCCTAGTGAAGTAGTGATGGCCACGAATGGCACAAAAGCACAAAATATATTAAAATATGAATTTTCATATATTTTACAATCTTGTAGAACTTGTCAGTATTTAAAAGAAATTAATTAGTAATTTAACTTCCGCTATACACTGCTTTTGAGAAAATGCGTTCCTTTCAACGTAAATACGGATAGTCTGCTCTTGTCCTCCATAGACACAATATAATATTGTATGAAAAACAGTGACATACAATAAAATATAGCTTCAAATATAAAAAAATATTTGAAATTGTATCATTTAACGTATTATTTATCACCAATAAACTATTTTAAACATAGTATTTTATTATTTTTCCCAAAATGAATATTACTTTAAGCAGAAAGGAATGAATATTATTGTCATTATTTCGACAGTTATTGTCAAATATTTAAATCCGTTGCCATGGAAATAATGAACAATGCGTGACAGAGTAAGCGTTAGCAAAATTACGTTAAGAGAAAAAGAGACAACAGTTTTTTCACGGTACACCGTTGAGTAACCTTAGTAACCAATGTATCATGTCATCAATCAAAACAATGCTACAGTAAGGGATTGAAATGTTTTTTGCAATCTTTGTGTATCTGTATAATTATAACCTCAAGTTCTTGGACTTTAGTTGTTAATGATATTTAATGTTCTGATAGTAACGAGTCTAATGCAGTACGACATGTTTGTGGGAAATGAATTTGGTGTCTAGGCAAACGTTCCATAGAATGTTGGCCATGTCTTTTACCAGCTGAAACTAAAGAAAAGTAGGTAAGTAGTATGATTGCCAAAATTACTTATGAAAGGCCTCTTTGATAAATTTGCCATGCACTATAATAGCTATAGATTGCTAAAACTATTAAAATTAGACCTATAAGACTCTAGGCTAGACTCAGAAATGTATATTCAATTATTCAAACAACAACATCATGAAATACCCTTTAAGATTAAGTTCATGAATTAATTTAATAAAGTAGGTAGGTAAGTAAACTTATTGTAGTACCTATTTATCACTATGATATGTCGCTGTATAAGGCAAGTTATACGACAATTCGTATATCATTGAGCCAATTTTATTTAGCCGAAATTACTTACCCGTACTTTAAATTAATGAAACTTATTAATATAATTTGCGCTTACTTTTTACATTCAGTATCGTTGAGATAGCTGACAATATGATAACGTAGCAGCAGATTTTAGATGAATAATAATCATTTAACAAAGTTTGATGGCATTTTTCATAGCCAAACAACTTCACTTGATAATATTATAATGAAGAAAATGGTACCTAGTCTGGAGCCTTGCGGTACTCCCGTTTTAATTCGTTAAGAATGTACAAATCTTCTAATTGTAATTAAAATTCAGACTTAAAATAAAACAGATAACACATCTGTTGGCTTTTTATATTGTGCTGTTTGAACTTTAGGATCCGTTACGTTTACGTAGGGATCATCCAACCCTAACCTAATTTGAGCTGGTAGCGTGCTTCTTTCACCAATCTTTGTTTCTATGACTACGTTATTAGAGCTCTTTCTTTGTCGTTTTTCCATTCTTCTACATCTTCCGTGTCTTCTGGTTTCCTGTAAAAAAAGAATGTTTTAGGAAATTCAGAAGTAAATATGAATTGATTCACGATGTCACACTTATCTATATGTTTTTTATTTTATATAAAGGAGAAAAATCATACAACTGAGCCATAAATGTTGTATCTGAAATGAACATTTTTGTAATTCATTCAGAAATGTTCTATATAGGGTCTCTAGGATATCTAGGGCCTACCCTCGATTGCCTCAATATCCCCCTGATAGAGCAGCCTTATGTTGACTCAGGAGGAATGTTCAGCCACACAAGGGGTCTTACCTTTTTTATTACAACTATGTATGTGTAGGTACCTATAGCTTTAAAGAATAATAGTGTTTTGATAAACACGCTTTTTTAACAATTCTTTCAGATAAAGTTAATGAACCCTAGACCTTAAACTTTATAATAACCCATCTACCAACCCGCAAAGTGAGAAGTTCCTGACGAGCCTCTCTCCATCCTCTATGGTCTGCGGCATGGCGCGGCCCTTCGTCTCTGGCAGCAGCACGCCGCAGCCGCCCGCCACCAGAGACACGCAGCCCAAGATCAGCAGAGGCAGGGGGCTCCAGGTGCGCTCCTGGAATTCATGTCTTCAATTAGACATAGGAAGAGAAGAAGAGCATAGTGAACTTCTACTTAAATGAGCTGCCCGTCTTAGGAAGTACCTCTAACAGGATTCTGTTATGGATCATCATACTGTGATAATCCGTGATGATGATAATGGTAAGCATTTATTTACAAATCCTCACCGAGTAGACGAAGAAAGGCGAGATGATGAGCTCGAAACAGAATAATTAACATTGCGGGATATGGGCAGCAGCGTTCCTCTGTGTTTTATCGTTCATGATGACTATGATGAAGATGCTCACCGAGTAGACGATGAAGGGCGAGACGAGCGTGGCGACGTATCCGCTGACGTGGATGAGCGAGGAGCCGGACGCGCGCACGCGGGTCGGCAGCAGCTCCGTCGACCACTGGATGGCCGCGTTGTACGACATATTCACGCAGAACCGCGCCATTATAGCTAGTGTTACTTGCGGGATGCCTGAAAGAGCAATTAATTAGTAAATTAATATGTACTACTAAGATTAAGGAAAATTATGTTAACACTTCATTCCTTTCAGAAGCTCAATAAAAGCATAGGTTGCCAATCTGGCTGAAGGGGTTTTTCGGAATAAAAAGGCTCTTTATAATATCACTTCTAAATCAATTCGGGGCAGGTAATTTAGCTAGTAAGATTTACGACATCTGCTTCCGATCCCCGCACATAATCTAACAATTTTTTACCTTTTGGGACAAACGCCGCTACAAGAGTGAGGATCCCAGCTATCGTTAGTGGAGTGCATGTTAAAATTCTTCGACCCCATCTGCAAGCCAAAAACAGAATCTTTTAAGATTTCTATCGTATTACTGAAACAGCTTTCCGATTTGTGGGTACGTACGTACATCAGGATGAAATCTAACAAGTATTTTGATTTCGAGTGTCGACTAATTCAAAATATACTAACTTGTCGAGTATCAACGCAAGCAGCGTGACCGAGGGTATCTCCGTCGCGGAAGTCAACGTGAACGTGATGAAGAAGTCCACACCGAGTCCCTCGCTCAGCCGGACCAGTCCATCGAAGACCACCGCACAGCCCATGTATACTACCACCATGTAGCACAGCATGGACCGGAGTGGGCTCGACCTGAATAGTGCGCCGATCGACTCGTCTGTCTGCCGCGTTTGACGGGATTTTACCTGGAAGGATATTGTCATCGTCATTATCATCTTCAGTTAAAGATTTGTTCTGCTTCTTAACATCAACAGCATCTTAAGAGTCGTCGTTGGCCTAAACTGATATCAATCGGGATGTCACCATTGCCTGCCATGCCTTTCTAAGAGCCTTAGTGCAAAAATCCCCCCTAGAATCATATTTATCTCGATGAATACGTCTACCGCTGGATAAATAATGCTTTGTTAAAGACGTCCACTGAGCTGAATAACATCTTTCACGGAACAAGAGCGCCAGAACTCCCATAAATAATAGTTCCTGGATACGAATTACATAATATACTTACAACAAATTCATCCAATACGTCTGGTGGGATCGTTCTGCCGTTCACGCGCTCAAACTTATGCAGCACCTCGACAGCTTGGTTCACTCGACCACGGGATGACAGCCATCTGGAAGAATTGGAGAAAACCATCGAATATTTAGTGTAATCAAGCCTTCAAAACTTTTATCTCTTCTCAATATACAAAAATATGTGGCTTTTTCATTGTCACTTTATAACTGAAGTACGGCTCATCTATCCAAACTAAAGGACACAGTTTTTTTTGGGCCCACCAACAATCGGTAACGTTTAAGACAAAGAGAACTATGTAAAAAATGTATATATTTTTTTATGAATTTTGCTATTGAAGTGAATTTCAAACGAAACCGGAGTCATAAAACCAAAATAAAAAGCCTTATTTTGATTATATCCGTGAAATATCTGTCCAAAGATTAGTAAAAAATGGCTGACATCCAGATAACTGAAGGAAAAAAGGTTTTTATCAATAGAATTAAAATGAAACACTTGAAATCGAACATAAAAGAGACGCAATTTACTTTTGGAACGGTTTTCATGCCTATTTTTATCTAAGGCGGTGATTGATAGTGACTTTTAATCATTTAATTAATGAAATAAAATAATACGAATAAACAATACAAAAAAATCCGTATAACGGAACGCAAGTGCTAGTCTATTGCCGGATTTTGATTTTATTTAAAAACTGAATACAAATGTCAGAAACCTTCAGTCTGTCAACTGTCATTAATGGTTTTACTATATAATTTAAAAAAGCTGTAGTTTGTTTGTTTGAACACGCTACTATCAGAAACAGCTGGTTCGATTTGAAAAATATTTTTGCGTTGGATTATCTATTAGTCGAGGCAGGCTTAAACTAAAAAATGTTAAGCTATAGTTTAAGACTACATATTTTTGCAAAAACCTTATTCTACGCGGACAGAGTCACAGGCGGACACTAGTCATAATAAATTGCTTTTACTTCAGATACGTAGGAAAAACATAATGGAAAATCGCCCTTATGTGTAAGTATTTACGGTTCAGGCGTTGAAAGTCAGGAAAGCAAATAGACAGATTAGTTTATGAGGTTAATATATATTTTCCCATCTTATTTCTAACGATTCCGGTTAAAATATGAAAAAGTAATATCACCACTATAATCTGGAGATTATAAGGAATAAATTGATACCCATTTCGTAAATAAACGCTAAAATTTTATGTGGGCCTAACTCTCCATACAAAAACGATTGTCACCTTTTCAGGGTTTGTTCGGACTATTTAGTAGATGGTTTATGTGAGGTTTGCACAAAATCGGTCGAGTGGTTGATCATTTACCACACGTATCGAAACACGTACCGGGCTGCTAGTTTAATAAAATTGTAAAAGTAGGTATAGGATCTTCAAACCGCAATTTTAATTAAAAAAAGAGTGTTCGTGAAAAAGTATCTGGTATTCATTGCTCTTCGTGGAATATGTTTTATATCTTATCCATTCATTGGCATTTAAATATCTTTGCACGCCGGATCAAACCAAACATAAAAAGTTTTAACTTTTCATTCAACCGGATGTTACTGAGAAATGATCATTACGAGTTACAAGTAAACGGACGGATAATGATGAAATGTTCTCGCAAAAAATACTTAGTTTATCTTTTCCTTATAACTAAAGGATGCCTAAAAAATATTTCTCGTGCTTAGATTACCCAAGGCAATTATGTTTACTTTATCATAAAACTCGTCTGGTGCTAATTTTCTTATGCATGACTCAAAAGTCGGAAGAATATCTAAATAAATGTTTGCTTAAGCAGATTCACCGTGACATAAAGATTAAGGCCATTGAAATGGATTAACTCCAAATGGCTTTAATCTCAAACAATTGGGATTTAAGTTATCTTTTTCTCCTTCACTTAAGATCAAATGGTAATTGGAATGATTAATGATAGCAATTCTCTCTTCGGGCTTCACATCATCGCTTGTTTAATCCGCATAGACGAGACATTTTTTATTGTAGGACAAACGTTCTAAGATAACTCGAAACATACACAAATATTTATCACGCAGATTGTTGTCATTGGAGCATGGATTAAATAAAACTCAATATTTGTTCTTTTCTAAGGTCGGCTTCAGTCACGACAGCGTATTATGTACACATACCACTTCAAAGCGCAAAATTAATATCCACACGTTCGCCACTTCGGGATTTTATCCAAAACACGTGTTCATGTGACCAACACGTGTGGTGTTATCTGTTTGCTCTTGACCAATTTATATAACAATGAGTGTGACGTTTGCATGTATCAAATTCGTTAAGCAACTAGGTACCAGTAGGTAGATATTTATTTTCAAGCATGGTGGAGAAGCATGATTTTGGACACCTTCATTAGAAACAATTTCCCTACGTAGACAATTATTCTTAATGGACAAATTAGTTGGATGACTTCATCATCATCCTTTTTAGGGTTCCGTAGCCAAATGGCAAAAACGGAACCCTTATAGTTTCGTCATGTCTGTCTGTCTGTCTGTCTGTCTGTCTGTCCTGGTTCGTTCTCCGCCGTTTCTGAACCGATTGCCACGAAAATTGGTGGAGAGATGTATAGCGATAATTCAAGAATTGGTTCTTAAAATTATCGAAAAATAATCATTTTTTACCCCCGCTCCCATACAGCGAAAAGTTAATTCTAAAAAAAAATTCGAATTAACCCATCGTGTAGGGTATCGTTAAACAGGTATTTTTAAATACAATAAAACTCGCCTTGAAACCATGTAGATCAAACACCCCAGTCTCGAGATATATTAATACAAAGTTAAAAATAGAGCGTCCCCCCCCCCTTAACTTTTGAAATACTATTACAATAATTCTGAAAAAAATGTCCTGTATACCTCCAAGTAAGTACTTTCAACGAAAACTATAGCGAACCCTGTATCATACATAGTTATTTTTATACAACTCGACCAACTTATGACGTGCAGTTGCCCTTACTAAATGTTGTCTTAAGCGGTCGGGCTATCTTTTAGCTACGGAACCCTTTCATGGGCGTGTCCGACACGCTCTTGGCCGGTTTTTTTTATTTTCTGGTGGAAAAACATGCGTTACGCATGTCCCACAGTTTGTGAATTAGGCGAGGGTCCGTGGGACAATCTACGTCCTATTCACCAACCCGGAGGGATAGACTACCCACTAAATACTTCCACTAGGTACTTCGAAGCCATATTGGCCATCGGAGGACTTTGGTTTTATCCGCCTGGTGAACCAAGCCCATCACGGTTGAAGGGTGGCTGAAGAAGTGAGCTCATCGTTAAGACGAACAATTAGGTTTGTTTTTGAAAATTCCACCAGCGTTACTGATTACCCTAACAGAAGTGCATTAGCTACTGTCGCTGAGTCAGTATAATATGTGATGATGTCTGTTACCTACCTATTTGTGAAGTTGTCAGACATTTATGTGCGTATCTGTCGCAGCCAACTGA
Organism: Nomophila noctuella; assembly: GCA_958496325.1. NCBI lineage: Eukaryota > Metazoa > Arthropoda > Insecta > Lepidoptera > Crambidae > Nomophila > Nomophila noctuella. Next base: position 14,726,108 of record OY292483.1, on the reverse strand, counting down.
TTAAATCAGCCATTTAGTTAAGCGGATAGCCGCTTAACCTAATTCTGTCAGAGTAGAATTTCTGCATACTTAGGATAATTTTTTGACTGAAGCTTAGCCCTTTTAATCCGGTCAAATTAGACCAAAAAATAAGAGTAAAGTTACATAAATTCCCACCTAGCTGAAAATCGGTAAGATTGTTTAAAATATCATTAAAAACAAAATTTGAAAGTTCCCCATCTTTCCCCTGTAAGGAAAAAAAAATATTCAAGGTCAAAGGTCCAAAAAAAGAGTTTTTCGCGATTTTCAGCAAAACGGAAAGTTTTATCATAAAAATACCTCAGACAAAATTGTAGATCATAAAATTATCTACAAAAAATGTATTAATACTTTTTTTTCTACGAGCCACCGTTTTTGAGATATAACGATTCTAAAAGTTGCAAAAGTTGTAATCGTCTTAATATGCACACTTTTCCTCGCCACCTATGAGGTAGTGTACTCAGAGCGTTTTTTTTTACGTGGTTTCCCCAGTAGGCCTATTACATCGGTTAGTTTTGATCCTGTTTAATTTGAAACTATTGAAAAATAATGGATATTCGCAGAGATTGAAAAGATAAAAGCAATTTAAGTTAAAAAATAAAGTAGAGAAATTTAATCGTCCGAGTCGTAACTTTCAAATTCTTCTTCTTGATCTTCTTGTTCTTGTTCGTCTTGTTCTTGTTCTTCTCGTTCTTGTTCTTCTTGTTCATGTTCTTCTTCTTCATCTTCATCCTGAGTGCATGAAAACTGCGTTAATAGCGATGTATCGCATGTTGCCTCGTTGGAATCAAACGGATCCTCTACTGTTGGTGATTCAATATTAGAGCACAACTGGCCTTGACAATGTGTGCATGCCGGAGAACAGAACAGTCCGACTTTTTTGCAACCACATTTAGCACTGCATCCCTTTTTGCATTTGCAAAAAATCGAGTTCAGCAGTTTTTCCGGCGCAGGTGGAAGTAAAGTGTGCACTGGTTCCAATAAATTGTTGACCAACTTCCAACCCCACTCTGTAGGGTCTAGCTGATAACCAAGCCACACTTGAACTTGGTAATATACCCTAAAAAGATGTTGATGAGCAGCAACTGAGGTTGGAGGAAGACAAGCTAATTGTACTTGTTTTTTACTTTTGGTGTTTTTAACGAAACATGCATATCTATATTTATCTAAGCAGGTAGTTTTTTTAGGAGCTCCGTACATAGAAAGAAGAAAGCGAATGCCGTTAGTAATAATTTCTTGTCGAGTAGATTTACTACATATTTTTAAAAACTTCAGCACATTCAATTGAATTTTGTTTTTGTTTGCGCTGAGTACACTACCTCATAGGTGGCGAGGAAACGTGTGCATATTAAGACGATTACAACTTTTGCAACTTTTAGAATCGTTATATCTCAAAAACGGTGGCTCGTAGAAAAAAAAGTATTAATACATTTTTTGTAGATAATTTTATGATCTACAATTTTGTCTGAGGTATTTTTATGATAAAACTTTCCGTTTTGCTGAAAATCGCGAAAAACTCTTTTTTTGGACCTTTGACCTTGAATATTTTTTTTTCCTTACAGGGGAAAGATGGGGAACTTTCAAATTTGGTTTTTAATGATATTTTAAACAATTTTACCGATTTTCAGCTAGGTGGGAATTTATGTAACTTCGAATGTCTAAATTGACCGGACTATTTATTAGGCGCTGGCGTTTAATTAAGCAGCTAGCCGCTTAATTGGCTGGCTGATTTAACTAGTTGGCTGCGACATATCTATCATATCATAGCTCTTACCTAGCGCTCTCAGGTACTACAAACGGTGCTACGAGCACAATCAACATAGGCAGTGACGTGGCGAGCAGCAAATTCCTCCAGTCGGCGATCCAGATGGCCAGCCAGGGCAGGATGAGGCAGCCGGTGCCGAAGAACAGCGCGATGGACATGTTGGCCACCATCGTGCGGTGTTGGGGACCGACGTACTCCAATACTGGAATAATACGAGAAGTCGTGAGGTCGTGTGAGTCGAGAGGTCATGTCAAATTGCTTTCCCACCGAACTATGAAAAATAGGTTATAGGGACCGCACTCACTTATGCACTATAGGTAATATATCTTGCGTACCCGGCTGATCGTACATAAGATCGACCGTAATGGTCGAAAACGCCCATCAGTGTTGTTTTTCGGTATTCCTATGGAATTTCTATGTTCATCAGTTTATTTATTTATTTATTTATTTATTTATTTATTAAGGTACAGCTACAAAGTACAAATTATGACATGATACTAAAATCTATGAGTAATACAATATTAAATTTGCACTCCGATTACAGCTGAACACGACATTTGCATGAAATATAAACAGTGATAAGAAATAATAAGTTACAAGCCCGTGGAGGAAAATACAAAGTAACTAATTAAGACACAGTTTTACGACAGCAAGAATAATAACACTAGATATTATTGCCTAATTTTCTTTTACATAGCCTAACAAATGATACATGTGAGAGGTAGAAAATATCCAATTCCTTACTTATTTCATTGTAAGCCCTGCACGTTCGTACAATGGGGTTATTATAGCTTACGTTGTTTGTGCATAGAGGCAATGAAAAAAGGTTTTGCGTTCTCTTGCTACCCCCCGCTTTGAATGAGACATAGCTCAGCAAATCACCGGTATCCCACACAGAATTTACGATTTTGTAAAGCACAGATAAATTTGCGATTTCTCGCCTAGATTGAAGGGTGCTCATGCTGAAATGTTTGAGCCTGGCTTCGTAGGTTTTTAACCTCCGTCTCAAACCGAATTTCGCGCTTAAATAACGAAAAAAACGTCTCTGAATGGCTTCTATTCTGTCTATATGGTTAGCATAGAATGGTGACCATACTACTGAGCAGTATTCGAGACTGCTTCTTACTAAAGCCTGGTAGAGTGTTAATATGCTTGAAGACTTTCTGAATGGTTTTATAGTCCTGAATATAAATCCCATGATTTTGTTGGCCTTTGACGTAACATAGTCATAGTGATAAGTGAATGTTAATTTGCTATCTAGAAACACTCCAAGATCTTTAGATTTTTTTTAGGTAGGTATGAGTTATTTGCTGGAATTATAAAACCGAACTTCTTTTTTTAAACGCGTGATTATTTTATTGTGACATCATCTATGCATACAACATCATCTTCTAGAACTCTGCCTCCAAAAAATACTTTTCTCACGACCTTTTACAACAGGATATGAACTGTCCCATATAAGACGGTGCATTCTTTGAAGGATCTAATGAACCGCTTGATAAACAGTTTTGTTGTGTTAACAAACACAATAATTAAGACCGCTTGACTCTGCTAATGGTCGTGGAAAACTAAGCTTATTATAGAACCCTCTGTATTTTATTGGGTTTGATTACTTTAAATGGCACAGAAGGGATATGATTAGCAGGAAGCTATGGCTTGTATTTATTTATTACAAAAAATAAATGTAATGTGACCTACAAAAAAAAGATCTGATGATAAATAAATAAATAAATAAATATCTCTGGACATTATTCACACTGCGCCATCTAGCCCCAAACTAAGCATTTGCTTGTGCTATGGATGCTAGACAACGGATAAACATTACTTATATACTTTTTTTTTTTTGTAAATACATACATTATTATACATAGAAACACCCAGACCGATACAAACAGACATGTTCATGCACACAAATGTTTGTACCGTGCGGGGATCGAACCCGCGACCTTTGGTGTAATACCCGACTTCTCGACCATTACACCAAACGGCTCGTCAGAGATGATAGAGAGGCTGGTGTGTTTAACCACTCAGATACAGATCTGGTAATAATGCTCGCTAAACATATCTTCAAATATTAGAAACCTCATGATGTTTGCAAACACTTTTTTAACAAACCGTCGGTCGTGTAATATGTTGATTAGTTTCCATTCCTACATTCCTACAAACTTCACCAGTTCTAACAGAGGCCATGTAATGTGAAACGACGGTCGCCTCACATCGTAGTTCCCTTCATAACCAACAGACGTCACGTAAATAAAAATGTTTTCGGGGCATATGTAACGATAGGATTAAATATCCTATGCCTGATGATTGAACTTATAATATGGTGGAGGCGCATATGGTGGAGGTAGCAATACAGTCTTTGATTTAAGAGTTTGTTGAATAGTTTGAAAGCAGTGAACTTACCTAAAATGTACATCATCATGAAACAGCTGTCGTAGGCCATTCCCACCAAAAACCGGCAGAAAGCGAAGTCCCAGAGACCCGTGGTGAAAATGCTCGCCACGCCGCCCACACAACCGATTAGGTTTGTGCCTGAAACAAGTCAAATAAACTATTGAGTTCCAGTAAAACGAAATACATCAATATAGTCATCATCATCTTATCGCTTTTCCCGGTTGCATCCTCGCTACAATTATGATCCTGAATTGATCAGCCTAGTTATTACAATGGAGCAACTGTCGTCCCCCGTAACCATTACAAGGGAAACAGACCACTTGTATCATAGTCGGGACCAACGGCTTACCGTGCCGAAGCACAGATGATTATTCTAAACGAAAAGCCAGGTGATTCAAGCCTGCAATATCCTAACTAAACTGTGAAAACGAACACGAAGTGAATTTGTTCCCCGCGGGATTCGAACCCACGAACTCCGAGGATTGAGCACAACGCTCTAACCACTACACCACGAAGGCAGTTATCTATTTAGTATGCCTTACATTTATGGTTTTGGTGATGTTAAATCAATGAGATTTAATTACATACAAAACCAACCGTAACCAAATGAAACTTATACACAATGTAATCGCTGTACAGATTCGCGATTTCCAAACAATTTACAAGGTTTATTTGGTCTATCGCGATGTTTGTGCAAAGCGAAGCCAACTCGGCAAACATTTCACAAATGTTCAAATATTATTTTATAAACATAATATGTATTATTTTACAAGTCGAGTTAGTAGCATACTGTGTCTTACCAAATGGTTGACTATAATGCATCGATCGAATATTTTATTTTTCTGATAATTCGTATATTATGTTTAGAGCCAATTAACAACTTAAGAAAGGGTCCGATTTTAAAATGTTTTAAAACAGAAAAGTTGTCATTTAACTGATCGAGCTCCCAGGCAGTTATAGGCCAAGGATGCAACCGGGACAGGCGCTTGGATGATGATGAGTTGTTATAGAATCTATAACAACTCATCATCATCCAACTGCTGCTGAAATGGACTATCTATAATATAGATAGTCCATTTCAGCTTAAATGATCCCTGTGACAGTTATATTTCTTGTACGAAATTAAACTGTTAATGCGGCATTCCCTAGGGTTCTTAATGCTTTAGAATAGTGTCGATTTTCCTTTGAAACTTCAACTGTCACCGGGATCATCTCAGGTGAAATGGACTATTGTTGTCGTTGTATTATTGTTCCTAGCCCACATGCTTGTAAGGTAAGAAAATATCAGTGGTGTTACGAGTACGCGCCCTTGATATCACAAAAAATCGAAAGGTGCAACAACCTGCCAGATTTAGTACATAAGAACATAACTATTTACGTCACAAAAAATAACAAAACACGGCGATTGTGACTGTCACAATATAATCTTCAGGACGAGTGAATGATATCTGGCAATTAATGTTATTGTTTGAGCTCAACGTGTTTAACGAGCGGCTTCAAGTGTTGACATTTCAGTAATCCAACGTTTACAGTTTTGAGCTCAGTAATCACTTTCGTTGATTGCAATAAAATTACAACCATTACTTGAGTTTGCATATTTTATATTTTACATCGTTCTCTTTGTGTTCGTTGGCGATTGTTGTTTCAATTGGTTTAATCCGGCTTATTCCCTGTTTCCACGAGATTATATTAATATGTTTATGTCATTGCCAGACCGTTTATGTTTATGTTTGTTTCTGTTAATTTCGCATAAAATTTTATTGGCTCTGTACCGTGCGAGAACTGAATTAACATTTATATTTGAAATTTGACCAATATATTACCTAGTAGTATATGTGTAGTATTTTGCTTTATTTTCGATGCTTCAAACTTTTGTACACTCATTCATGTACCTACTTCCCTAACCGCAGCCACGTTTGAACCACAAGTCAAAGAAAAAAAATTGGCCAAGTGCGAGTCGGACTCCCGCACTGAGGGTTCCGTACAAATTCTATTTTTGACGTATTAAAAAAACTACTGAATAGATTTCGTTCGAACCAATTTTCGTTGGTAGTTTTTATGGTAATGTACATTATATAATTATTTCAGTTTTATCATCCTCTTATTTTAGAAGTTAGAGGGGGGGGACACACTTTTTTCCACTTTGGAAGGGTCTGTCACGCAAAGTATTCACTTTAGAAAAAAGTGATATTAGAAACCTTAATATAATTTTTAAAGACCTGTTCATAGATACCCCACACGTATATGTTCAATGAAAAAAAATATTTTCAGTTTCAGTTCTGACTATGGGGACCCCCACTTTTTTTATTTTTTTTCAATTTTCGTGTGAAAACCTTGTTGCGGTTCACAGAATGCATCCACTCACTAAGTTTCAACAGTATAGTACTTTTAGTTTCGGAATAAAGTGGCTGTGACAGACTGGCGGACAGACAGACAGACAGACAGACAGACAGACAGACAGACAGACAGACAGACAGACAGACATGACGAATCTATAAGGGTTCCGTTTTTTTGCCATTTCGGCTACGGAACCCTAACTAGGTCAATGAGTTTCCTTGATGGAACTTTACTTGATGGAACTTTATTTTATCGACTTGTGTTTTGGTTATAGAAGTCGATTAAAGTAAGTATGAGTTTCAACGCAAGGTTTTCAACTAGGGGCAGGGTGTATTTCTCCTGCAGTAAGGGAGACACGACACCTTGGTGATTTCGTCCAGTAACCCGATCCCCGAGGCCCATGTACCGGAGAACCCTGATTTTCTTGTCTCTAAAATTTTATCATAGTTATCGCTTTATGGTTCTAACAACTCGCCCTATTCTGCGATCACCAACCCGCCTGCTAGCGTGGTGATTATGGGCAAATCCCCCAAGATGACAGACAGTTTAGATAGAAAGACCCCCAGTTCCCGGTAGTTGCGCTATTCCTGGTCATGGTACATGGTATGAGCACTCCCATAAGCATCATTTTTTCATAGCTTTACCACATACGCTAATAAAAATATGCTTTAACGAAGTTGTTTAAGTTACTCGAGTTCTTACCAACCAAAGCGGGCACCCTCCCGAAGGTGTCAGCCAGCCAGCCGAAGAAGATGCCGCCGACGAAGGAGCCAGCAAAGAAGATGGCTTGCGCCAGCGGACCGAAGCCGGCGTACTCGCACACCCATCCACGCTGCATCAAATAAATTATTATTATGTTTATGACCATTACTAGCAACCGCTCGCGCCTCCGTCCACGTAGATTTCGATTTCCGCACACATAGCCCTCCTCGACAAATGGACTATCCAACATACCTAAAAATAATTGTTCGATTCGAACCAGAAGTTCCTTAGATTGGCGCTTTCAAACAAACAAAAAAACTCTTCAGATTTATTATAATAGTATAGATTAGGAACCGACAACACGGATACTTCGGTGGACTCGTACCGCCCTCACGTACTTATGTAAATTCCTTGGACTAAAAACACGGAACACCAATAGCCTAGCCACAAACTAAGCTCGAAGCTTGTGCTATGGATGCTAGGGGACGGATAGAGACAAGTACTCGTAATTAAATACTTTCATAAATATCCATGCCCCGAGTGCATTATGCCGATGTTAATCACACAAAAAATTGCGCCTAACGGGATTCGAACCCGCGACCCTTGGTTTCGTATTCAGAGTCTCTGACTCTAACCGCTAGACCAACGATACTATACACATTAGACACAGGTACATTAGACATGCTTTTGTTATTCACATTTTCCGAACTCTAAAAGTAGGTAGGTATGTCCAATGGCTCTATTATTTCATTAACATTACGTGTTCTGCCCATCCTAAACATGTCCTTTAAGCGAAGCGTGAAGAAGTTTCTGCCTCATGCTCGTTTGCCTTAAGTATTATGAAAAAAAAAACTACATTGTTAATTCTAGGAAGCTTACCTCACTGACAACTGTGTGGTACGGAATGTCGCCAAGCTCAAAGTCCCAGCCATTGGCACAAGGTGTTGTGGGCGTGCTCGGGTGCGGCGCCGTCATGGTCTCCAGGACCTGGCTCCAATTTGCATTGAATGTCATGCACTGGTCCCAGCCGTCGCCTACTGGTATTGTGGAGAGGTTCCGCCTGCGAATATGAAATTAGTTTGGTAGATAAATTGACTTCATCAATATTTATAAACTTATTCTAATTTTCGGGTGGTGAATATTTTATTGATAAATCTGGTGGCCTGTTGGGTATTCCCACGTTTATTTTTTCAAATTTTTTGCACGAATTAAATAACTCTTTCAACGAATAAATCTGGAGAAGATTTTTGGATATTGTGGAGCTTTATCTTACAGTCCGCCCGGATAGCAATTAGCAGGTACGGCCTATGGCCACTTTTAACTCTAGACTTCATGCTTAGTATCGAGTATCTATCACTCCTGAGCCTTCCAAACAAATGAGCTCACCGACGGGTGTATCCTGTGACTTACAAGAAATCATCAAAGTAAAACTTATACAAAGAACATCCATGAATAAACCAAGTAAGTACCTTATATGCGGGTCTAGGTGGTCCAACTCAGGTACCCTACACCAATGCCGCTGTGGTGTGGCGGCGATGAACATCTGCACGAAGTACACGAACGCGAAGAAGAACCCGAACGGCGCCATCGCCACGAACAGAAACTTCTGGTACCGGCCCATCGACCCCACGTACGATAGCACCTTGTCGAGGATGTCTTCGTCGCCATTTTGAATGATCTCTTCCTTTGCCTCCTGTGACAAAAAAAAAACAAATGTCATTCGAGTATGAAACAATTTTTGGCATCTTCAAGTTTACCCATATTAAATTTAGTTAACTAGTACACTTCGCAATCAAAAGTCTAGCTAATCTTCTATTTAAGATTCTGAAAAGAAGATTGTGAGAACTTTGTAAAACGCTAACTAAATCATTTTAACTTTTCTTAGTTTCCTAGAATGTTTGAGTATGACAATTTTAAAAATTATAGGTATTCACGATTTTTCGCATTGCATTAATTTGAATAACGCTTATAAACTAAAAAATAAATAATAACACTAGACACCTACATTATTTCAAAGTCCTAAACATTTCTGTTAAAAAAAATCGTGAACACAAAAACAAACTAAAAATTAAAAAATAATTCCTAATATCTATTACCTAATACTATAATTTTCCTAAACTATGTCAAAGTAATCTTAAACAAACTAACTGAAGTCGGTGCTTTTTCTCTTCTGTTTTTTTGGGCAGGCACCGACTTCAGTTAGTTTGTTTAAGATTACTTTGACATAGTTTAGGAAAATTATAGTATTAGGTAATAGATATTAGGAATTATTTTTTAATTTTTAGTTTGTTTTTGTGTTCACGATTTTTTTGAAGTCGGTTTAATTTTTTTTAAAAAAGTCAGTTTATTTCATGATTTTTAGTTGTGTTAAAGCGTTGTGAACTTAATTATTAATAGGAACTTTGTTGTTGTTAAAAGTAAATGAGAGTGTGGATAAATTACTTGTTCTCGCGAGAAGGCCCAGCGAGACTTCTCGGCGAGATTTCTCGCCGTGGGTCTGGATGTAATATACACAAGTATCACGTTAGCCCTACATACATTCGATCGACCAATTGCAGTTCTGCCTTCCAACTCCTAACCGTTAAGGAGTACTGTAGCATCATCATCAGGACAGCAGCATCAAATGTTGACACCCTGAAGCATATACCTGAGTAAGACATGATTACGTAACAAAAACACCATACGAGCATACAATTTTCGGTGGTTGCCCTCGATTTCTCCTGGATTCCATCATCAGATCCTGGACTGGTGAAAATGGGACCACCTCAGAACTGAACTCTATCAAACAAAAAAAAAATTTTTGAAATCCGTCCATATTTGACGAAATTATCGGTGAACATACATAAAAAAAAAAAAAAAAAAAAATATTATACATACAGACGAATTGAGAACCTCCTCCTTTTTTGAAGTCGGTTAAAAAAACAACACAAGCAGATCCTGATTAACCATCCTGCTACATTTAAAAGTAGGGCTCAGGTTAAACAGGACATTTTGAACCCTTAACTTATGATTTTTAATTCAAAATTAAGTCAAGCTCTCTGACATATTTAATTCACCTGTCAACCGTAGGCTATAATAAACACAAAAACATATCACTTCACTTCCAGAACTAAGTTTAATTCATTCAGCTATATACAACTAATGTTCATACTCTGTATATTTGACTAACCTGAATTCTATTAATATCAATTTTCTTCTTATCTTTCATGTTTAACTATATCAACAGGGTTCCGACTTCCGACGAGCGAGCAAGCGGCCTATGCTCACAGCTGGTGGACATTAAATGGAGATAAACCAAGTGATATTGATTATTTAGGGAAAGGTGAGCTGATAAAAAATATGTAAGTACTGGTAAGCGCGAGTGAAGAATACATCTTAGATCTAATCTATACTAACTGTACTAATTAATATAATGAAGCTAAAGAGTTTGTCTGTATGTTAGTTTATTTCTTTGAAATGCCATTCTCAGGAACTACTGGTACGAATTGAAAAAATACTTTTGTACTAGCGGCCGCCCGCGACTTCGTCCGCGTGGATGTCGGTTTTCATTATACGAATGTTTTTTCCCGCTAACTCCCGTTCCCGTGGGAATTTTGCAATATCCTTTTGCAACTAAGCATCAAGTTTACTAAGGGACCTGCATGCCAAATTTCAAGCGCCTAACTCAAGTAGTTTAGATTTTCCATACAAACTTCCACCCCCTCATTTCGGGGAAGTGGGGGGTTGGAATGGGTCAAAAAGTAGCCTTTGTTCTGTCTCAGGGTCTAAAGATTGTCTGTACCAAATTTCATCAAAATCGGTTGCGAGGTTTAAGCGGGAAAGCGTAACAGACAGACAGACAGACAGACAGACAGACAGACAGACAGACAGACAGACAGACAGACAGACAGACAGACAGAGTTACTTTCGCATTTATAATATTAGTTGGGATTAGTTGGGATTGGATGGTCCATTTGTCGACGAAGGCTTTAAGCTATGGTATAAAACTATGTGTGCGAAAACCGAAATCAACGCGGACGGGGTTGCGGGCGGCCGCTAGTGGATCTATAAGACTGAATGACATATTTTTTACAATTTTCACTACCTACACGTGTTATGTTGACAAAATAAGCAAAGCACCAAAAAATATCTTTGGTAACAAGTAATTAATAACATTCTAACAAATTCTATAAACAAATTGTACTTTGCGTGACAAGAACTAAGAACTTTACCAGAGTATACAGTTTTCCCTACCATTGCAACTGAAAATCTATATACTAATCTATACTCATGCTAATATATAAAGCTGAAGAGTTTGTTTGTATGTTTGTTTGTTTGTTTGAACGCGCTAATCTCAGAAACTACTGGACCGATTTGAAAAAAACATTTTTGTGTTGGATAGTCCATTTTACGAGGAAGGCTTTCGGCTATTGGAAATCGAAATTTAATGATATGAAAATTAATGATATGTATTCGTTATATTGTAATAGTTGGACATAACGTTACGTACCTCAATCACTTTAACAGTAGGTATAAGACTCTAAATTGGGTCATCAGATCCTTATTAGGCGAAGAGTCGGAATTCATTAGATCAACTAGTGACTCGTCCTACTTGAGTTTCACATTGCTTGCAGTTTCATCTTATGAGCTATGAGAGAAACTGGCAGCCGATCTGCCACGCATACCTATCACATGATTTGTGATACTATCAATAAGAAGACACGTCAATAAAATACCTAATTGTTAATCTATAATCTATGTAGGTATATTGTATATCACAATTATGTCACTTGATACCAAACAGATTTATTTACCACTAGCTTTCCGTCGCGGTTTCACGTGCGCGTTATTTATTTTTTCAAATATCACCCCTTTCCCCCACATTTCCGGGATCAAAAGTTCCCTATGCTCACCGGGGATAATGTAGCTAGCCAACATTGGAAGAATCATTCAAATCGCCAATTATAATATTAGTGATTAATAAGTGCTTTGTATAAGTCTTTATTAATAAAGACAATTTTGAGTTGATTTGATTTGTAGATGGTGTAGATGTACCGCCGTCAATGGACGTGCCTTTTTCAGAGGTGGCAAAGCGTGGCAAAAAGGCCAAACAAGTGCCTCAGGTAGAGGCGCCCAAACAGGCGCCAAAGCCCAAGAAGACGTCGGCTAAGGCTGGCCCCGGAAGGTCTTCGGCCAAGCCGGGAAAACTGAGAGTGCCACGCACCGCAGCCATAATGGTGCGATACAGTAAGGACGCCCTCCAGTCCGGTGCTTCGTACGAGGCATTCTTCCGGATGGCCGCCCAGGAGCTCAAGCTTCCTGAAGTTGGCATATCGGAGGGCGTTAAAGTTAAGGTGGCCCAAACCGGGGCCCGGTTGATCGAAGTCCCGGGCCCCGAAGCGGAAGTACGAGCGGACCGTCTGGCAGAGGCGCTTAAAGCTCTGCCGAGCACGACGAGGTCAGAGGTGATCGAGATCACCCGACCTCAAAAGAGGGGTGACGTCCGCGTCTCCGGCCTCGACGACGGGGCGACGCCGGATGACATCATGGCCGTTCTGGCAGAGAAGGGTGGCTGCCCGCCGAACTCCATATCGGTGGGCAAGATCGCCTCTTTTGGCAGGGGCCGCGAGAGAAGTGTCGTGGCCGCGGTGCCAATTGGTGCCGCTAAGCAGCTGGCCAGCCTAGGCCGGCTGCTCGTCGGGTGGTCCTCAGTACGAGTGACGCTGCTTACGCCGAGGGCTCGCCGCTGCTACCGATGCCTGGGGGAGGGTCACGTGGCCGAGAAGTGCCGCGCTCCCCTTGACCGGTCAGAGAGGTGCTTCCGCTGTGGCCAAATAGGCCACAAGGCAAGATGTTGCACGGCCACCAAACCCCGCTGCCTGCGGACAAGCCGGCCGAGCACGTGCTGGGGACGAAGAACTGTCCTCAGCCAAAGTCGCTGCCCGCCGCCGCTTTCAAGCGGTGGCTTGAGGGGGAGGCTGAGGAGATGGATACGTCCGTCCCTGCTCCCCCTCCGGCAAAAACCCGGGAACTAGATGTAGGGGCATCTGGTTCCCACTAAGGGTTCGGGAGGTGCGCGCGGAGTCCCCGCGCGCCTTTCGAGAGGGCCGCAAGGCTTTCGAGCGTGGCCAGCGACGCCATCGCGAGGGGGTGTGTGTGGGCATAGCCCTACCCGGGTCTCAGGCACACCCCCACTAAATCGCGATCAGAGGGACCGGTCGGGTTTTAGTGGGTAGTCTGGCTCTTCCAGGAGTCCCACATAACCCTCATGCCGCCCCACGGCTGAGGGTATGCGTCAAAGGATTTCCCGACTTTAAAAAAAAAAAAAAAATGGTGTAGATGTAGATGTAGACAGTGTAGGTGTAGATAACATGTATGTGAATATTCTAATGTATACAACATTAAGCTAGTCAAAGTAAAATGGTGGCTTTTTAATCAAATTAATGACTTCGAATTCTTTTCATATTTACACCTTTACAAATTACAAATTGGCAACGTAGCTAATGGAATAAAAACTTAATTAACAAACCACAGTACAATGACGGTTTTAGCCCATGGAAAATTAGCCGTGACAATAGTTTAACATGATCATGACTAGTTTACTATTTTTGACAGTCACAAAATTGGAATTGGAACTACCCAGAACTAAACAATTAAGTGTAAACAAGAGGAAGCCAATGTAGTGTTTCTTGGAAGACGAATTTAGCGTGAGAATGGTCTCCCGTAGATTGGCGTGAAGAAGGGTTTAATTAAGTAGGTATTATTTTTTAGTTCCTTTATTTCTTTGGCTTCATAGTTACTAGTGAGTATGAAAAACAATTAGGGTGCGACCATGGCTTGATCGCAACAAGCGATACAATTCATGAAGATTGAGAAGCAATTATGAAAACTGAAAAGTAATCAGTTTTGTTGTAAGTAGGCTATCCTAATTAAATGTTTGATTTAGAACTGATTTATTAAACATTACGAAGATACAATCACAAATGAATTTCTATTACAGTATAGGTAGAAATAATAATGATAAGTAATGTTAATCTTATCAAAGAAAACAGATTTAAACATTTTTTCATAAGACCGAAATAGGTATGTTATCAAAATATTGACAAGGAATGTCCACCTGTAGACAAAACACTTGAACGCGTCATAGTTATATCTTGTTAAAACACGGTCCTAAGTTAAACATATTTTTAATAGTGAATAGGTAGGTACCTACCTAACCAAGTTTATGACGATCGTTAAAGAGAATAAATCAACATTTATTAGTCTTTCACATCACATGATTAAAACGTGCGCAGATTTTTAAATATAACAAATAGCTTCTTTTACATAGTAATAAATATAAGAGATTCTGTCTATACGATCATTAATATCTTTAATTCATTGAATACATAATATTATACTCTCTTATATTAAAATTGATTGTGTGAAGACAGGTTTCATATGTTAACACATTGCGAAGGCTTATTTTTTTATGTCAGCTTAATACTATTATTAATATCTGCGATTCATAAAACATAAAACAAACTCCAAAACAATATGAGATTCACTTTAATTAAGGTATGAGAGTTAACTTCTTTTCACAGCGATTTTACTTCGGATCCACTTTAGAATAACTTCACAAAGAACTTTACAACTTCGGGGCAAATAATGCTAGGAAAAAAGCTCCAAGCAATCTCCAAGGTTGAGTTGAATACGTAGACGTATCAACAAGATCTTAAACACAAGCCGTGCAAGATTGCATAGCACAATCTTGTAGACATTTTCTTATCAACGCGATGTCTTGATTATCGGACAAGCGTGTATGGGCGGCGATATAAAACGTTTTAAAGTTATCTTTAGAAGTTATTTTGAACACGTTCCTCGTTTTAATGATTGGGCCATTTATAAATCAAGGCGTTGGTACCTCTTAAAATAGTTTATTCCAGGGCCCAGGATTTGTGAAGGAATTTCATTTGTAGGTTTCTAACATCGGATATGGTTTTGAAGTGAGGTTATATTTACTTACATAAACTGAGTTATGATGACTTTGAAAAAGAGATCGTCGTTTTACAAATAGTAAATGTATTTCAAATATATTTAGCTCAAAATTTAAAGAGGTACCTACCCAAGAAGGTTGGTAGACATTTTTTTTTCATTTGGACAATCGAGTCCAATGTAAAGTAGTAAAGTTAGAAGTAGGCTCAAATAATTTAAAGCCTACTTCGACCTGCGTCTTTTAATGCATCTTGGTCATACATAAGTGAACCAGGATAGTAGGTATTTTGTACGGACAACCAGCAATTGCCTATTCGACACACGCTAGCCGTTGAATAATGCACGCGATGGCATCCTAAGCTATTTTCAAGGTAAATTTACAATTTACAAAAGCTGCCATATGGTCTGCATATCTGAATGTAGTTATAACTATGTTGAGTCTAAAACAAACAATTGCGTTTGATTTAATATTAAGGTACCTGCGGCAATTAAGGCCCACTTAAAAGAAAATGGCTATAAATCTGAGAATACTGCGTATAAGATATCAAAAACTTATTGTTTACATAGCTTATTTATGTTGCTGTAATAAATGGTGTAAAACTATTAAGAAACGCATGTATTTTAAAAAGTAAATATACTTTTTTAAAACCCTTCTCAAGGGCCTTATTATACTACGGTTGTATATTAAGGCCCATATAAAAAATCGCTTTATTTTTTAATACAAGTGTCCTAAATTTACCTCAAAATCAGTTAAAATAAAAGTAAATGGTTGTTTTTTACTCATTTAATCATTTTCCTTTATTTATTAAACGTGAGCCTTATTGGCCTCTTAATATTAATGATAGACAATTAATTGATTTCAAATAACTAGTGGTCCTAATTAAGCTACTTAGTAGAAGCATGTTTTGTACATGCTGTGCTTCTACTACATTGAAAACTTAAAATAATCAGTTATTTTCTTTTTAAACAAAGAATATATTTTTTTCATATTAATTTATAAGACTTATAATCAGACTTTAATTAAAGGTAAGTATCTAACTGAGTTCTCTATATAATATTCCTAGAAACAAAAAATATACTCTTAAAATAAAAGTAATAATAATCTTCTGCAAACAAAATCCAAACAAAACAATAATTAAGAAACAAATTAAATTATACTGAGACGGTATCATCTTGTTAAATCACAGTACCACCAAAATTTTATTTTTCTTCGGTCCACTGTGCTCTCTTCTTTGGACTTTGGAGACATTTTAATCAAAATCTGTAACAATGATACATATATTGACAATAAAACTTACATAGTTCATTGACCTGGAACACAAAAAACAAGCAATCTGATACTCAAATATTAAGAGGCCAATAAGGCCCATGTACCGTTGAAATGGGCCTTATTAACCTCATGCCATGTTTTTACAAAATAACCTAATAAACCTAAAATGCCTAACTCTGAATCGGGACAGCCATTTCCTTTGTATTGTACAACACATACATAAAATAATAAATACAGCAATATAAGCGAATTATTGAATTAAACGTAAAAATACTTACAGTTTCTTGATACAAAAATTATAAAATTGCACAGTAGCCAGCTACTCCACCATCGCATCGCAGGTGACCGGCAGGATAGCGGCGCTGGCGACTTCCGACCAATTTGAAGAAATTCACACAGACATTTTGCAAGTGTGCGTAAACAGTGAAGTTTTATAGAAATGTATTTCCGTGAAATTTAAAATGTGGGCCTTATTACCCCCTGGGCCTTATTTACCGCAGGTACCTTAATCTATCATGTAACTATACAATACACATGTATTACCCACCATAATGTGTATTATTTATGATCCCTAAATAGCATTGAAGTATGAATTAGCTCTGAATAATGTTTCGTACAGGAATACAACCACATAAATATGCAACAATGAGTTTCCTACGAGGTTTTGCACTGTCGTCTAAACCGATTCCGGTCTGGTCCTGTAAAAATGTGGTTCAGAGTTAAGAAGTCGTAGTACCTAGAACAATTTATAAGGTAACTAAAGCGCTAGTTCGAATTAGATTCGCTTTTAGCTATATGTAAGTCATACCTAAATTATTAGAGACATCACAGTGCACTTAAGGCATGTGAATTTATTCAGCCTCAGAAATAATTAATCTAAGGACTCCTTTACACACTTTCTTAATGGCAACACCCCAACGAATAGAACAAACGCATTTATACTTTAAGAGCAATCTATCTAATTCTACCGACACCTAAGCCGCTAAATTATTCAAACGTTTGTTTACGCATAGTATCTTTCTCATACATATGGACATATGAGTACCGAAAAGGTCCTGAAAGTTCTTATACCGCGATTCCTACAGGCTAAACTTTTTATATTTCACCAGTGTATGTAGCATACGAGTAACGCGTACGTTAACTCTTTTTCCTCCAAAATATTCACCCTTTTCCACTGACATACGATTAAGCTATATCTACAACTACATACTTACATGTGTAGATGTGTGCAAAGAATCCGGCGAATCTTTCACCATTTTTCCAAATCTAATAACTCTTTCTGGTAATAATAGAATATGAGATTTCCGCAAGGGAATACGCTAGTGTGTAATTTAGTTTCGCAATATAAGTCCGGTATACGTACAATATACAGTTTGGTCACTTAAGCAAAGGAACTAACTTAATATGTTTTATATTTGAACCCTTTATGAACACCAGTGAACACTTCCTGGTCTAAATGCTGCTTTCAAAGTTACCGTGCCGACAGTATGTGTAAGTAAACGCAGTCTTACCAGCTGACTTAGGTGAGCGACAAAAACGGCAACGCGATGCGACGCGAAAAAATCAAATTGTCTTTCTATTAATTAGTGTCCTACGTACGGACACATTTTTAAGGCACGTTACAAAACGCCAACACGTAAAGTATTGGTCGCATTACATCGCGTCGCGTCGCGTCACGTCGCATCGCCCCCCTAAGACGACGTGTAATACCTTAAACATTTATCCATTGTGCCGTTGCATGTTGTTGCAACTACGGTGTTCCGTGCAATTGTTTAGACAAACGGTCTTGCCAATTAGAAAATGACTGACTGTTCCAACCTGCTGATAATAATCTTGGGCAAATTGAAAAAGTGCACGGCTCCATATAAGGACAAGCGTAGAAACATAACAAATAGAACTTTCTAGGCGAGCGCTTACCATCCTCGGTCAAATCTTTGCTTTCCACCAGACGTGTTTGTGATCAAGCAAAGATTCACTAATTCGCATTAGTTTTATTAAAAGTGATTATGTATTTACAATCCCAATTTGTAAGTGACTACCACAGCTCATTACCTAACTGCAGCACAGGTGATACAAAATAATTTATTAAAATATCGGTCGTCTCACTTTTGATCGAAGATTTTAATTAAATATAATATCAAAGGGTTGTGATTGTATGTTGATAGTGCAATCCTATGTTTCGCAACTTATAATATACAACTATAGGGTACTGCCAACATATATCTTATCTTTACTTGGCATAAGTATGTTAGGCAATCGAATCACAGTATATGATGAAGTAATCACATGATGATTATTATAAATTGTAAGGCAATTGCTGAATTCACTTGTCATGCCCCAAAATAAAAATACAAGAAGTACAATGAGTAGACTTCAGATCAGGAGCAAATAAATCTTGATCTGACAATTTAACACTACATCCGAGATTTGAAAATTACGCAACTGGAATCAAGTAAACGTAGAGGATCGTAGATTGGCAGCAGTAGTCATGTTTTTACAGAAGGACATGACATCTCGAGACGTTAAAAACAACGTTTAACGGGCATCATAGTTGTTGCAAAAATTTGTATATTTGTATACACATAAGAACAACACTAAAGGTAACTACTAAATTACCTGGTGTATAGGTATACATAGTTTTCCGTTGCGTGATCCTGAAACTACCAAGAACTCGTAGCCGTAGGACGAACAGTGTAAACTAATTATAAGTTGCATGGTTGTATTATGCATGCTGATAAACTACGTGACACGCATGTGTCTGTTGCTTTTTCCTTTGGTATATCTAAAAAGGATTAAATTCTTCTTCTTCTTACTCGTATCCTCATGACTGAGGAACGTGGTCTTAGCGCGTAGCTACCGACACAACTGCTCGCCAGTCTGCCCGGTTATGCGCCATTTCGATGGTCGATTGGAGTGTGGCTTCGCTGGTTTCCTGGGTTGTGTTGGTCCATTCCAACAGGGATCGTCCTCTGCTTCTCTATCCCTCTAGACGGCCAGGAATTGTCAGCCTCTCTAGGCAGATAGTGGACAGACGCGTTTTTATTAGCATTTTTTTAAGAATTGACTTATGCGTTCGGCGCTCCGTCAATTATACTCGAAGCTCCTCTTAGGAATAATTTATTTAGGTCAGTTCGAAAGTTTTTCAGGATCCCCCAATAGGCGTAGTAGCCTGATTGTAACGAAGCTAAGCGAAAACACTATATGGTGCCTCACTATAGTGTTAAACTACTGGGAGACCAGGAAAATAAATTGATTGCTGGCAATCAATAATGTACTTACCCAGCTAGTCATTATTACCTATACCTTGGTATCACAATAAGGTACAATTAATATCTACTATCATAGGGCTAGAATGCAGAATTTAATTATTTATAAATTGAATTAATAGCTGGATAAAATGTCATCAAGACTAAAAGTATGTATAAAAAGTCCTTGGCCCACTATTGATGAGTATTTTTCTTTCATTTGCCGCACTGCAATGACAGACATTATCTATGCAAGATATTTGCTTGAATCATATAAGTACATAGTAAGTAAGGATAAGTGGTCAATTAATAGGAACATCTTTAATTCATGCGTATTTTTAATGGCATTATACCTATTGGATATAATTCACTCCCGCTATTATTGAGTCATTCAGAAAATTTTAATTTGTTACAAATAGTGCATATGATTTGTAACTAAATACTCACACACGTGTTTGTGTAAAGCTATTGTTAGGTAACAATCGATGCAAAAAAATAGCTGTTACAATAATGACATGCAATTTTAACCTCATTAACGGAGTTGGGTAGAGTTCTCTTGGTATTCAGATAGCATCGTTTGCGTGACCACTTGGAGCTTAGGTCAGCTACTGACTAACGTTAGGCGTACCCAATTCTAATTCTATATCTATAAAACTCAAAGGTGACTGACTGACATAGTGATCTATCAACGCACAGCCCAAACCACTGGACGGATCGGGCTGAAATTTGGTATGCAGGTAGATGTTATGACGTAGGCATCCGCTAAGAAAGGATTTTGATTAATTCAACCCCCAAGGGGGTAAAATAGGGGATGAACGGTAGTATGAAACTTGGTCAATTTTACACCTATCGGGCTGATATTCTGCATACATAAAGATACTATAACGTAAGCATCACCTTAACAATACTATTGATAAATTCTAACCCCCAAGGGGGTAAAATAGGGGATGAACTTTAGTATGAAACTTTGTAATTTTTTAACCGATCGGGCTGAGACTTAGCATTCATAAAGATAATATGACGTAGGCATCCCCTTTTAAAGATTATTTGAAAAATCAACCCCTGACGGGAAGAATAGGTGATAAAGAAACCAAAATCCACGCGGACGAAGTCGCGGGCGCCCGCTAGTCTATACTAATATAATAGAGCTGAAGAGTTTGTTTGTTTGTTTGAATGCGCTAATCTCAACTAGGAACTAGGTACTGGGTCGATTTAAAAAACACTTTTGTGGGGTGGCCATTTGTCGAGAAAGGCTTTAAGCTATAAAATAACGAAATCCACTGGGACGGAGTCGCGTGCGGACGCTAGTGCTCTGATAAAGCTTAAACACTATTAAGCAAATTATCCGTGCGCACGTAAGGTGCTATTTTCGAGTAGCTCCTGTCCTAGAAAAGCCATCACTCGGTCCTTCCCGGTAATGCATAACTTTCTTAGAGATATTTCCCGAGAGGTCCATATAAAACTCGTATGAAATAGGAAATAGTAGAGACACTTTATTACCGGGCGAAACATGGACCAATAAAAGCTGATTTTTACCAAGCGTCTTAAAAACAGTTGTTATATTTCAATATTTTTATCTCCTCCCTTTCATTGTGATAAACTATTTTTAGACATTATGCAAATCCAATTCAATTTTTAATTAAGCATATCAAACATGCAAATGCTTTTGTCTTTACTGGACAAGACTACAGGCCCGTATTTTCCATTGGGCACAATGTGCACGTACCCAGCCCCGCGATCGATTGGGCCCCCACACCAGGTTCTGGGGCACATGTTAATCAAACAAGAGGTTTTAAGGCCCATGTGCTTAAGGCTCCTAATAGATGAAAGACGGCCCTGGGCAACCAAAAAGGTCACTTATTTGCTTAAGCAAATATTACTCATTCCGGTTAACCCGCCCTGTACCCTAGAGGCCAAGTTTACGGGCCCCTCGGGCCTAACACCTGAAATTCACATGTTGCGTGTGATATTGAGCGAGAGAAGTCACGCGAGCGATCCTATCACAACGGGTCTACAATCAGTCCTGGCCTAGAAGTTTGTTACGGTGAGGCTTTGAGGTCGGCCCTTTAACATTGATCTTGTCCAAACTAACCTAGTCACTATGGGAAGTTCAATCAGTCGAATAACAGGACAAAACCCAAAAAAAATATCAGTCAGCTTTAACATTTTTCGAAACAATTATGTTTTAATATGACGTAAGTTTTTATCAAAGAAGCAGCAAAGGAACGGTTTTTGTACAAATAAAAGTTTCTGGAGGCTCAAAATACACGTCCATTGTAGTTTGTGGGCTTGTCTATCAATTTCCATCAAGGAAGAAACTGTGTACAATTGTTTTTCTTTGTTATATCATTTACAACTGTTATCGGAGAATGTTATATTGGACTCTGGAGACATTAGAAAAAAGTTTGAGGATTCCGGTGCCGTGAGCTTTCCGTGTTCTCAAATTCACTTAGTAATAAATTTATACCTAATAGTTGGAAACTTTTTTTTATGTAGGTACCAAGGTATTCTTATTTTAAGTTC
The DNA here is from genome assembly GCA_958496325.1 of Nomophila noctuella. Lineage (NCBI taxonomy): Eukaryota > Metazoa > Arthropoda > Insecta > Lepidoptera > Crambidae > Nomophila > Nomophila noctuella. The sequence goes on along the minus strand of OY292483.1, from coordinate 14,703,898 downwards.
TCTTCAAAATATATTATTAATTCCATGGAACACATTTTATCAGTTCAAATAAATGAGGAAAACCTATTTTAAAACACATTACACACTATACATAACATCGGCCTAACCTATTTTATCATTAATTATTTAAAAAAAAATCGAGTACCTACTATTCATCATTTAGGTACCTACTTACAAGTACAACTAAACTTATAAAAAAGCAATTACATAATTCTAGTAATTTCGGCAGTAGTTTGACAAAAAATTGTGAATCTCGTGCGTGACATCCCGGTTATCAAGTCCACGGGGTCAATGATAATTAGATAAATATCTAAAATTACTATTTATTTAAATACACACGTTAAGATGAATAAACTGTTGTTACGTTTGAGTTGTCCAGTTTCTACCAAAAATCAACAAGGTCAACAAATTCATAGCTAATCTGTACTTCATAAAACGTCAAACAAGTGATCGAAATCTTTAAAATCCTATATTTCCATAAACAGGACAGCGTGAACAATTTTACAGATCCTATCGACAACAATAATTATTAATTTCTATTTCTATTTCTATTTCAATTAACTTGAATTGGTTGTAAACTATAAAACAGCACAGACAAATGACCATAACAGTTAAACAATAAGTCATTAAAAAGAAACAATAATAAAGCACGTTCCATTTTATGTTATTGCGATCTTTAACCGTTTATTTATCCCTTCTGTTCTGACACGTGGACTTTGTATTACGGTTGATGGAAACGGTTTTTTCGGGTTCCGGCGGTCAAACTGATAACATACATGTCAACGTCGTCCGCGGGTTTTAATCGTAAAAGAGTGTTTTAAAGTGACATTTTCGGGCTGTGAAACGTAAAAAACATTCGAGTGAAGTTCATCAACCACCACGAATAAAATAATACAGTGAGAGTGCTAAAATTGGTGCGATAATTTTCGAAAAACATCCTCGGAATTATAACCTCTAATTAGTCACGGTCATAGACAATAGACATTACACCAGTGCGACAGTGACAGTGACAGCCACACAGTAGTGTTGCCACTCGAGAAAAAATAAAAGCTACCAACCAGTGATACCATACGAAAAACGAAACTTCCCTAGTCATGGATAAAAACATGGAAATACTTTTGAACAAACTCGACGAGAAATTAAAAAATCAAACCGAAATCATAACATACTCAGTAACTAAAAGTGTCATGGAAGCTATAGACGAAAAAATGAAAAATATCATGGAGGAAAATACTAAGCTCAAGGACCAAATTTCAGCACTTGAAGTCAAACTTAAGAGAGCAGAGATGGAAAACAGAAAGAGCAATCTTGTCTTTTTTGGAATTAATGAAGATATCAAATATGAAGCGGAACTAGTGGATTTTATCAAAGAAATAATTGTGGATATGGGAGTTCATATGGATAGCCAAGAAATTAACAAAGTATATAGAATTGGGAAGAAAACTGAAAATAACAACCGTCCAGTGGTTGTTACCATCACAACTCAATGGAAAAAACATCTTATACTGAAAAATAAACCAAACCTTCCACAAGGCGTCAACATAAAAGAGGACTACCCCAAAGAAATCCTAGACAAACGCAAACAACTACAGCCGCAAGTAGCTGAAGAAAAAAAGAAAGGCAATATCGCCTATATAAAATACGACAAGCTCGTTGTAAAGACGCCAAAAGGAAATAGAGAGAAAAGGAAAAGAGATACTTCCGACTCACCAAAGACACCATCAGGAACAAATAATAATAAGAAAGCATCTCTGAATAATCCATCGCCTACAATATTTAAATCACATACTAGGGAAATCATAAGACCTAACATACTGAACTATGTAGAAAGAGCAAAGTCCGATTCACAAATAAATACCCCAAAAAACTAATTATGCCTCCGGATCACCGGAATGAAATGATAAATACACCAACATCTAAATATATACACAAACAATCAACAAAATGTCTTCCACCACGGCTGGTCCCCGCGGAAGACTTAGACCACCACCCTCTAACAAGAATAAGAAACAAAAGGAATGAGAACAAGTTATACATAGCGACTCTAAATACCAGAACTTTACGCACAGCAGAATCTTTATTAGAACTTGAAGAAGCATTGATAGACCTGAAATGGGATATCTTAGGAATCAGTGAAATGAGAAGAACAGGAGAATGTATTGAAGAGCACCAGAACTTCTTATTATTCAGCAAAGGTGACATTGAAGGACAAAGAGGGGTCGGATTCATAGTTAAAAATTATCTAAAAAAACACGTAATAGAATTCATTGGAATTAATGACCGAATTGCCATACTCAACATCAAAATACCTAGCTTCAAGAAAACGTGGACAATTATTCAAGCCTATTCTCCTACGGAGCAAGCCGATGATCTCAAACATCAATCTTTCTACAATGACCTATCCCAAGCTATTACAATTAATCACTCAAAAAATATAATAATACTTATGGGAGATTTTAACGCGCAAGTGGGAATTAAACAATGTAAAGAAGAATATGTGTTGGGGAACTTTGGCTACGGCAAAAGAAGCAAAAATGGGCAAAGACTGGTTGAATTCTTATTAGAACATAATCTGACCCTCCTAAATAGTACTTTTATGAAAAACAAAAACAACAAGTGGACATGGATCTCTCCAGGTGGGAATCATAGAAACGAGATAGATTATATTATAAGCAACCACCCAAATCTATTTACAGACACAGCAGTTATATCTAAATTAAATTTCAATACCGACCATCGTATGGTAAGGGCGTCAATCAAAACTATACCACCCAAAAGACCCAGAAAGTTTGCCATACAGGACACACTGCCGACAGTCAGCACAGAACTCAACAAAAATATAGAGAATGCCTTGTCAATACTCAACAGACAACTTTTGGAAACCGATGCAATAGATGTAAAAGCAAGTTACAACGAACTGCAAAACAAAATTATGAGTCAAAGAGACCAAAAAAGGACACAACAACATAAATACAACTTAAGTAATTCAACACTGCAACTTATAAAAGATAGAAAATGTTTACTGGACTGCAGCATAAGGAAACAGAACATCCAAAAAATAACTGATATAAGTAAAAAAATCAAAGAAGGCATCAAGAAAGATAGAAAACTCAAAAGGTTGCAAACCCTAGAAAAACATATAGCGAAAACAGGAGGAACAAGAAAAGCCCTGAAAGAACTCCGAGAATCAAACCAATGGATCCCGAAATTGAAAAATAACCAAAAAAACGTAACAGGCCGAAAGAACATAAATAAAATAGCTACAAATTTTTACCGCAATCTTTATTCCAACCAAGACAACACTACACACGAAAGTCAAGAATCCCTAAATAGTAATCTGCTTCCAGCAAAACCAGAACCTGAAATATTACCTAGCGAAACTAGGAAAGCCATACTAAGCCAAAAATTAGACAAAGCACCAGGTCCCGATAAAATCACAAATGAGCTACTGAGAGGAACAGTAGAAGAACTGGTCCCTATTTTAACTAAAATATTCAACGGCATCCTGAAATCGGAACAAATTCCAGAACAATGGGAGACATCCCACATCATTCTCATACATAAGAAAGGACAAAAAGACGAAATAGGAAACTACAGACCAATAAGTTTGATGTCTAACATATTGTTACGAACGAGCCGGAACCATCGAGACATCGCGACATAAAGTCGAATGTTCGAGACTAATCTACATCTATAATTGTGACGGACAGACGCGATCCGCGCCGAGAGTATTCGCGAAGCCGGTACAAACCCCGCGCGCGCCATTTACAACCTTATAACAACGCAATAAGGTCTACGATCGAGTCACCGCAGACGCGGCGCGAGCGCGTCGCAGGTAGAAAAAAAGGGCCGCGGGAGCGCACGACGCTTCTAGATACATCGGGTGTTATCAAGAGGGCTATTGTTCGCGCGCGAGTACTTTCTCGGGACGGCCGAATTATCTAGCATCGCGTTACCGGCAATATAAATACGGCTCAAGTAGGGAGTAAGTTGAGTTCAATCTGAGCTTTCGGAGCGATAAGTGCGAACAAGTGATTACGAGTGACTATACCTGCGACCTAAGCGATACCTACGGACTACGAAGAACCCTGTGAACATAGTGTTTAGTGTGATTGAGTGTGCGACCTAGGCGACCTACGGACTTCGATTTTCTGTGTGATTTGGCTACGGTGATTGTGTTGTGACTTGTGATTGTGTTGTGACTTGTGATTGTGGTGTGACTTGTGATTGTGTTGTGACTTGTTTATCGTCGAATAAATTCTTCTATCAAGTCAACGGTTTTTAATCCAAATCCCGATCCCCACGTTCGTAACAATATATAAAATTTTCTCCAAAATAATTTTAAACCGAGTAAGCAACACCCTTGATGAACACCAACCAAAGGAGCAAGCTGGCTTTAGGAAGGACTTCTCCACAATAGATCACATCCATACGGTCAAGCAAATTATGGAGAAATACAATGAGTCCAACAAACCACTATACATGGCTTTTATCGATTATGCTAAGGCATTTGACAGCATTAGCCACACAGCCATATGGGAAAGCTTACGAAACCAGGGAATCCCGGCAGTGTACATAAATACCATTAAGAACATTTACTCCAACAGTAAGGCAAGAGTACAACTGGAATCCTTGGGTGAGACATTCCAAGTAAAAAGAGGCGTCAGACAGGGCGACCCGCTGTCCCCAAAGCTGTTCTCGGCGGTGCTGGAAAACATATTTCGAAAGCTTATCTGGGACCAACATGGCTTAAACATAGATGGTCAAAAATTAAACCACCTTAGATTCGCTGACGATATTGTTTTGTTTGAAGAACAACCAGAAATCCTAGAGAAAATGATACATGATCTAAATAAAGAGAGTGAGAAAGTGGGCTTATCTATGAATATAAACAAAACGAAGCTATTAACTAATTCAAAAAATATTGAAATAAAAATAAACAATCAAACTGTTGAATATGTAAATGAATATATTTATTTAGGACAAATCATCTCACATACAGACATAACAACAAAAGAAATCAAAAGACGAATAGCTAACGGATGGAAGAGATATTGGTCACTTAAAGAGATCATGAAATCCACAGATCTTAGTATGGGTATCAAAAGAAAGGTCTTCAATACCTGTGTTCTCCCTTGTATAACATACGGATGTGAAACCTGGGCTCTTACAAAACACCACAGAAACATGCTGGAACACTGCCAAAGAGCTATGGAACGAAGTATGATAATAAATAATAAATAAATAAATATTTCACAACATCACATACATTGATCTGACCCCGTGGTAAGTAGCTTAAGCACTTGTGTTACAGACATCAGAATCAACAGTGGTATTACAAATATACTTAAATAGATACATATAACACCCAGACCAGGACAAACAGACATGTTCATGCACACAAATGTTTGTCCTGTGCGGGGATCGAACCCGCGACCTCTTGCGTAATAGGCAACTTCTTGACCATTACACCAAGCGGTCGTCGATGATAGGTATCAAGAAACAAGATATGATACGAAACACTGTGATAAGAAGTAAGACAAAAGTCGTAGACGTACTTACCAGAATAGATAGTCTGAAGTGGAGATGGACTGGTCACATGCTGCGCGGTACACAAGAGAAGTGGAGCAGCATTATAACAGACTGGTACCCTAGAGATGGGAGAAGGAACAGAGGAAGACAAAGCAAGAGATGGGAAGATGAATTAAAACTAACGGCAGGCCCAAAATGGAGAAGGGTTGCTAGAGACAGAGTACAATGGAAATTGTTAGAGGAGGCCTTTGCCAGAAGGCACACTGAACTCAGAGATATCTTATAACATAATAGACAATCACATCAAAATACAAAGAAAAAGAGAGTAGTTCAGGATAAGAGGCTTATTATTATTGATGGAAACATCTAGGAATAGTAACTTAGTTTATTTCCCATAAAATTACCAACGATTCAAATGCTGTTCCTATGAGCTACTTATGAAACTGGGAAGTTAACAGTTTATAAAGATCCTCCAACAGATACATTCCTCCAACTTGTTTCTCTTCTATAAAATAAGACTTACTTATATCACTCATTGTTAATTTGTTTATAATTTATAAACTGTACCTAAACGAAAATAGAATCTAACGTACATATAATGTGCATGCAATGCAATGCAATATATTGTGCAATAAAAGAAAGTATTTCGAATTCGAAGAATCAAGAAATCATTATAAAATCACAAACAGTTAGGAGATTTTCAATAGGGAACGCCCAATGTTTCTTTAGCAAGGTACCTACTACTTTTTTTTCCAATTCCGATTCCGTTATCAACTGAATGCCAATAGAACCAGTCTTCAATCAAATGTGGTCTTTGTACTGATTCCCAATACACGCACACAACAGAGTTCCTATGCATTACATGTAATGTAAAATATCGAGTATAGTTGCACATAAACAGTTATCAATAGGTAATTAATATTACATTGAATCACTCGGCGAACTGAAATACTAGAAGTATTTTAATATGACATCAACATCGTTTGTAACACAACTTTATTTCCGCTTTGTTTTAGCTATTCTGACAGTGCTAAGCCCTAAATCTTTTACCTATTTATTAATACCTACATAATTTTGACAGCTAATCAAACATTCCAATATTCAGTTTTCAAAGTATCGGATCACGTTCTCGAGTTCCTAGGTTTGATTTCCGGCAAAAATTTCGTCACTGACCCCGGACCGCTCGGGTTTGTGATTACCAATCCGCAATTATAGGCAAGCGTGGTGATAATGGCATTTTTTTTTATAATAGGTTAATTTCAAATGTTGCTCTCGACATTTAAAGCCATCCCATGCCCCTGCGGAGACATACATTAATAGACACTTCACTTAACTTGACAAAATATCAATCCAGCCTATCAGTAAGATGAGGAGACAAATGGATAACGAAATTCAAGAAAATGAATCAAACAATTAGGTTCGATTTTTACAAAAAAAAAAACAGTTTTTAACAACTAACATTACACTATTAGATTCTACACTTTCGAAGGTACCGAAACAAAATCAGTTACAAACGTTAATTAGATATTAGACCCGTACAATTTCGTGTAAGTATAATAAAAAAATAATATTCTTAGAGAGGTATCTATGACATTAGGTGAATCACTAAAAATGAAGGGATTACCGTTACGACGGCTTGAAGTCTAAGAAAGAATAAATACTGTAGCATCCCCTTGGGGTCTCCCTAGAGGCTAGGATATAGAAATAAAGCTAGACATAAAAAAAACGGGACTCTACGAATCGCGTAAAGTTGGGTTTTATACATTATATAGGTAGTACCTACCACGACGTCAAACAAAACTTAAAATATCCTTACGATAAAAAGTCCCTTCAACCGTATAATAATCCATTAAGAAAGCAAGACAGCAAATAATTTACAAACGGTTTAACAACCTCGGGTCATCGACACCGACTCGCTTTTAATTTCAATGCGTAGGCAGATCCATTATTGCAATCTTTACAAAGCGCATTTGTTTACAAATACGTCAGCATTTCTTTAGTTGCGTATTTATGGTTCCTTTTTGTATAAACTGTATTACTTATTAATCAGGTTTTGTCGTTGTAGTCAAATTAAAATTTAAACTGCAATATTGTCACAAAAGCTATTATGGAAAGGTAATTAATTTATTTGAGATACGAATCTCTTCTTCCTAGCGTTTATCCCGTTTCTATGCGGGGTCCGCTTTGACCATTTTCCATCAGGATTTGGCGAGTCAGGTAATTACAGTGAAGCGACTGCTATCCGATCTTCGTTACCCTTAGAGGTGAACCGAACAGAATGGATCATGGTTACCTACACACTCAGATCTAACTGAACTAAAGTCATAAACTATTTTAATGTGGTTTCCTCATGGTGTTTTCCCTCACCGTCGAGGTAATGGCACTAATCACATAGATTTCGAAAAATACAGAGGGTCCGGATTTTAACCACGGACCTCACGTATGTGAGGCGCGGTGCGTACCACTCACGGTGGCCTAGTGAGGCCACCATCGCTCTCGAGAGACGATTACTGACTGTAAATAAAAACAAACTAAATTTCAAGTTGACTTGAAACCGACTTCAATAACTCTTATTAATGAATAATGATGACTAACTGAAAATAAGCCGTTATATTTATCTTTAGAGCTTACGGACACGTAAATAAAACTTTGCGTAGGTGGTTGTTATAATATCCCATAAAATTGGATATTTCTGATATTTTCTACTAAAGCTCCACGTGAGGTCAGTTTAACCTATAATTAGAATTACTGGTTTAGTTAGCCGGCAATATAATTAAAGTAGGTAACTATAGTATTTTTAAAATAGCTATAAAAAGATAACGTTATATTAATTTATGCTTAGGCATTCATAAAATTATAGTCGCGCATTGCCTTTTGTTAAGAATTAACTAACTGTATTTATTTGACCAAGAACACTAGTAGAATCTGTACGTAACAGCTATCATAAAATACATGTCTATATCTATACTAATATTATAAAGAGGAAAGGTTTGATTTTTTGTTTGTTTGTTTGTTTGTATGAATTGAATAGGCTCCGAAACTACTAGGCAGATTTGAAAAATTCTTTCACTGTTGGAAAGCTACATTCACCCAGAGTAACATAGGCTATATTTTATCCCGGTACGGGAAGTAGTTCCCCCGGGACGCGGGTGTAACCGCGTGACGGGCCGCTAGTATGATATATGTATGTGACATCAACATGACTGTAATTACCTCGATTCCGCCCGATCGATCAGTATAGATGACAAATGAACACTTGATTTTTTATTTTATGTGCTTATGTAGTGATTTGATGACGCTATTACGTGATTTGGATACTTGACTTAGTTTTTCGCAATCAATGATTAAGATTAAGAACAATGTCCTGTAGATAATTGGATGCCGGCCTGACTAAGACTATCAAAGGATAATTTGTATCCTTCGATAGTCTTAGTCAGGCCGGCATTGACCTATTATTTTACGGGATACGAGATAACAAAATTGTGTGTGTTACATTGCAAAGTCGCACAAGTAAAACATATCGGGTGGCAACATACCTACCTATTATAAGTATTCCATTGAATAGGTTTACCAGCACAAAATTATGTTCTATTGAATGTGACAGAAAACTGGAGACAATGAATAGGATTGTAAGCACAGCATAGCCAGTTTTCGATAAAAAAAATGAAGAATATTAGAAACTAATTTTCACCTGATTATCAGACACGTTAGGTACTCATGCACACAAATGTTTTTCCTGTGCTCGGATCTAACCCACGACCTCTAGGTTCCCAGTTTATACTCGTATGTGTAGTAGACTACATCGATTCATGATCTAGGCACTACAGTCGACTTCTTGACCAACACTTAATCTCCCGTCGATTTTTTTTTCTAACATTATTCATAGGTAATAAATTATTTGAAAAATAGTTGTTTTGAGACGTTGGTTTATAATTCACTAGTTTCATACCTTAATCTAATTATGTGTGTTATACGTGTATTGGGAATAAGCAATACTGTACAATTATTGTACATCATGCGTTATGGATATCCTGTGGGTCGGTATATCGTAGGTAGGTATGTGAATTACAATTTACAGCAAAATATCGTTTTAAAAAACGCCGACTATCAGCTATGTTATCGTCAAGACCTCTGTTTGGCATCTGAGAGTGCGTGCGATAAACATTTTTTACATGTAGGTAGGTAGGTATGTAGCATTTGAAAATACCGATACCAGTCTTACAGTTATTTGAGCTGTAAGCTGTGGTAATGCAGGTTCAAAGTTTTATCGCCTCACCTAAAATCTGGCAATGCAACTTTTTATACCAGTGAAAGTTAAGATTACATATTAACTCTGAACTGCTAAAATATCTGCGTGAGATATTTAAATACCTACATGCGTGTTACGTCAGCTGCTAAAATTGTTAATTTTATGCGGTTTTTGACAAATACCTCCAACTAGCCTGACCTGTAACCAGATTTTAACTGTTTGCAAAAATATAATAAAAATATCTTGATATTGACGCTTTTGAAGTAGCATTATATTAATCATAAATGATAGTATCAATCAATATGATAGGCCGTGCAGTCATACCGATATTGTTTACGAAAAAAGGTAACGTTTGCCAACTTACCATTTTTAAAACACAAACTTGCGATAAAAATAGACTTCAAATTTTTCTGCTCAGCAGTATGTTAATGTTCCTTTTACTTTAAAATATCACAGCATTATTCCACGTTTCAGTTTTTGATAACTAGATGATAACAAAAGACGACCGCGTTCGAAATATTATTTTAGGAAACATTTGGCGCGTCCACGCCACACCGGCACGCGTGTATACTGCCAGACAGCCAGATGGCACACAAAACACATGAATGACTAGGAGTTGTACGGGGTATTCTCGTTTCAGCTGCGAATTTAGAAATGTAACTTTAAACCGCGGGAAAAGAGCCGAGATTGGATTGGAGTGATGTACGCATGCTGTTCTGTGCATCGGACATTGCACGGTGCATTTTTTAATTGATGTTTGTGTTTGGGAGAAAGCAAACGTCGCAGTGCGGTAACCGGCGGATATTCGGCCGCCCCGGGTGAGCGGCCAATCGTGTAGCGACTAGCGTACCGTCGCGTGGGGACTTTATCGACGAAAATCCTTCAAGGGCGGGTGAAAAGTTCACAATGCAAAATACATTTTGATAAATTAACACTTCAGATATGATTCATAATAAAAATCATTTCTTGAATAAAGCTTTGGACTTAAAGGATTAAAGTAGGTAACCCATAATAAAAATGGATTTTTATTTAACAATAATGAATACCTATCCTATCTGAATCGAACATTAACGTAATTATATTAATAGTTCCTTGTTTCAACACAAAACGTATTTATGGATCATAAAAGCGATCCCCTGGCCTGGCCATGACATACCTACCTACCTGGATCAATAGATACGTGGTGTTATACAAAATGTATGGGAGAATAAAACTTTTAAAACACACCTACAATAACTAATTAGCAAAGTGTACTGGAGGAATTTAGACAAATGTAACGTAATGTAAAATGCCTCTTATAGTTATATTGGGAGATATCGACATTTGGCAGTAGGTTATTATTATAGATTTGGAGACCTCTCCCTTCTATTATAGTTTCCGTGCTATTTCAAGTTTGTGTTTTATTTTTAAAAAATTTAAGGTTTGTATGTAAACCTGTATGTCTTACGCCTTACCTTACGCTTACCCACAGCGCTTACTTTTTTTCTTTTACCTGCAAGTTACTATTTGACACATCGATCAAAAAGTTAAAAAGTTACACTTCAAACCTAACGATACAAACTAAAAGGCTTTAAAATCAAAATGATCAAAAAAGTTTAAAATTTAAAATTTCTACACTTTCCAAAATACGCTAAACTATTGCGTGGAAAATTAGGTAGTTACCAAGTAGTTACGTTACGCGAAGTCATCACCCTTATTTGATTTAGCATTCCTTGGCTAAAATCGAAACTAACATCCAAAGATATTGGAAGTAACATCATTAGATGACAGTTAATTATCAAAATTAATTTAAATTATGTAAGTACATACCTATCATGAAAACTCATGGGTGAAAGTCATTTTTAACCGACTTCATAAGTAAAGACTAAAGACTCAGGAGTTAAGAAGTATTAAATGCAAATGACAAAAAAATAATTCATATACTCTATTTCTTCAAGTTCACAAGCAGAATGACTACAAAATATATAAAAATAGCTGTCTTTAAAATTTGAAGACAGTAAGTTATCAGGAGTATTCTTACTAAACTCCTGATAAATTACTTCTTTCAAATTGGAGAGGATATTGCCTTTGCTTAACTACCAGGCGTTAGAATAGAGTAATGCAAGTATGTTTCAAACTGTTTTCAATATTTTGCTTACATTATTAATTAAATACAAATATTCATCGAGTATGTACATGCCGTTCCAAAAAAATACAAGTATTTTTAATTACAGGGATAGATCATGTAAATCCAATGTAAATCAATGCTTTCATAACAGCATAAAAAAAGTCAAGTGTCAGCTGACTTTTGTAGGTGTTTGACACATGAAATGAAACAATCTAGAGGTTTCTACCAATCCCAATAGAGCTTTGATAACAAGCTTAATTTTCATTGGTCTTTGAAGTAATTGAAATGACAAATAAAAATATCTGTTGGTCGCTATAGACACCAGTGTGACTAATTTTTGCTTTGACAGATTCTGCGGAAGAACGAGACTTTAGTCGTAATTATTTGTAATATTTATTTCGTTTCCAAATCTTGATTATTTCCGTGTAGTTTATTGAAAAGAATTCATTATAAATACAGGAGAAGTGTTTCGTTTTACTAGTTGTGAGTAAATTGTTATTTTTGCTTTGTTCTCTGATACGTATATTTTCGTTGCATAGGTATTATGTGTTGTGAACAATAAGAAATGAAATTATTGTGGTTGTTTAACACGTGATCCAAGGCCGACAATGTACATCATGTGTGGATAAATCGAATTAGCGTTCTGCGACATCCATTGTTGTTCCCATTACCTATTGGATACATTTATGGATACATTCTTGTTTGCCGTTGTTTTGATAGCCAAGACCGCTGTTATCTTTCGCTAAACAATGCTGCGTGTGACCCAGTATCTTGGTCATCTCGGATAAGTGCAGCTGAGGTCGAGATATGTTTTGGGTTGTGGTTAATCTGATTAAATGTTAATTTGGGGCAGTGTAACTGTGCGCTGATAAAAGTGTCAAGAATTCGGAGATTTGTGATGTATAAGACAGTTTCGTAAATATTGTGCTGTGAATTATGACAGGTTTGGTTTAGTTAAAGTAGTTTTAAGATAAGAAGCACCAAACTACACCCATTAGGGTGTAATAGTGGATTACCTATAAGGGATGAATGTAGATCATTCCAATTCATTACAGTTAAGTATTTAGGAACAAATGAATATAACAATAAATATGAAATTCATACCAATAGAATGCTTAACTCTATTATCTTAAAATATTGCCATATACCTACCTACTTTACATTTCAAATGATCAATCGCGTTTTGCAAGTTTTTGCTCACTATCCATATCTGAGTTGATTTTCATTTTATTCCTTCCACAAATATTAGAACACACTAGGTAACTGTTTGAAATATTTAATGGGAAATTTATATATATGTAATATGTATTTCTTTTTCAAATCATCCTTGCAGGAAGGGGCTTTAGTCAAAAATTTATTCTTCCTCATTCAACTTCATTTTTTCATAAACACTCACTTATATTGTGAAACAAACAAGTAAATAAATTTAAAGGAAAACATTTTACTGTATTTCCCCAATGTTATCTCCAATACGCAACATGCAATAATTTTTATCAATGTACATAAATGTCCACACAATTAATTTTAATAGGCTTGCTTAAATAGCCATTTTTATTCTATTTGAAATTATCTGCAATGCTGTAATATGGTATACAGTTTAATATAGGTCAGTTAAACACGAAAATGTGTGTTACTTAGATGACCTGATAATATATTGAAGTATATCATGGCTATTCCTGATCAATTTAATTTTGTACATATTGCAACCATTGCAAAAATATGTAATCACTTTTAAATAACAACTATACATAATTTTTTTGTATATTTTAATTAAGAATTTTTAAATGCTAGGTATTATTATACCTTTTAACTATAATGATTTGCCCGGATTGCAAGAGGCGCTGGGTTCGATTCCCGCCTGAGTCACATGAGATCAGATGAAAAGACATGGCCAATTCCTGCCTAGTGATGGCCACGAATGGCACAAAAGCACAAAGTATATTAAATTAAAATAATAATTTTCATATATTTTAGAATCTTGTAGAACTTGTTAGTTTTTAAAAGAAATTAATTAGTAATTTAACTTCGGCTTTCCTGCTTTTGAAAAAATGCGTTCCTTTCAACGTAAATACGGATAGTGCTCTCGTCCTCCATAGACACAATATAATATTGTATGAAAAACAGTGACATACAATAAAATATAGCTTTAACTATATACATTTTTGAAATTGTATCTTTTAACGTATTATTTATCACAAACAACTTATTTTAAATATAGTATTTTATTATTTTTCCCAAAATGAATATTACTTTAAGCAGAAAGGAATGAATATTATTGTCATTATTTCGACAGTTATTGTCAAATATTGAAATCCGTTGCCATGGAAATAATATACAATGCATGACAGAGTAAGCGTTAGCAAAATTACGATAAGAGAAAAAGAGACAACTCATTTTTCACGGTACACCGTTGAGTAACCTTAGTAACCAATGTATCGTGTCATCAATCAAAACAATGCTACAGTAAGGGATTGAAATGTTTTTTGCAATCTTTGTGTGTCTGTATAATTATAACCTCAAGTTCTTGGACTTTAGTTGTTAATGATATTGAATGTTCTGATAGTCACGAGTCTAATGCAGTAAGACATGTCTGTGGGAAATGAATTTGGTATCTAGGCAAACATTCCGTAGAATGTTGGCCATGTCTTTTTCTTAAGAAGTTTAGTTTCGAACATTCTTATAACCTTTTTTACAGATAAAAAACAATCATGAACTATCCCCTCTCGACTAAAAATCGTTTTTATTCATAAAGGGGTCCCTTAAATCTACATTCTGGGTCGCAAGTCCCAGGCACTGACTGGCATTCCTCTCTGATCCACGCGATGGACTCGGCACCCGCACTGAAAATCCATGGATAGCTAAGAAGTTCGTCTCTCTAACCCTCAAACATTATTAACATGATATTCAACCTTCTTCACAGTTTTGAAAAGCCATGCGTCAAACTCTACGACCTACAACGTCCAGCGTAGGAGCATGAGAGGCGGAGAGGTGATTGTCAACCGTTGGTGACCCGCTGGTGACAGATGCGGTAGGATGACGCGCGTCATTGCCGTGCTCGCCCTGCTGGCGGCGGCCGGCGCAGAAGTCGAGGTCTACGATGGGGAGATACATTTAGTAAGTATGACTTGTATTAAGTTACTTTTATCTATTTAACTTTTTATATATTTGACCCAGGTCCCAGGTTCTAACCCGGCTAAGGACAAATGTTTGTGTGATGAAAATTGGCATTTGTACTCAAGTCATGGATATTTATAAAAGTATTTAAGTATTTCCATCCGGCTAGGTTTTCCTTCCTGTCACTCCTATGAGCCTGAACTTCAAAATCACTTGATTCGAGTCAGTCCATTTACATAACAATAATCAATCCGATATGTTTTTAATCTTCCACTAGGAACTATTGAGAAACACTGTTGCATAGAACCCTAAAGAGCTTCATCCATTTTAGCCCATTTTAAAGCTGTCTTCAACATGTTTTGACCGGTTTCCTTCTTTCTACAGGGCTTTTGTTTGTGATCAAATGCTATGAGTTTGTTTTATGCCTGTAAATATTTACATACCCACATAACACATGTGATGAAGCAACTACCTTACCAATCTTATCCAATATTAAGCTGTCATAGTCGTGCTGTGGATCATTATTAACTTGAAAGAAAAAAATTAAGTATGTAAGTGATTAAGATGTACATATCTTGAACTTCACTATATAAAGGATCATGGTTGAATGCATTTAATGCCTTTGTTCAGTGTTGCATTGCATTGGACGCGAGACGTGTCTTTGAACCCGATGGTTAATCAAATGGTTCAGAAGGTCAATGAACCACTTATTCGTTTCGACAGATTTCCTCAATTACGCTTTTTTGTACGATGGTCCTTATAAGGTAGCGAAACAAACATCATTTTTAAATAATTTCAGGCCTTTTTTTGTAAGGGACCACCCAGTTTCCCGGGTGGTCCTCCCTAGGCGCCAGCCCCGGCCTACCGCACCAGGTCGGGGCGCTCGAAGGACGGGTCGAACATAAGCCGCCACGTGGCGGCTGGCAGCGACCCGTCCTGATGCGAGCAAAAGGGGGAACTGGAGGGGTTTAGTGGGTAGTGGGCGCCTTTTGTGCGCCCGAGCCCCACACACGGTCGCGGGCTTAGCTAGCCCGCGGCGACATGGTGCGTAAATGCATTCCCCTCCACAAAAAAAAAAAAAAAAAAAAAAAAAAAAAAAAAAAAAAAAAAAAAAAAAAAAAAAAAAAAAAAAAAAAAAAGGCCTTTTTTGTAAGCTTCATGGTCTGCCTCTACAAAAGATGTATTGTATTTGAAATATCGTTTTTGTTATTTAAAACTTTAAGATTGCATTGTTTGGCTTTAAATGAAATGATACACACAACTCTCTTGGCAATTTTAATGTACCTAGTGGTTTGCTTTTGTCTTATCGATTTCACACATTTACTCGAAATGTGTAGGTTTCCTCACGATGTTTTCCTTCACCATTAAGCTGGTATGAAATTACGCACATAGATTTTTGATAATCCAGAAGTGCCTGACTGGATATGAACCGCCGACCTCATGTGAAGCGGCGCTATTACTACTAGGCTACCGAGCTGTCGAATTTGACGTCTAATGTTTCCTAAATTGAGACCATATGATCAGTGTGCATTGCATTTACCTAATGAATCACACAAATGCAGATAATTATGGACAGTTATCCTTTTTCTAATTGATAAGTTTTGGTGACCTCACTATGTTAACATAGTAAACAGGTCAATGTTTAATCTCTCGTTAATGTGTTAATTAATAGAATGAGCTCATTATGAACTGCCTACGTGGCGGGTGACATGAAATAGGTACGCGACAGGACAGGTGTCCCGGTTCAAATCCCGGATCGCATTGAAAATTACAATTCTTTGTTTGTTTGATCGCGCTAATCTCAGGAACGACTGTGTAAAAAATATTCTTGTGTTGGATAAGCCCATTTCGTCGAGGAAGGATTTAATATAACATTATGAAAAAAGATAAAATTAATCGCAAAATTTGTTGGCAAGCTCATCAACAACGCCTGGACCAATTGGGCCAATGTATATTTTTTAAAGTTCTTTTAAGTACAGGTATGTTTTTAAAGGCAAGAAAAATGACGACTAGACGAAGGGACGGGACGCGAACGAAATCGCGGGCGGAAGGCTAGTTTTTAATATTTTTGGTAGGCATAGCCTAGGCTACTTTGATAGCCGAGTTTTTACCGAAAACGGTAGGCATATAATATTATTGGTTAGCCATTTATTATGAATGAGCTGGGGCTGGCCTCTAATAATAATTGTCACGTTTATCCCTCCCCACTACATTCCTAGGTGTTTAGTGATATCTTATCAGTCGTCTCCAGATCGTTACCAGTGGAATGTTAGAGTGTAGTGTAGCCGTCTAGTGGTCAGTGTGCGGTTAGGTAATCCGAGGTTACACGCGTCTACTTATTACACTGTAATCCTGTAATTAAACAACTGTCTTAGTGCGTGATACGGATCTAAACTCTTCGGCACGTTGTGATATTGTTACAGTGCGAAATTACGAAATACAATCTTGAAAAATATTGACATTACTTGTAGATAGTAGATTATATATTTTAGACAGCAGCGGCAGTGTCGGCATAGTGCTAAATCTTATTATTTCATGCTCTTATATCATTCACCTGGTGGTTCAAATGATATAGTTTTTTTTTCAACAAGATCCTTAAACCTTGCAGACCACGCCTAGTGATAATTTGAGTAGATGATTAATTAAGTAAAGATATTATTGTGTTAGTACTTTTTCTCCTAAGACAGGTGACAACATAATATGTTTGTATTGTAGGTGCATAGGTGACAAAATCTTTTCGGCAATGGCAATGTGATTATTTTTAAAAGCTAATTTTGTATCGATTGTGTGTAGTTTGGTTAATAATAATCTGTCCTTGACTCCTAATAACCACAAGGCGTCAAAAGTCAGGACTGATTTTCCGTACGCTGTGGTAAATTAGTGGTATTGATAGAAACGTGGGCGAGGGCATAATACCTACCGGCAACACCTCTAACGCAGTCGTTATGAACGTATAGTACAACTAGAACACTAAAGATTTCATGTATCATCCGTACATACGAAACAAAATCGTCTCCGTTGTCCCTATGTACGTACATACATATATGTATTTGTTTTGACCTTTAAACCTACGCAAATTATTTTGATGAAAATTAAATGAAAAAGGAAGAAAATTATTTCCTTTCTTGTGCATACATATATTCTTTTAAGGAATATGTTTTACACATGCACAATATAGTAGACGAGCCTAGAGTTAATTAAAAGTTCAGGGCGGTCGTAGATACTAATAGTTCCAGCTACCTCTTTAATATAAACGTTTTATAAATCCCTGGTAAACATTTCTTCTATCTAGACATTGAGCCCAGGAGCTAGGGATTACTTTAGTTACACCAATAAATAGTTTAAACCTTAACCTTATTGTTATGATAATAAAGCCTAGAAATAATGCAATGTATAACTCCAATAACTCCTCCATGACTGTATGTATGCGTCAGCGCTTTGTTAATTACGCAGTTTCATCATTTCCATTATTTCCGTACAATGAATGAACTACAACTATGTATTTATCAAATAATGTCAGACGCTCGCTGAATTTCCGTTATTATTGAAACAAAATGATGTTAACTCCACTACTAGTCACCATTTGGGTGGCTTAATATCTTGGTAATAATAATTATCTAGTTTTAAATAAAGTAGTTTTTGTTGTGTCTGAGTAATTAAAATGTAATCAGCAGGAGACAGTGTCTGGGCGTGTAATGAGTTTTATACGTTAACTGTATCTTAATGCTACTATTTGGATTAGGAGATTAACATTGTTATTGTTTCTTTTATCGAGTTCATTGCAAGAACATTTATTTTATATGAAAACACTAGCGGGCGCCCGCGACTTCGTCCGCGTGGATTACGGTTTCTTTATCACCTATTTTTCCGTTAGGGGTGGATTTTTCAAATAATCTTTAAAAAGGGATGCCTACGTCATATTATCTTTATGAATGCTAAGTCTCAGCCCGATCGGTTAAAAATTACAAAGTTTCATACTAACGTTCATCCCCTATTTGACCACCTTGGGGTTAGAAATTATCAATATGATAGCTTAGGCGATGCCAACGTCAAAGTACCTTTAAGAATGCAAAGTCTCAGCCCGATTGTTTTAAAATTGACAAAGTTTCATACTAAAGTACATCCCCTATTTTACCCCCTTGGGGGTTAGAATTTATCAATATGATTGCTTAGGCGATGCCTACGACATAGTAGATTTATGTATGCAAAATATCAGCCCGACAGGTTTTAAATTGACAAACTTTCATACTAACGTTCATCCCCTATTTTACCCCCTTTGGGGTTGGAATTTATGAATATGATTGCTTAGACGATGCCTACGTCATATAAGCTTTATGTATGCAAAATATCAGCCCGATAGGTTTAAAAGTGACAAAGTTTCATACTACCGTTCATCCCCTTTTTTACCCCCTTGGGGGTTGAATTAATCAAAATCCTTTCTTAGCGGACGCCTACGTCATAACATCTACCTGCATACCAAATTTCAGCCCAATCCGTCCAGTGGTTTGGGCTGTGCGTTGATAGATCACTATGTCAGTCAGTCACCTTTGAGTTTTATAGATATAGATTTACAGACAGAATTACCCTATCCGATTAATAAAATCAGCAAGAAAATCGGTTGCGTAGTTTCAAAGAGTTAATAGGATTCATAGGGACAGACATAATAATGCGACTTGTTTAATACTATGAAGTGATATTTTTTCCTAAATATCGGTCTTGACTTATGTATAATACTAGTTGTCCGTCACGACGTTTCGCCCGCGTCCCAAGGGAACTACTTCCCGTACCGGGATAAAATATAGCCTATGTTACTCAGGGTGAATGTAGCTTTCCACTGGTGAAGATTTTTTGAAATCGGTCCAGTAGTTTTTGAGTTTATTCGATACATACAAAAATACAAATGTTTCCTCTTTATAATATTAGTGTAGAAGTAGATAAGTGTAGATGTCTATCTCGGAAGTATACGAACCAGAAATGTTCATCGTGTGAGTGAGCTCTTATTGCCGACTGGGTGTTATAATATATACAAATATGCATCATTTAAGTGTGAATAATATGCAAGTGAATGAACTTCGTGTTGTGTCTGCAACTGCGATTGGTTGCAATTAGATTGTGCAAGCCAGCAACTGAAGCATAGTAGCATGCATCGATGGATGCAGCTTGCACAAAGATACGATCGTTATTAATTTCACTTCCACTTTGATTTTTACATTGCCACAGAAATGTGATCGATTCAATCCCTACTTTCCCGCTTTCCCGCTTAATCCTCTCAACCGATTTTGATTAAAGGACAATGCCCATTTTTGTATGGGGACTCGTACCATCTTGCGTCACACTGAATTTACTCTCAAGAGCTACGTTTTTATATATCCTTCCATTTCCAAAAAGATTTTGTCAAATATTTAACCGCATTTTCGAAAAAATCTAAAAAGTTAGAAAACGCCTGATCATACTTTTTTGCAATTTTACATCGTCGTGATTAGTATAATTTATGTCTTATATAAATAAATGTGAACTGCCTCCGTGGCGCAATGGCTAGTAGGTCGCACTTTAATGCGACGGCCGCGCCGGGGGTCCTGGGTTCGAATTCCGGGTCGGACCGATGAAATTGTGTTGATGTTTTCCTGTTGTGATAACAAAGAAACAGTCCGGAGTTTGGAAGATGGCGGTGTAATTACACCCCCGTACCTCGGAAAGCACATAAAGCTGTTGGTCCTGCGCCTGATCTCTCTACGGTCGTGTCAGATTGCTGTCCCACTGAATTATGAGAGTGAGGGAATAGGGAGTGCACCTGTGCTTGCGCACGCGCTTGTGCACTATAATATATCTGCGTAAGTGGCTAATCGTAGGATTGGCCGCCGTCGCCGAATCGTCTAGGAAGGTATTATACATAATATGTATAATACCTTACTATCCGATTCAGATGCTATTAAGATAAAATCTTTGGGATTGAGCGATAAACGACGTCCACTGCGCTTGTCCGTAAGAAGCATCGAAATAATATAAAATGAAGAATGTTTAATCTGATGAAACATTTATATTTTCACAATAATATGTACATATAAAGGAAATATTACTAGACATTATTTACAATCAATTTAGCAATGACTAATCTTCATATTCATGAAAAAAAAACATCCAATTATGACGCTTGGGCATTGACATCACTGAATCGAGCCCAGCTGAGGTACCAAACTACTGTCATTATATGGGCACAACATCCCACCGTCCGTCTACCGACACGGCAATTGCAGCAGTATTCCACAATTGCATCTAGTGTGTTGACTACTGCCCGATTCTTACTTATTAATAAGTAGTTAAAGTAAGTACGGGCACTGAC